>VZZY01018011.1:129519-192897 GCA_013400335.1 Eurystomus gularis
CCTGCTGGAGGGCGCGGCACGGCGGCCAAGATGGCGGCGGCGGCTGGCGGGCCATGCGGTGGGGGGCTGCGGTGCTGTTCCCCCCCCGGCCCGTCACGGAGGAGGCCACAGGCCCCTAACAGTGAACTGGCCGTGGCCTCCCCTGGATGTCTGCCCCTCCTCCGGCTGCCGCAACCTGAAGCTGGGGCACCCGCGGGCCAGGCACCACTGACCTGAGAGAAACCACCCATGGGGGTGGATGAAAGGAGCTTTTCACGCCAAAGGTGGTCCTGTGCAGGGCTGCAGCTGAGGCCACCTCCACCGGACACAGGCCCAGCCACTCACAAAAGGCGGTAGTCACCATCTCCAGGCTGGAGAAACACAAGCCGGCTTACCCAGCCTGTCCCCAGGAGCCCCCCCAGGCAGAGTTGAGAGACTCATGCAGTTGCTTTTCCTTCACAACTTCTGAGCAAAGTGGACAGATGAATTATCTGCCCCACAGGAAAGACAAGCAAGCCAAGCAAGGATATTTTCTAACCCACCTTGCAAGGCCCAAGTAGTCCCGCAAAGGATGAGACAGGCCTCCCAAGTTCATAGATCCTTCCTCACCAGCAGTGCAGGTCCAGGGAGCCCAAGGAGAGCAGGAAAGAAAGGAAGCAGTCAGCCTGAGCCAGCCAGCTCCCAGAAGGCCATAGCCTCCATTTGTTTGTCATATCCCATCCCAAATGTATCAATGACACGAAGCAGTCAGAGATACATTACACTCTATAAAAGTTATTTCCTCCCCACTACCATATCCCGAAACCCCTCCCTGCTATGCCTTGGAGCTAGCAATACACTCAGTGGACTGGCACAGGGCCGTGCTCAGCATTAATATCCTTTCCCCCACACACCCCAGCTATTTATAGACTAAGCCACATTTGCAATCTGCCACTTCATAAATCGGTAGCGCAGACTTCTGCAAAAGTTTAACATGAGACCATTGACCCAGCACAACAGCTGTCCGAAACAAACCCTGCCAGGGGGACCCCAGGCATCTCACCCCAGAGCCAGGGCACAGGTAATTCCTTTTATTAAAAGGTCAGTACAACAACAGGGTCCTTTGGCCTCACTCCCCCCACACAGCGGAAGCTCACTAGGAAAGGTATTCACATCATCTTCGGCTCAGTCTTCCTGGCAGGGGCTCAGCCTATTCAGTATCAACTCGCTGCAAGGGGAAGGGTTAGCCAAGGCCACCTGACATCCCAGGATACAGCTCCAGCTGGTGCGGCAGCAAGTAACCAGAAACACACTCGTTATTTTTCCTGCTACAGGTTGGGCTTAACAGGAAGATGCTGCAGCCCAGCACGTGGTCAGGAAGTATCGCCCCCCACGCAGCTCTACCAGCTCTTCTCAGCCCTGACATTCCACACCGCCTCCTTTCCTGGTTACCCACAGCCTGCCAAAGCACCGGAGCTCCTCCTGGCCTCCACCACAGCCTCCTCCACCTCAGCTTGAGTTTCTAAGCAGCTCATTCTCCTTCAAAGGGCCAAACAGCCAGGGGAAAAAGAAAAACCGATGAACCCCCCCAAAGCAGACACACAAACATCTTCAGGGATCAGCATCCTTTTTCTCAACCTACTCTGAAGTAGAGACCTCCCGCAAACCTCCCTTATAAAACAGTCCAGTCTACTAGAGCTCTCCTAAACCAATAAATCTCAAGACCTCGAAAGACAAGAGAGGAACAAGCTTTCTGAAGCAGCCGTGCTTCTTCCCACCTTCATCCCGCAGCCAGTTTTGTCTCTGTGCTGATCCACAGAGCACCAGGCAGCTGTTTGGGATCCACACCAAGTACACACTTTCTTCACTGCTTTCTCCTTAACCCTTTCTGGCATCTGCCTTCAAATGACCTCAGCCTTACTTGCAGCCCGGGATCATCCTAACCGGGATGGCACCAGTCAGGCCACAGCTCCTGTGCCTCTCCTCATGAGTGGCAGCACTTTTAGTATCAGAAAAACGCAAAGAGAATAATAACCGTGAGAAGAGGGACTGTATTTTAGCAACAAAGACCCCTAAGAATGAAACTGCCATCCCCAAAAGGCTACTAAAGGTAGTTTGGCCGGTGTGAAGGACAGGCCAAAGCGTGTCTGAACGCCTGCCTCCCAGTTCATGTCAGCACAAACAGAAGCCACCAGCCCCGAACTCCTGGTGCGCTGAAACCTTCGCTGTGCAGCCCGTCCTCGGTGAGGCTGTAGGCTCAGAGACGAACGCGGCCAGAATGGCTCCACTCAGGGCCCGGCCGGGGTCCTTGTGCACAGGCTATCCCGGCCCCCTGGACCCGCTGTGGGGCTGCCCGGGCCCCGGGGGCGCTGTGCGGAGCAGGCGCCGAGGGCCCGGCCTCGGCCGGAGGAGCCGGGCGCGGCCCGCCNCCACCGCAGGCACCGGGGCCTGGGCGCACAGGACGGCCCCGGGCGGGGGGAGCCCTGCGCTGGGACCCCTCCTGCCCCGTCCCGATCCTTCCGGCCCCGGGACCCCTCCTGCCCCGTCGCGATCCCTCCTCCCGCACACTGGCCCCCAGAGCACGCAGGGCTCATTGTAAGATGAAAATCAAGAAAATGCTATTTATCCTTGAAAGGCCTCATGGGAACCTCTGCTCCCCAGCTCCTTTCCCGGCTGAATGGTGCCGGTGAGGGTTTTGGCCTCTCAATGGTGGGTGGTTTTGAATAGAAATAAATATGGGTGGCAGGTAACAAATAAAACCAGTTTCATTCTCATTTCTGAAGGAAACTAAAAAGTATCTGCAAAAAAAAGAGGAAATTTAGGATCTGTCTGGTGCCAAAGGTTGAACAGGATGATTAGTGTTAAAGGCAAGCACACTTAAGGTGGCCCAGTGTCTCTCAGAAGTAGTAAAGGGATGAAAAAACAGCACTAACTTTCCTTAAATTATTTTGTTGTTATTTTTATAAGTTTATTATGTTGCGGATCAGAGGCCTTGTAGACATAAGAACAGCACAGGCAAGCACCGAAAACCTTGCAGACTAAGTCAGGACAGTGAGTAGCTGGAGGTAGGAGACTTGTTTCTCCTCAGCTCCGCAGGGCAAGTAGAGGGAGTCCAGCAGAGGCACACAGAGATGGCAGTCTGCGCTGACCCTGAAGGTGGCTCTGCTGGTGAGTAAGGGCCGGACAGTCTCCAAAGGCCCCTCAGGATTATGCCTTGAGGAACAGCATAAGGACGCCATAGGGAGCCGTACCAAGAATTCTTGGTTTTGCTGAGGATCCTGGCATGTGCAGACCTTTTGGTTGAGGAGGATTTGAACCCACCTCTCAAGGAAGAATGCAAGTGCGGAGGATGAAGTGTGCATGGTGTGTGGCCAGTTGTACCCTCCCTGACCCCTCATCTGCCTCTTTTCAGAAACACGAGTTCTTTGTGGACATGACCTGCGAAGGCTGCTCCAATGCGGTCACCCGTGTCCTGCACAGGCTGGGAGGTGAGTCAGTGCTGGGTGTGGGACAGCCAGCTCAACCGAGCAACACCAGCTCCAGGGCAGGATGTTGGTGCCCTTCTGCAAGGGCACTGCTGTGGGTAAAAGCTGAAAGTGGCTGGCTGGAAACCTCTACTCACTGCTCTGAGCCTGCTGCTTAGTCAGTAACAAGTCACTGATTGTTCACAGGACCCTTGGAGAAACATCAGGGGTGGGAGGAGCTGCTGTGGCTGCTGGTGGCTCTGAATCACCAGGGCCTCATCCTGACCCCTCTGAGAACCACACTGGTAGACCCCTGCACACAGTGCCAGAAGGAAGCATCCTGACTGGTGTTGTTCCCAAGGAGGCCCAGGGTATCTGTGGTGCTTCCCTAGATGTGTCATCAGCAGTCACAATGAAGAGCTGCTGAGCAGAGCGTTTGGTGGTTGCCTGCACAGCCTGTTTTTAATACCACCTGGAAAATTATAGTCCATGCCTCCTTTGTGCTGGGATTACCAAGAGAGAAGTATTGACCCACACTCACTGGTTGTGAGGACCTGCCATCCTGCTCCCCTGTCCTCACTGAGTGAGAACAACTTTCAGTCACCAAGGTGAAGGCCTTTCAACTTCTTCCATACCCTGTTACCAGGCTGTGGCAGTCCCACGTCGTCTGTGTGTGGTTGTCAGCACCTCCATCACTCTTCAAAATACTGGCCAATACCAGCCTCATGCAATGTGGCAGAACTCTTCAAGCTGATAACCTACAAGTTTTGTGAAAATATGTGGCTGGATAGAGACTTCATGTCTAGTTCCTTTCACTGAACTGAGAGGGGCTCATCCTTATTGGCCATTGGGAAATCCAAGTGGGAAAACGTCTTTTCCCTTCTACTTAAAACTGTTAGTTAGTACCACTACTGAGGAAACCTGTCCTGACCCTGTCCTAGCCCCTATGCTAACTCCCTCGTTAGTGCCTATCCATGCTAAACCACAGCACAGGCTGAGCTGGTTGGAGTTTATAGTGGTTGGTTCAAACTCAGCTCATTCTAGTTATTGCATGAATGATTGTGTCAATCAAAGGTGGGGTGAGCAGATTAAAGCGGTTGAGAAACTATGGTGCCTGATGCAGGTTTCCAGGAGATCTGGCTTCCTTCATACCATTGCTGGCAGGACACCGGCTTGGTTTTGCTGGCTGGTGGTGGAGTCGGAGTTTGCTGGCAGGAGGCACACGTACATTTGACTGGTGGCCTGGATAACACAAATGTATGGAGATGAGCTTTCCCCATGTTCACACAATTTCGCTGCTTCTAGCTGTGCAAAATCTTTTTCCTTTCCATGTAGGTGTCCAGTTTGATATTGACCTGCCCAACAAGAAGGTGTGCATCGACTCGGAACACAACGTTGACACCCTACTGGAAACGCTAAAGAAGACTGGAAAGAATGCTTCCTACCTTGGAGAGAAGTCTGCGCAGTAGCCTTGCCTGGTGTGAGGAAACTAGATATCTATCAGCTGTATGAAATGCTGAAGAGAAAGATCAGAGCTTTTTCCAGTTCTCCCAGTAAAACAGGCTGCTTCCTGGGAAACACAAAGTAGGAAAGACCTGCGGGTCCAGCTTCAGCAAACCCCTCATATCAAAGAAGCAGCAGGACCACATACAGCCAGCGCCATTTCAGTGGGGGCCCCTTAGCTGCTCTGGAAAGCCCCTGTGATCCCAGCCACGGTTGTAGTGGAAGGGTAGAACACAGCCTCTCTGCCATTCCCAGGTGAACCTAGAGCTTGCCAGAGCCTATCATGCATGAAAACAAACCCCAAAGACATTCACCAGCTGACCAGAGAGAGTGGTGGCCCGCAACACTACCAGGGAGGGTGATGGGACACAAAGACCCCTGTGGGTCTGTGGTGCAGGAGGCTGGTTGTTAGCACAAGGCCTTCAAACATCTGGTTCTGTTGATATCACTGTTAATCCTCCACTAAACTCAAGGATGGAAAGCTCCCTGCTACCCTATGGATATAAAATGTTGGGTTTCAGAATAGCTCCCAGCACACACTCAGCCCCTGGGCAAGTGAATATCTGTCCCAAAGACAACGTGATTGTAGCAGCCTCCCAGTTTTCCTAGAGTCCCAGCACTATGAGGACACATACAAAATTATTTCCTGATTATGATTTTGCAGACAAGGTCCAATTTCAGCAGAGAATAATGAAGTTGGGAAAGAAGGCTTCCCGCTCACTGCATGTACTGTTTATTAGTGTCCAAGATTATTATATTGCATCTCTTTAAGAGCTTGTTTCTGTCAGTGGAGCTTTCTAATCCAATGATACTGTTTTAAAATGGTCTAGTTTGGTCATCACAAATACCCAGCGCAGATGCACTGAAACCAGTTCATTCTGATTTAATTTCCAGTCGGTAAATTAAATCAGGGATTTACACCAGTAGGAATTAAGCTGATAGAAGAAAGAGTTGAGTTGATACTGATGCGTGTGTGCAATGGATCAGCCTTGTTTTAATAGAATGATTTAACTTAAAATCTCCAATTTGTATCATTTGAGCAAGCTCTCGATACTTCCCAGACATTGTTTAAAATCAGCTGTAATCAAATAACGTTGCTCTTTAAAACAAACATGCTCTGAACTGATAAACGCCTCAAATATTTCTCAGCTCATGGTATTGACTGCAAGGGCTGTTTTCAACTTGCAGGGACTTGTGGACTATGTCTCAAATGCCTGCAATAATTAACCCTTACAGCAAAGCCAGGCTGAAATCACGTGGATGTGGCCCTGGTGCTGTGTTCTCACCACCGTCCTTACATTACACCAAGGCAGCTGGGCAGTCGGTTCAGTTGGCTGGCCCGGCAGAACATTTCTCTCCGTGCTTTTTGTTTTCCTGTAGGGTTTTAACTGAAGCTATTTGACTTACCCAAGGGTTGTAAGATCCAAACCAAAAGGAGAGGGATGGCTGGACTGTCCTTGCTAGTAGTTTGCTGCTAGATCGCTTCAGCTGTCGTGGGAGAAAACACTAAATTTAAGTTTTACAGCACATTTCCCTCCATAGGGACTAGTTTTAGGGGTTCATCTACAACAGGAGGGAGGGAAGTTGCGAATCACCGGCACAGCACTCAGGTGGATGGCTTTCCTTTGGGTTGTGACCGGCAGAGGGCATCTCTGTATAACATGATCTCCGTGGCTTGGTATTTTTCTCATTTATTTATTTATTTTGCAGGAACTCAACCATGACTTCAGCAAAAAGATGGCTTAACTGTTTACATATCTCCCAACTTGCTCTGTCATTTGACCTTTGCTACCCGGCCAGATGTCGGAAAGCAGCAGGCTGGCAGGAGGAGACAGCTGCCACTCGGGCTTTAGAAGTGGAGAAATCTAGAGGAGGAGGTTGTATGCTGTTTCTAGTTGCACAGTAAATCAAGGCACTGCTTCTATCTTTCAGTGTGTGTCTTTGTTCTGCTTTAAGTGGTTTTCTGTAAAAGATGGCTTTTAGTGATGGGAAGCTACCCAGAACATGCAAGATAGGTCACCCAGGAAATCATACCTATTTTTTAAAGTTGACTGCAACCCCTGCCTGAGGGACATGTCTCAGGTGAACCGAGCTGGAACGTCACTTAGAGAATCTGTGGCTCAGCAGATGTCTTACTGTCCCAGAACTGACAAACTTTCCATTTGGGATAAAAGGGCTGGGAAGAAGGAACTCATGCAGCCCTGTAAGTCAAAGGTAACCAAGCGTCCTTTTGAGCTAGATAGGGCCACAAGGCAGAAGTGTGCATGTCTACATTTAGCCTTTATCCAGGGCTAAACTATTTCTATGACCCGGTAGAGAAAGGGGATAAGGAAAAGAAGACGCACAGACTGAAATGAGAACAGATTTAGTGAAACAGCAAAACTAATGTTAATGCTAATATAAAGTACACAAAGTTGTATTCAGCCCAGCGAACATATAGCAGTCACAGTCTTCAGGAGCAGAATGATAAGCAGACCCTCCCAGGGACAGCAACCCTTGAGAGGAAGGGGGAGAAGCAGGAAGAGATGCAAACTTCCCCCTTTATAATGAGCAAGATGTTTATGGGATGTGTGACACCTGTAGGCAACTCAGGTCATCTGTCCTGGCTGACTCCAAACTGCTAACGGCCTGCAGACTGTGGCTGGTCTGGGATTCTGTCCCAGCAAAACCAGGACAGTGCAGAAGAGAATGCCTGTGCTGAGGAGAAATGCAGAAGGGATGGAGGAAGGAGAAAGGTATGGCAATCTCTCCAAGGTCTCTGGGTTTCTTGACCCAGTGACCAGTGTTTTGGGCTGTACTGTTGCTTTGCTCAGCTCCCATGCATTCAATTCAGGTTTTCAGCCCAGTGAAAGGATTGCATGTGTCCGTCCCAGTCTGCTGTCTCTCTTTTCACCCCGGGGGATGTCTCCCGTGCCTACCAGTCACATGTGACTTGTTCTACAGACAGGAAAACCAACTGAAGTTTGAGGGAGAAGGTTACTATATATTTAATAGAGTTTTCACACTTTATATCAAGATTACTTTTGACACAGTTGCAATTTACTCTTCCCTAGAGTGGCTTAATACTTCAGAGTCCATCTTTACCACTGATGTAAAGACACCTCTGGGGGTCCTGGGTGAGTGAGTGAATCCCATTCTCTGGCCCCCTGCCTCTTGCTGGTCTGAGCTGGTGTTTGCCAATGTTAGTTATTATTTACTGCTTTCAACTTCCTCCCAGGCTTGCCCAGGGCATCCCCCAGCAGCTGGTTGCCCTGTTGCTCAGCTCGGGTAGCAGTAGGCTGGGGGAGGGACGTGTGCTGTAGGTTTGGCGTGGAGCTGGATGGCATGTGATGGCCTTGGAGCCCGCAGTCTTTGTGGCACTTGCTGTCTGCCAGACTTGCATGCAGGGCTGGCAGTGTTGTGCCTGCAGAGGGTAACTCCCAGTCTCTCTTGCTGTAAACCAGGCTGCTTGTCCTTGACGTTTGGGCTGCAGCTTATGCTGTCCACACTCACCCAGCTGCTTTCTTCTCCCTGCTCTGCTGAACCACCTGCTTATCTCTTGAGCCAGACAAGGAGGGGTTTCTCCTCACAGCCAGCCAGGAGGTCCATGCAGATACCTGAAGTTTCAGCACCCATCTGTAGGGCTGGCAGTCTCGCAGGCCTCCCCCCTGCCGTTCAGCCTGAGTGGAGGGGATGGACACTGCTTTAAGCTCTTGCCTACTGCAAAAATGACTTGCAGCTTTGGGTGACAGCAGCTTTGCAGCTGCAGTGACAAGCTGTGGTCACCCTAAGGTGGCTGCAGAGTGTGGTGGAAATACACATTTTTAGAGAAAATACGAAAGAACTGGGACAACTTCCATTAAATCGGTGTTGGAGAATGATACCCAAGCTGCTGCTTGTTTTCTCCACCAGAAGGCCAGCAGGACAGCACCACGTCTGCTCTCCCATCAACCTTGGGGATTTATCAGGAGAACAGGGTGTTTCAACTAGACCAAGCAATCTGCAGAACATTCTCTTTCTGCCTGCTTTCTTTTTCTCCAGATAAGATAAGGTGTTTGGAGAAGATGACCTCCTGGTCCTGCCTCTAAGACAGCAAGCACAGGAGGCTCTGCACCAGCACTCCTGAAGCAGTGGCTCTGCAGGAGCACAGGGTGCCACCTCTCCCATGAACATGCAGCCAGAGCTGAGTAATGACACCATGTGACAGTCCTTGCTTTGGTGTAGGGGCCGCATTTGGGCTGATTATAGGTGGGCTGGGGAAGCGAAGGGAGGATGGTCGAGTCCTGACAGAGCAGCGTATCTGCAGGGTGGCTGTCTGAGAGGCTTATAGAAAAGCTGTGGGAGAAAAGCTAACTCCTTCATAGAGTCTAAAAGGATAGAACAGTAAGTACCTAAGCAGAGTCTCTTGGCTCTGCTACTGTCCAACTTTAAGATTTTAAAAATATTCATCCATCAGGTTGGACTGAAGCTGGCCCCGAGATTGCGTGTCATGAAGAGGAACCCCAACAAACCTGCATGATCACAATAATTTCCACAGGAAACAATATGCCAGACACTGAGGCTGTGAGGCCTTTTTCAGACAAGGAAATGCTCAGTTTGCAATGCAAACAGGAAAGGGTGGCACTTGGAAAGAAGCTTTCCTGTACCACAGACACCCTGGCTCTGCAGGACATCCCAGCGACCTGCTGGAAGAGGGACGTGTCAACCCTGCCAGCTGCAGGATGAGCAGCGGGTGAGGTACAATCTGATGCATGTCCATCCATTATGTTGTCCTTCCAGCAGCAGGATTTAACTTCTGGTTTCTTCACGAGGTTCTCAGCCTAGCTCCAGCTGAACTGTGAGATTCTGTGAACTGCCGCTAACAGCAGCACCAGTAAAAACTGGACAAACCTAGAGGGATGGGCTTTAAAAGTTCTTATGTTTCTTCTGCCTCAGAATCATCTTTGCTTTCCCCACCTGTGGTGTTTCCAACAGAAGGCATTTGCTTTTCTCACCCACCTCGTTGAGTTTGCAGCATTGCCCTTCCCGTAGTGCCACTGTGCTTCTGGGTGTCATTTTTCACCCAGTGTTACCTTCCCCAACTTTTTAAACCAAAATCTGATCTCAGTGGAAAAGTCTGCAGCCTCCAAAGCCCCGTCCTTTACCCACAGAAGAAAAAGGTGCTTTGGTTATCCCAGAGCCGCCTTAAGCACCGCTGGCTTTTTGGTGCTTCCTAATTACTAGTTGACAGGCAGGGGATGTTTTTAGCCAAAGCAGCAGTTGCACTCAGTTGAACCACATGGTAAATGAGAGAATTTCCAAAATAGCACAGCAGGCTGCAGAAAACAGACAAGGGATGGGAGACCCCCCTCAGTGCCTGCAAATGGTGGTCCCTGATGGCTTGGAGAGGTAAATTGCTATTAAATTTCAGGGTGGGAAAGAAGGGTTACGTTTGCAACAGTCTTAGGAATTCTGCGGGCATGTCTGTCTGGGTGTTAAGACTGTTACATGGGAGATTCATTACCAAAACATGGAGATTTTCTAGTCTTATTCTGCTTTTAAATGTTTGCTGTAAGAAACAACCCACCTTAGGTTTCCACCTTTGCTCACTTGCCTGTTCCCAGCCCAGGCGTGGCAGAGCAGAGCTGGGAGCTGGATAAGCAGCATGGTTGAGGTTTGACTTGCAGGCAGGATCATCCCCCCTGTGTTTTTGGGGTCAACATCTGCAACATTGCCCTGTCCAGCTGCTCTTCAAGCCAGAGCTGGGCAGCCGGACCTGGAGATCCCCACTGCAGTGGGCTGGTGTCTGTAGTAATGAGGATCACCCTAAGTGGTCGTGCATCTCTGCCACTGGAGGGCAAGCGTGAGGAGGCAGGCTGATAACATAACCCCTGGGAGGGATTCAAACTCCCAGACCAGCTGGAAAATGCTTGATGGTCTCTCTGAACTAAATATGCTGGCCTTGCATCTTTTCAGTAAGGTCTACAAAGACCCAGTCTTCCATGTCACTCTGTAACGGGTAATGCGCTGAGCTGTCCTGATGCTTGCCGCACTGATGTAGAGAGCAACACTGAAGGCCCTCTCTGCTGGTTCCCACTCCTGTGTCGATACACACAGATTCCCTGTGTGACTATCATGGGTAGCTTTCCACATCACAGCTTCCAAAACACATGAGCACCTGACAGACTCCACCTCCAAGACTGTGGCTGCATAAATAGGGGGAAAAAAAAGTAAATAAACAAAAAACCAGACTTAATTAAGGACTTCAAGAACAGGAAATGTGCACGTGTGCTAGCCAGAGAACAAATATTTTCTTTTGGAGATGCTTTCTCCAAGGGTTCCGCAGGATGATCAAGCTGGGTTACAGAGCAAGAGTAGCAAACAGCTCCCAGCCCATCCGGAAGGTAGCAGCCACAGCGCACTGCTGTTCTGCTTCCTTCCCTGTTCCACTCCAGCCCTTGGCTTTTGCCTCCCACAGTATATACTGAAGCTGTTCAACCATTTGGCTAAAAGCAGATGGGGAGGGAGAG
The DNA here is from genome assembly GCA_013400335.1 of Eurystomus gularis. Classification (NCBI taxonomy): domain Eukaryota; kingdom Metazoa; phylum Chordata; class Aves; order Coraciiformes; family Coraciidae; genus Eurystomus; species Eurystomus gularis. The sequence continues at coordinate 140,933 of VZZY01018011.1, forward strand.
AAAAACAAAGTCAAAGGACAGGGAGAAAGGCAGCTTTTGTGCTGCCTCTGTTTGCAAAACACAGCCCAAGTCCCTTTTGGACTAAGGTTTAACTTAGCGGTTTCTGGAGAGCTGAGGTTCACAGCCCCAGAGCTGCTGCAGGCACTGGTGTTTTGGGGCAGTGATAGGGAGCAGGTAAGGAGCCAGCTTTCATGAGTGAGAAGCTCCCACAGAGTGGCTGTGGGATACACAGGGCGTGATGCAAGATCCCTGGCTGCTCGGTGGAGAGCAGATCTGCTCTGCGACTCTTCTGCTACATGGACCTGTCCCAGGTCACCTGGAAGGGACAAGGGAAACTGGTCTGCACATTCAGAAGCCTTCAGCCTGGCCCTTCCTGTTGTTCTCCCTCTGCTCATCATGCCTGTTCCTGAGCAGCTCCCAAAGACTGCTGGGTGCTACATGACTGGGTTCAGGTTCCCTCTTCACCAGTCCAAGCCAGTGGGTTGCTGTGCTGTCACTGGGACAGGGCACAGCCAGAAGAGAAAAGCTGCAGCATTTCACACTTGCCACTGTTCCCAATTGGTATGAATTTCCCAGGGCATCTCTGTTGGCCCATCTGAGAACTGCTCACCCACTTTCAACAGATGAGTGAGATGATGTTAAAACAAGCACAGCTCATTCCCTTGTGAATGAAAGGAGACGCTCGAGTGGAGCAGGAATCCACTGTGCTCAAGTATCCTCCTGCCCCATTTCAGATGAACCAAATTCCCTGCTCCAAAGCTCCTGGTCAGCCACGGGCAGAGCTTGGCCCACAGAAGCCAGCGTCAGCATGGAGCACAATGCCCAGCAATCACAACAGGGCTGCTGGCTTAATCTGCTGTGCACAGCTTTAAAATAAAACAACTCACACAGCTATTGTCAGGGTGATCCCACTGGTTGCATCAGAAGTCTGCATGGGACATGAGGCAGGGCAGGCAGGGCTCAGTGGGGGGGGTGCCTGGGGTGCTGCCTCCTCTGGACAGTGTTGAAGGGAGCAGCCCTGGTCCCCCTGGGTCTGACTCTCCCAGGCGTGGCAAACAAGCCACAGCACAGGCTTGTGCTGTGCTGCTGACCTACAGAGAGAGAACCTATAGTCCTTTGGCTTTTGCCTTGCCTTTGTGTCTCAGCTGAGCTGGTGGGGGTTAGTTCTTCATGTCATCCCCAGAAAGGCATGGGGAAAAGAGCTTAGGGTCTCCCTTTGGTGGGGAAAACCCCAATACTAGTATTTGCGTCTGTATGTCCCTTTAATTTTTTCCTTCCCCACTTCCCCTGCCTCTGACCAGTGCTAAATGCTTGTGCCTTCCCAGGAGCAGCCAGCAAAGCAGGCCGCTCGGTGGGAATGATCCAATTTCCAGGGCAACCAGGATGATACTGAGCCTAGAGTGTCCTCAGCTCACAGTGCCGCTCTTATTTCTCCAGGGTTTCCTCTCCTTTTGCTTTCTTAATTCAGCCTGCCAGGAGAGAAGCCAAAAAAGTAGAGATGTGGCACATTCAGAGTCCTCCCCGCTGGCTTTACAGCTTTCAGGAGCAGCCCTCCAAGCTTGCCCCGCCCTGAGGTCAAAATATGTCAAAGTATGGTGAAAGCAAGCACATAGGAAGCCAAGAGGCCAGCTTTGACTCTTTAAAGGCTCGGCGCTGCGCTGTTAGCTTCTTACCAAGGGTCCATGTGATGAAGAAAGGGACATTATTCCTGAGGATATGTGGGGATATCACCATCCTTTGCCACTAGCACTGGCCGCCCAGAGCATCTCCACCATGAACCTGGTTGGGGCAGCTGGAACTACAATTCCTGGTGTGTCCAGAGGGGAACCAGAAAGATCAGACCCCTGTGCCCTACTACTCTCAGCTAAGTGTCTCCAAGCCCCTCCTGCCATCCACTTGCTTTCCTCCTCCCTGGCAGAGCCAGTCAGTCCACAACTCCTCTCATGTGAAGATGAATGCTCAGCTGTGTGCCAGGCAGCTCAGCAGAGACGCTGCGTTAGCAAAGAGCCAGCAAACCTTCTCGTGAGCCATCCAGAGCTCCAACAAACAGCAGGAGTTGCACTTGGAGATGCTGGAAGAGCCACTTTGAGGCAAAGGGAGCTGGGCATGAACCAGCACCACTCTCTGCCGTGGAAAACAATAGACCCAACCCAACGCAATCCAATGCAACCCAGCATGGGAGGGTTTTAAAATTCTCCCCTAGAGCAGGATAATGCAGAAAACCTCCAGCTGTTATTTCCAGATTTACAAACCCAACAGAGGAGCTGCCAATTGCTGCCAGACAACTTATTTGTGTGTGTGCGTGCATAAAAATGAAAGCCAGGCATTGCTCCCCATGCCAGGCATTGTCTGTCTGGCCCCTGACTGGGCAGCGGCTCAGCCCTGCAGTGCATGGGGGAGTGGGGAGGGAAAATGTCCCTTTCCCACACTGGAATGGGCCCTCCCAGGTTTGCAGAGCAGAGCTTGCTCCCAGGCTGGGGGCAAGCAGCTGGAGCCCATTCCCTGACACTCATGGGACCACACTGCAGACGCAGCCATCAGTAGGTGCAAAGAAAGGGGCCAGGAGAGGAAATCTCGCACCGTTAGTGCCTCTCTTCCTTTCCTCCACAGAGCTCCAGAAAAATCAGGGTGAGGGATGTTGCCCTGGAAAAGGCTGAACACAGATGGATTTGGGAAGGGGAAAGAGAAGGAGATATCCCTTCTCACCCAGCATTTTCACCCCCCCTTTCCATCGAGAAGCAGCACAGATTCCCTCAGTACCACTCACTATTTCTAATTCCTTGGAGGATAACCAGCATGAATGGCCAAACCTTGAGTGACTGACATCCAGGCACACCTCAGGCAGTGAGGACCTTTGCTCTCAGGGACTGGACTATATGACCTTTTAAGGTCCCTTCCAATTCAAGCTATTATCCTATGATTCTTCAGTTCACTGGGGGCTGAGGAGCAGAAAAGGAGCCCCTGGGCACACGCAAGGCAAGCTCCCTCACCTGCTGCAGGGATGCTCTTGCTGTCCATGGTTGCGTCGGCCTCTGTGTGCATTAGAGAAGGAAATAGCTGAACATAACCATGCAGGTATGTTGTGAACTGCCTGGATTCATCAATAATCCCAAAGCATAATGTGATCTCTCTCCTGTTTTGCAGCTGGGTATCTCCAGAGATACCCATACAATTCCCTGCACCATACCACTCATTGAGAAAGTTGATGTTTCCCTCATTTCCCAGCTCACACTTTTTCCCCCCAGATGAACAACAGAATTTTTTGGACATTCATGCCATGAACATTTGGTAACAAATCCTGGGCAAACTCACTCCCCAGCGTGGTGTGGGCAGGTGGGTTAGCGCAGGAACCTTTGGGCAAGCCTCAATTAAGGGGCTGGGGGGAGCGACATCACCAATGCTTGTGTCTCTCCCCTGTAATTTTCTGGTTACACTTTGCAGATACCTGATATGTTTAATGCTCATTAGCAATCTCAGCATCACACAGGAAAGAGACCAGGGAGCTCTCCCCAGGGTTCCCATCTCAGGGAAGAATTTTTTCCATGACTTTTTCTCATAAAAGAGAAGCTTAAAAGGGAGTTCTCCAAATCTTATTTTTTTTAAGCAGTGGTTCTGGTCCCTCCATCTCCTTAAACAGCTGCTGATAACAGACACAGTGAATACAACATGGAGAAATGCTGCTAATTTTAGGAGAAGGTCTGGAGGGAGGGACCCAGCTCTGGGCCAGGCGCAGGATGGAAAGTCACAGCACTCGCTCAGGGCCCCATGACCTTGCTATTTTGGGGCTGACCACATCCCACCTTGCCCCAAGCCCATGGTGCAGCATGAGCCCCGAGCCTTGCCACAGCCCAGCTATTCCTGCCCTCAGTGCTGCTCCTGCCCACAGCACCAGCTCCTGCCAAACCCTGGCCAAATAGGACAGTGGTTTTTGAAGGGCAGTAAACAAGTTTCAGGGCTAGATTGAGGTCCCCAGAACTCATCACACTGAAGCAATGATGGAGGAGGTATTTTCTACATATGCCCTCATATGGCAGCTGTATTTTGAACCAGCTAAGGGGGTTGTGTCCTCTTGAGTTTCTTTTACCCTCTGCTCAGCGAAATTCCATCAGACTGCAGAGAGATGAAGGAAATTATTCCTCCACTGATTGGCCCTTGCAAGGAGCAGAATATTTTTGCATGGCCATAAAGATCCAAACTGCTCAAGGTAGAAAGATTTTAAGGGACCTAACCCCCCCAGGGTAAAATCCAGGCTGAGCAGGGGAGTTTACAGAGGCTCCAAAGTGTGCTTGGAGATGATTTGGAGGGAGACAGCAAGCAGACATGGCAGAGAGGTCAGTGCTTTCACTGTTGGTGTTGGCCTGGAGTGGCTGTGTTTGCAAATCACAGCATCATGAGATGCTAAAATCCTAGAGCAGTTGTCAGCACCGCCTCTACCAGCCTGACCTATGCTGTCCCAACAGCCCTTCATGTGGCTGCTTCACCAAAAGTGATCCTCTGTCTCCCAAGACATCCCACTCCAAAGCCTTGTTGCTAAAAAGCATTTCCTACTGCCTCCCCTAGATCTTCTTTGCTTGCTTCTAAGCCTACCTGGGACTGACTTTTTCCTCCGTACAGGATCCTCCCAAATGCATGTTGCCAAAAGCAACTCCATTTTGTCTCCTTTAAGGGACACCCTATCTGTGGACCCTCCCGCATCCGGCAGCATGGCTCGTTCATCTGGTACACCTCAAGCTAGGGCTTGTTCTGAAGAGAGTTCAGCTCAACCAGAAAGTGTCAGAGCAATAGATTGAAAAATGCAGATTCTCAGAGTGGATACATGCAGGCTCAGCCAGGGGTGGCCCGAGCACGCCAGGCCCCCCCAGGCACCCCTCATGCTGTGCTGGGATGCAGCCGGAACTCCAGCGCAGTCTGATTCCCATTTAGGGAGGCTGTGATAGCTCATCTGTGAGCAATGCTAGAGGGGACATGGCCTTTTGGGATCCCTCTGCATGGTGCAAAGCTCATTTTCTGGCTTATGCAACAGCAGGATGGCCAGGGCTGTACAGTTGGCAGGGGATGGGGACATTGCTGGGAGCACCGAGCCATACACAGACTGACTTACTGCGGGGCAGGGCTGGCTGGGAGGGGGGGATATTTTGATAGAGTTTTACCAGCGCTGATGGTTAATAGGAGGACAATAAAGTCCTGTTCTTCAGCCTCCACAGGGAGCTGCTAAACTTTCCAGACTTTAATTTAACAAGCGTCCCAGCCTCCTTGTCACCAGCATGCCTTGCCTTCCACAAGACCATCTTTCCCTCCTCCTCTTTACCCCAGTAGTGCACGAGTCTGGAGCAAAGGCAGCCATCATTTAAAGTCCACATTCTCAGCTACTGTGCTCCTGCAGCCAGCAAATTATGCTGGTGACAACACTGAGCCCTGCTGCCCGCTTTGCCTCAGCCCTGATCCTGATTCATGACAGCTCAGCCACTTCCCTACTAAGCCCCACTGGACACTCACCAGTCTGCCCACTGCACCGCATTCCCAGCAGAGCAGTCATCTAAATGGGCTCCCAGCACATCACCAAGAGGCTCCCAGCAAAGACATGGCCCAGGAAAACTGCTGCTTTCACTCCTAAAATGCAAGGTTGTGGAGCTGATTAAGCTAAATTAAAAGGGGTCTGGTTATCAGTGATTGTGGAGTATGTAGCCAACTCACCTGTGAATCAAGCTTTTCTAAGAGGACCTCACACTCATGATCCAAGAAAGCAGAGGCAGCCGGCCCCAGAGAGCCTTGGGAACCTTGACAGTTGCCTTTAGGGTCTTTTCCTCACCCATGGTTTCCACTGCTTTTCAGGGTGTTTGGCTGGCACAGCTTCACCTGAGTAGTACCATAAACGCTGCCTTTGAGGAGAGACTTTTAGGCTGTGTTTATCCACACAAAAGAGCTGCCACTGCAGCCCAGGAGCTTCCCTCTCCCTGCACGTCCCAAGGGCTTGAAAGTAGATTCCTGTTTATTTCCTTAAGCAGCTCTATTCATAGCCTTCAAAAGCTGCCAAGCTGCGGTTAGGCCCAAGAGGACTCGAAAGTGCATCTTAGGTAAACATCACGGGCAAGGTGGGACTGTCTGGAGTTAGTGGTGTTTGCTGTGCTTCTCCCTTGGAAGCTTTATTCCATCTTCTGCAAGTCACAGGCACTTTTCCAATGCAAGGTCTCGAGCAAAAGCGAAGCTGGGCTGAGACACCAGACTGTAATTCAGACACACGACACCCCTGTGATTGAGATGGATAGAGACCACCTCGCTGCAGCAAGGGAGAAGTCCTTTTAGGAAAGGCAATAAGGTCCTTTGGATATTGGAGGCATTGGACTAGGATCAAGCTCAGCCAGGCTGGGTGTGTCCAGACTGTGCATGGGAGCTTCAAAGCAGTTGAAGACCTGTCCCCTCTGCTTGTGCTTGGTGTGATGGCTCCAGGCAGCGCTGTGGTGACTGTGCCACAGGGAAGTGGTGGGGGGATATGGCCAGAGACATTATATCGACCGCCCGCTCTGGGTGTAGCTGGGGGCAGGCACAGCTGCGATGTGCAGACCTGATGCCCACAAGAGACATCCAGGGCAGTGTAGACATGGCTGCAGCACACAGAGCTCCCTACCTGAACTACGACTGAGAAAGGTGATAGATTTTTTTCCCCTTTCTTTGGGCTCAGTTTGATTTCAGGGAGGACAGGTAAGCTGCTCCCAAACCTGAGCTCCACATGTTTCCAAGTGAGTAAGATGATCATTGCAGGGGTAGTTTGAAAGACGTTGGGGTGAGATCCCTCCCATGGGGCACGGGAAGTGCCTTCCACCAGAGAACCCAGGGGACAGCTGTGAGAGCCCACGCACACCATGGAAAGCGTGAGCCATCCCACAGCAAGCACGTCCTGCCTCCTGGCTCCACAGCCTGCTCCCAGGTCATGAATCACCACAGAGCCATGCACAGCTGGATTTCCACGCCCTGTCCTGAAGGCCTCTGGTTTACAGCTGTAATTCTGCAATGACATCCACTGCTCCTTCTCCATCTGCTGCTGACAGAGCCAGCACCCTATTTGCCTGCATCGTCCCCCTGAGCCAGCTCACCCCAAGTCCATCTGCAGAGCACCGAGGCTCAGGCCCTCCTGGTCCAAGCATTGGAAGACACCTTGGCTGGGTGTCAGTCTACTGTGGAGGCATCCGTCGTACTGCTGAGCATGGAGGGACAGTCCCATCCCACCATGGAGAAGTCCCTGCCCTGTGTAGGACAAAGACAGCCATTCCTGGGCTGTCTGTTCCTGTTCCCAGGACAGTGTGGGTTCATCCTGTGCAGTTGGTGTTTCAAGTGGCCAAGCATCTGCTTGGTGTGAGTCTAGAGAGCACAGCCTTTCTGCCTCTGATCTGCTTCTGAAATGGAAAAAAAGAGAAATCCTCCCGCAGGACCTGCTGACGCACTCCCAGGTAGCAGGAGAGCTGGGGCATTCCTGGGAGAAGCAGATTCCTGTCTGCTCTGCACTTGCTCGTTTCACTCTCAGTTTCCTGAGCTAGGTGCTGGCTTCCCATCCCAGGGCTGTTGCCTTTTCCCATGCTGCTCTGTGCCTGTGAGGAGCTCGGCCTTCAGCCTTACACCCAGCGAGGAATACTTAGTAAAAGACATTCCCACAGTGTTTCCAGAGCACCCTCTTTATATGCACTTTGGGTTCATCATTTTGCAGCAGCATCCACCAGAAATTAATGCAGAAACATCCTTTCCAGAAAAAACCCATTAGAGAATGCCTCCCAGAGCAAAGAGAAGGAAGGGCTCTTTAGGCTGACAGATTCGTGAGTAGGAGATGGCAGGACTATTAATCCACACTTGTATCACTCCCACCAAGCTGCTCACTCCTGTTTCCTTCTCCTGCAGCAGAATTGTTCCCCTCTTGGAGAGCACCAGGGTTTTCTCAGCTGTGCCAGCCCAGATCTGCCTGACCTGGCTTAAAATGGGATGAAGAAATTTTGGATTTTAGTTTTGGATTTTGAACTGGGGTTAGCTGGAGTTCAAACCTCAGCCCTGCCAACCTCTTGGCTTTGCTGTAAACTGAGGTCAAGCCTCAAGGGGTCTTGTCCTGTTTCCTGTTTCCATCTGAGTTTGTGCGGTCACTTGAGATGGGAGCGGGTGCTGGGAGCCCTGGAGTACATCAGCTGTGCCCAAACCACCCTGGTGGCACGTGGTTGGAGAGCCCAAGTTGGACCTGCAAGGCTGGCAGCACTGTGAAGGCTCCTGGGGTGGACGAGGCCTCTTGGATGATCTCCTGGCCATTCAGTGCCTCAGATGGTGTAAGATGACCTTCTAAGCATGTGTGATGTCCAGTTTTCCTCCTGGCAGCCTGACACCAAAGTCTCCTCTTTGATGACCCCACTAAGCCTTGGAAGTGTGGAGATGACTTTTCAGAACTCCCTTTGCAAGCTTTCAGTCATTTCTGGAGCTTCTTAAAGCCGCTGAGATTAAAGAGTGAGCCAGTTGCTCTAGGCTCTTGTTTCCCTCTCTGTGCGATCCCTCTCCATCCTACTGCTGACAAGGCACACCCAGACCTGGCAGCATGCCCTTCACAAGACACAGGACTCGGCTGTCCCCACCATGTGCATGGAAGACCGTGAGGACCCCTCGCTCCCACCCACCCAGGGTTCACCATCATGAGCTGGGGGGCCATTCCCAGAGGTGACTGCATCACTGCAGCAGCCTGCTTTTTGCTTTTGCTCAAAACCAAGGTTTAATCTGCCACGTATATAAAGAAATCCCTGTTATAATTATCTTCCCGGCACTGTCATTTGTCTAAGCTCTTAGAAGAGGGCTTAGCTTCAGGCTACAGTGAAGAGCACTAAGCAATTGCCACGTTGTCAGAAAAGATGTGGTTTCTTTTCTCTTCTCTTTTTTTTCCCTCCCTAAAATTTTTTCCAGATGTCTTTTTTTTTTTTTTTTTCCTTAAGAGAAGTACCAGCAGCTGTATGATTTCAATGTGAGCCGTGACTAATCCAGCACAGAGAGCATTCAACGAGTGCACTCAACTCCTTGGGGTGTGAATGAAGCAAATGGGACGTGTGACCTCTGGAGCCAAATTGAACCTACAAGTGGCACTGAGCTGTACATGGATGCTACAGACACTTGAGATGGGAGGAAAAGGTGCTCAAGGTGGCACAGGTGGTTGTCTGTGTTAGAAGGACCCATGGGGTCTTAGGCCCCATTACAAAGCTGGCCTCCACATAGAGCTAAGAGGGTCACATGGGGTATTTATGGATGTCTCTCTGAATTATATCAAAATCCACATATTAGCACCCAGGGATGGTTTTTGAGTGGTGTGTAGCCAAGTAAAGAAATAGGTGAAGGAGACTTTCTTCTCTTGTTCTTTGCCACCAGCCTCCCAAGCTTTCTGATCACAGTGATCAACCATCTCAGTGGCAAGTGATGCTGGTTTCTCATGGCCTCCTCCCTTATCTTTGCCTTCCTTTTTCTTTTTCTGTTTTAATTTTTGCTTCTTATGGGCCATATGGGTGTTTAGTCTTACATCTGTTTCTTTCACATGCAGCAGAATTACCACAAGTACGGACAAGGACTGAGCTGATAACGATCATAAACCATGAAGTAACAGGTAACCTACAGAGCAAGGAGCCAGCACAGCCCAGCAGGTCATAACAGCCCAGTTCCTCTTTTGATATCTAAATCATCAGCAACTTCAGTGGGCAGAGTTAAGCACCCAGATCAGTGTCTCAGCCCCTCTCAAAGATAGTGTGTAATCCTGAGGAATAAACTCAAGCCCCAGGCAGCCAAGAAAAACCACTTTGCATTTTGTCATGGTCTTGGGTGTCCTTCACCTAGCACCTGCAATCAGACTGCTGGTGCCCAGATGACTTGTCCACAGTCCTGCTGGCTACACCAGCCACCATCTTTACAGCAGCTCTTGGACAGCAACCTTGCATGGCCCTGGTCAAGGTGAGGGTTGGTGCCACAAGTGGACCACAAGCTGCAAAGAGCTGGACTATCTGCAGCACTCGGGACAGCCCTGTATGTCATGGAGACACTCTTCAAGGATGCCCAAATTCCAGCAATTTGACAGCCTGTGTTACTTCTGCTCCATAAGTCCAGATCTGCTGGATGATAACCACAGCAGAGAGACCAGTCTGCTGAGGGTCACATCTCCCTGCCCAGCATTTCTCATCCTCCATGGTGCATGTTCCAGACACATCATAATTCTCCACATTCTCTGGATCATTCTTTCCTCACCAAGGAAGGCAGTCCCAGATGGCAGCAGTGTTAGGAGAAGGATGGAGGAGCGAGGACTCTCCTGTCTCCCTCTGCATCCCCCTGAGGATGGGAAACACCAGCTCGGGGACTGAACTGGTGAAATGACAGTACTTAACATTTTAATTGGGAGGTGCTAGGAGGTGCGCAAACCAAGCAGAGATGGCATTCCTGCCCCCTCCCACCGTGCTGTTCGTGCGAGAGCCAGAGAACTGAGAAACTCGCTGCAGCAGCACAGGCAGCTGCTGTGACCATGACTCTGCTGGGAAGGTTGTGCTGGGCGCTGACCTGGCCCTGCAACAGACTCCCTTGATTTCCAGCCCCGCTTGATTTCTCTGGTCTATCCCTTGGAGCCAGGCTGTGCCTCAGCCCGTGGGACTGCCCACTGGGGAGAGAGGGAGAGGAAGAGACCGATTTGGAAAGATAGCAGGAGGAGGAGGAGAGGCAGCGGGAAACCCAGCCCACCCTTTGGCTTCCTCCTGCGTCCTTCTAAAACCTGCAGATTCCTCCAGCCTGTCCAGGCTCCTGAAGTTTCCTCCGCCCTGCTGCCAGGACTCCGAGGTATGGCCCGAGAGCTTCGCGTTTGCCTTCACTGTGCTATTCCTCCTGGCATGGGGGTCCCGATAGCCCCAGTCGCGGGGAGCCCTGCATGCATTTAGAGACCCCTCCTGACTTCTGTTTCTCCTCTTTGCAGCATCTCTGCTCTAAACTGAGGCTGTTACTGCATTTCACTGCCAGATTACCAGCCTTAACACCTTGGTGGCATCTGACTGTAAAGGTTGAACCTGCCCTAATTTTTCTCTCTCCTCCCTTTTTCTCCCCCTAAGCTTGCAGTTGTGGGGTATTTACTTAGCGAGATGTTCGAGACCAGCATCTGGGCACATCAAACTCACCCGCAGAGCAAATCAGATCTAGTTACAAACCAGTCCCAACTGCCCCTAGCCTAGGTGTGTTGGCAGGTGATATTTTACCCACCGGAATATCTAGAGGAAGAACAAAAAAGCTGTTGGCTTCATTTCAGTATTTTTATTTTCTTCAGTAGAGCCGCTCTTATTTCTCCTGTAAAAAAAAAAAAAANCACTCAGCTTTTTGTTCCAAGCAGAATTTGAAACCATTTCAAGTCCTGCTGCCCCGGTTTGCTTAACTCCAGCTGATCAACGATTAGAGAGATGGAGGTTGCAGGAGAGGAGATACAAAGCTCTTTTGGGCTGTTTTTTTTAAAAACTTTTAAGAACTTGAGCTCAGTCAGACACAACTTTAGGTCCATGCAGAATAGCAGAAGGCTTCTTTCCTTTAAAGGCAGCCGCTGTCCTTCCCGTCCTGGTGATAGTGACGTGCATGGCAGGCTAACTCTGCTCTTTGTGTCCCTCCTCTCAGAAAGCTCCACTCTGTTGCATCCAGCCAAGAAAAGTAAACTTAACAGGATGGGGCTGAATTCCCACCCAAACCAAAAGGCAAGAGTTTCAAGCTGGAGTGAGATCGGGGGGTGCCGGGAAGGTCGCCAGTACTCCAAGCTTGCAGTTATCACTAACTTGAAACAGCGCAAAAACTCAGTAACCTTCCAAAAGGACAAGAGTGAATCACAGCCGCTTGTTAGGTCGATCGGGCGAATAAGTGGAAATAAAAGGCTGTTGCATTCTGCGCAGCAGTTTTAAGGCCAAGCTATTGTCTGCCACATAGGCAGGAGCAGGGATGCGGGCGGTGTTGGGAGGGGGAAGAGGAGAAATAAACTTTTCAAACTTTTTTTCAAGCCCCTCCTTCCACAATCCCTCTGCTCTTCCATGACTCAGCCCCAGAGGAATGTCGGCTCCCATGGAAACCCTTTCTGGGTCCTCTGGTCGGAGGGATGTCGGGGCTGTTTATCGCTGGAGCGGCTGCGGCAGGGCGAGTCCAGGGAATGCTTTGAAGATGGTTTGCATTTTTGTGCGGTATTTAGCGGACAGTTTTGTCTCTCCCTTCTTTGTGGAGCTGTGCGAGATCAGCTCGCTGCGTCCCCTCGGGAGCCGGACGGACCGCTTGCACCTGGCACAGAAGTATCCAGGCTGCTTTTGGCACTGCTCCACATCCAGTCCAAACAAAAGCAGAAGCTCAGGCAGCACAGCAAAATGCTGTATGGTCTGTCCTTCTAACTGAGCTCGGCAAAGGGCTCATTGGTGAACCGCTGCTGGCAGCCCAGGTCTCATCCAGACACTTCTCTTGGTACTAATTTAATTGTTTATCATTATGGATGCAATTTGCAACCTAGACACACTATGACACCTTCAAGCCAGCAAACAATATAGTGGCATATGGGCTCTTGCCCTTACATTAATAAGCCTTGTAAAATCTGTGGCATTTTTAAGTGCAATAAGAGCTGCTTGACTCCCTGCAAGGGGAATGGGTTAATCCAGTGTTGTGGTGTAGAACTGTCTTTAGTGACTCTACATGGACAGATGTGGTAGGTAATTTTTTTCCCCTGCATTTTATCTGGAGTGTGCATGTGTGTGCATGAGCTAAAGGGAATTTCACTTCCATCTAAACCTGGCTTGGCTTCCTGAGCCTGCACTCTGCATGGAGGAGTCTGTGCAGGTGGCAGGAGCCAGGCTGCTCCACTGGGACTCAGTGCAGCTGTAGCACATCTGGGCAAGCCAGCACCCCTGGCAGCACAGCCCAGACACGCAGGGACCTGTTGAGCAGGGAGCTTTATTGGGACTCATACAAACAACTCAGAATTCTAGCCCAGGAATGGCTGGCTGAGTAAAGCTCAGAGGGTCTTGCTTGCATGGGGAGGTCAGGGACAGACAGCGAGGTCACAGCCCTTGCATTGTGTTTCTGTGGTGGCCACTGCTTGGTCACCCACCAGCACCTTGAAAACTATGGCCCACAGTGGGGTCTGTAGGCAGAAGCTTTGTCTGGGCCAATCCTGCCTTTACATTCAGTGTGAGGTGCTGAGGCATGTCAGATGCTGCAGAGCCTTGGAAGAGCAAGGAGCAAACGGAGAGTGGGTGCAGGAGACCCCACCACTTGGGCTGGCTGCCTTCTGCGTGGCTGGGCTGGGGTGCAGGTGGAGAGCCAAGACACAGGAGGGGTTTTGCCCAACGATTACCCACTCTTGCTCTCCACTGGTGGCAACAGGAGGTGGCAGCAGGGCCCATCACCCTGGTTAGCAGTGGAGGTAGCTGGGATTGTCCCAGTGGCCTCAGGGAGGAGCTGTCAAAGTGGCCAGGCACAGACTCCTCCCCACGCTAACGTGGCATCCCGAAGGGCTTATGCAACCCTGGCCAGGGCCAGCGCCACATGGGCCACGCTCCACCATCCATGGAGCCTCCTCCAGAGGTTGCACCCGCCTGGTCCATGTCCTCCCCCAACCCACAAAGGTCTCCATACTGGGCAGGAGGAGACAAGAGGGGCCATCACTGAGGGGTATTTTCCCCAGCAGATTAAACTTAGGATGGTGCTACAGGATAGAGGGGAGAGAGTAAAGAGTTTGCTAGAGTAGCCTGCTTTGAATTTATGGAGGTGCTGAGAGTCAGTCTCAGACCTCTCTACACCCCATGTGGCTCTCTTGTTAGAAACACGTCTGCAAAATGCAACGAGCAGCTGAGAGATAGCTTGGGCCATGCTGGAAAGGTGAACCAGGGAGAGGGATTTATGGGAGCCACAAGACTCTATTTACACAGTGATTGGGAGCTGAAGCCTCCACTTAAGATGCAGGTGGGGTCAAGCGTTAGAAAAGCAGTGCAGGCCATGGGTCCTGTGGCCTATGTGTGCTAGGATGTCTTCTGCACCAGCAGCAGTCAGGAGGGCAGGCCTGAGGAGAGGATGGAGGATTCTCCTATTTTATATTCAGCAGCCCTCTCTGCGCCCATGAGGTGCTGGTTTCCAGTGTCTTGTGAAGTGCTGGCTTCTGTTGATTCCTTTAGGATACAGAAGGGTAGAAGTCCCTGCTTGCTACAATCTGTTCTCCTCTGTCCAGAATTACATACCCCCTTGCTCTGCCCCTCATGCTGCCCTCTGCAAGGCTCTTGCAGAGCAGTGCCAGCTATTCCCAGTGCAGGGAATTCCCCTTGCAGAGATCCCACCAAGACCCTCTGGCTGGGGGATGGGTGCTGAACTCATGTTATGACCCAGCTACCAGCTCCAAAGAGCATACTCTTGGACAGCAGGACTATGGTAGATCCATAAGGAGGGAGACTTGCACCATGGACCAGACTCTTCTGCCAGAGCAGCTCTGTGTGCAGGGCTCCTGAGCCGTTATTCAGGACTTTTGGCCACCAGGCATTCAGAAAAGACCATGCATTTGCAAAACAGACACTGCAATGTCCTCCGTGCACAGGCTCTCCCTCCAGGAGGATGTTGTTTTAAAAATAAACTTGTTTTCTCCTCTCCGGCATGAGACAGCTCTGCAGAGCTTGTTTGCTCAGACTTTTTTAGTGCTCCTTCTTCCTCCAAACACAACACTGGCAGCTCTTGACTGTCTGCTGGCTCCTAGCAAGCAAGTAATTCCCTGATCCCAGCTTACTGCATGCCCAGACTTTGAAATTCAGGGTTTTTTTGAGGCTTGGGGAAATTATCTGAGATGGCCTTGATCTGAGGTTGGGTTGTTCTTAATGCCAGCTTCCACATGTACACGCACTGCCATCTTCTCCAGACTGGGCACTGCCATATTTCTGCCCAACAAGCATCACTGAACCTCAGAGCATCTTCCAAAGCAAACAAGCCCCTTGGGAGAAGCCCAGGAGGAGCCTTTACAAGCCAGGAGACAGCACAAAGGGAGGAGATTGCCATATTCACCAGTACTTTTCCACACCCACACACACCCCTCAACCCACCTCTCCAGAAGTGAAGAACAAGTGATCTCTCCTGACAAATGCTGGGAGAGGTCTCAGCAGCCTCCAAAGCAAATAAGGGCAAGGGGAAGGGATAGCATGTACCGAGCAGGAATGGAGGGAGCAGCTCAGCTGCAGCCTCACCAGAGCAAACAGGCTCATCACTTCTACCCGCAGCCCCTCTCCCCACAGATCTTTCATCCCACCACAGTGTCCATCCCCACCACCCTTGCTCCCAGCCCTCCAACATCCCTGGGAAGCTGCCCTCCATATGCCCTGACCCGTATTTTGCAGGTGCACCTCGCCAGGGCTGGGTGAGGCGCTGAGATTGGAAGGAGGATTTCAGCCTCTGCATGGTCAAACCTTGCTAGATTTGGAAGCCCAGCCCAGCCTGGCAGCACAGCTTTGGCGTGGTTTTATACCCAGATTGCTGTCTGGGCAGGAAGGGAAAGGATGCATTGACAAATTACATATCCGTCTATCCATCCATAAGAAGACACCTTGTCCAATGCTTCCCATCCCAGCAAAGCCATCCATCCGCTCAGCCCCAGGGAGCTGGTGGGCTGTGATGGTCTGGCCAAGCAAGTGGAGCAGAGGAGGGCAAGCAGAAGGGAGGCAGCGGAAGCCTTGGCATGGAGACAAGTCCCCTTGCTGGCAGAAGAAAAATCAGGGGGTGTTTCACTCTCCCGGCGGGCGGAAGGGAGCAGGCAGCCCTTGCTGTCAGGAGTGGGATGCCACCAGCATATTAAGCAGCCAGCTGAGCTCCTCTTTGCCCTCACACACAGGGACTCCATCCTGCCAAACAGGAACTGGTGGGGACAAAGACAGGGTAATTTCACCAGCTGCGCTCTCCTGGCTCGCATTGCAGCTGGTGTTAGCTGAGCTGCCTGGCTAGCTCCTGAGAGTCCCTGCAACAGCCCAAATTGGGAGGGTGCAAAGGGCTCATCCTCCTGGAGCTCATCTCCCAGCAGGACACAACCCCGAAGTATATTGGATCCCTTAAACCCAGTTTAGGGACACAGGTCTGAGCAGCAAAGGGAAAAGCCTATAGTAGAGACCCCAACATTTGGGGGTGCTGGGGATGGGGGACTGGTCCCAGATACCCTTAGAGGTGTCTATGTCCATGTGGGAAGGAATTTTCTAAAGGATTTAATTCTCAAGTGCCCTGTCTCACCATCTCTCTGTTATCCCTTTCCTCCCTCCACTTTCATTTTTCCTCTGATTGACAAATAAAATGGCAGAGAGCTTCATTGCTTGTACCTGGGGCTCATATCAGGGACTTTTAGCATGAAAAATTGGGGGGTTTGGTCCAAAAGAACTCTTGTGAAGGCAAGGGAAACTGCCATTTTGTCTGCAATTTTCCTAAAGGCGTCCAGGAAACCAACAGAAATCTGAACCCTCACTGTCCCATTTTGCAAAATCAAAAGAATTTGTCTTGGAAACATGATTTGGCTGAAGCTTTTGGCTGGAAAAACCAGCGTGTGTGTCTGTAACATTGAACAGATGAGGCAGGAAACAAAGAGAACACCCTTTTCTAGGTGTCTGGTTGCCAGCCCTGAGGTCAGCCCCAGCTGAGCAGCACATAACCACCTCCCTCCTCATCCCTCCTTCTCCTCTCCTTTATTCAGGGCTTGCTGAAAGATGAGGGCCTGGATTTTTTTCCTTCTCTGCCTGGCAGGCAAAGCCCTGGGAGCTCCGGTAAGTACAGGAGACAACAGAGACTCTCTGCTGCCAGGGTTGTCCATCCGATGTATATGATGGAGATTTTCTTTTATACCAAATAAAACCCTGAGGGAATAAACAAGGGAATAACAAATAAAACCTCTCAAAGAGGCAGCGGGGGGAGAGGAAACCCAAGGGTGGCCCCACCACCTGTCCCAGCAGGTAACCCACCTTGGGATCATCCTCCCCACAGACTCCAGCTCACAGTCCTTTTCCCCTGCAGCAGGAGGCTCTACCTGATGAGACAGAGGTCATCGAAGATCCCACCACAGAGGTAGGTGACCTTGCTCCTCCTCATCACCCATCCCTTGCAGCACCCACCGCTCTGAGAAGAGCATCTCTGAAGCATGGGGGAGCAGGGGCAATGGGGGGACTGCTCTGCTCCCCAGGAGTTGGGGCTGAGTTCTTTGTGTGCTCCCACCAGAAACACTGGCCTTTTTTGCAGGAGCCCGTGGGGGCTAACCCAGTCCAGGTGGAGGTGGGAGAGTTTGAGGAAGCCACGGAGGATGTAGAGGAGATTGTTGCAGAGAGTAAGTTGTTCTTCCCCTGTCTTCCAGCAGGCAGATGCATCGTCCCTACCCTGGGTGGGGGAGTTTTAGCTACCCCAAAGAGTGAGGGACTTCTTTGGGAAGCAGCATGAGGACAATGCCAACCTAGACGCACACTTAAAAACAAAAGAGGTGCATGGCCTCTTCCAAGCACTGGGTTCTCTGTAACCCTTTTTTTACAACAGAAAAGCCACTGCATTTTGTGGCTACAGGAAGGAGCCCAGAATTAGTCCTAGGTTTAACCTGGGCTTCTGTAAACCCTCACATCTTCCTAGTGCAGAGAGAGATGCTTGGGGCTGTCCCTGGTGAAGTCTCTGTCTTCTCTTTCTGCTGAGATGCCCCAGACACCTTGTGGGAGGTGAGGATGGGGCAGGCTCTGAATTTTCCCTCTACCCTCTCCTAGACCCCTGCCAGAACCACCATTGCAAGCACGGCAAGGTGTGCGAGGTGGATGACAACAACTCACCCATGTGTGTGTGCCAGGACCCTTCCAGCTGCCCAGCCACTGCTGGTGTCTTTGAGAAGGTAAGGGCAGAAGCTGCTTGACGGACCAGAGAGAGGAGGGACCCCATATGGGACACTGCCAGAGATGGTGGAGGAGACAGTCAGAGTCGGGGTGGCAGATCTCCATCTGGCCTTGGTCAGTGGTGACCAGGGAGCCACTGTCCACCCCAGGAAACAAGTTAGATACCTCACTTGGAGGCTGCCCGTGCTGATGTCTCCCCAGCAAGGCTGGGCTTCGCTGCCTCATACAGCATCTCCCCATCCTGTGCAGGTCTGTGGCACCGACAACAAGACCTACGACTCCTCCTGCCATTTCTTTGCCACCAAGTGCACCTTGGAGGGAACCAAGAAGGGACACAAGCTGCACCTGGACTACATTGGGCCTTGCAAATGTAAGTGGAGATATTCTCTTAGGCAAGGGGATCTCTAACCTGAGTACAGCCTTCTTTGCCCATGGGCTGAGGGAGAGAAAAGATCCAGGACTGAGGTGGTGGGAAGGGTCTGTGTCTACATGTTCAGGGTCTGGGGCTGCAGATGCTGCACTGACCACTGTGTATGGCTTCCAGTCATCCCTGCCTGCCTGGACACAGAGCTGACTGAGTTCCCTCTGCGCATGCGGGACTGGCTCAAGAATGTGCTGATCACCCTGTATGAACGTGATGAGGACAACAACCTGCTGACTGAGAAGCAGAAGCTCAAGGTGAGGGATCGGGGAGAAGCCTGGGAGCTCACCCTGCCAACAGAGCCCAGCATACATGGGAAGTCTATCTAGAAGGACCTGTTGGCACCCTACGTAAAGCCCCTCTGGGGTCCCCCTTTGCATCCCATTTCCCTGCTGACAAGGTCTCCCTGGCCTCTTCGACAACAGGTGAAGAAGATCCATGAGAACGAGAAGCGCCTGGAGGCTGGTGACCACACTGTGGAGCTGCTGGCCCGTGACTTTGAGAAGAACTACAACATGTACATCTTCCCTGTGCACTGGCAGTTTGGGCAGCTGGACCAGCACCCCATTGATGGGTGAGTGGTGGCAGAGCAAGACGGGGGCCCTGCCAGGACCCTTTCCTGTCCGAGGACCAGGGCAATTTGGTAGCAGAAGGTGTCAAGGCTGGAGATGTGACACAAGCGAGTGGCTGAAGAACAGGCAAAGCCCTGTGGAGGGACAACCCCTGCACATATCTAGCAGAGGCTGGGGCAAGCCCCCAGGCTAGGGTAGAGGCAGTTTTGCCTTCCACAAACAGCTCTGCAGAAAGTGGGGCCTCTCCCAGACCCAGCCGCTCCCATCTCCTTTGGGTGTGGAGTTTCCGTGTTCTCAGATTTACTGTCGTATGACAGTTCCCTAAAATTAGTCCAAAGGCCCCAGAATAACTTCAGCAGCTGAAATAGCAGCTGCTGGCTTAGCTGTGAGCTGGAGATGGGCACAAGAGCCATCACATATACAGACCCATGGGCTGGGGACAACCAGTGAGGACCTCCAGCTATTTTGTGACTAGCACAGCCGATTGCAAAAACAGACACCCATCCTTGACCTTCATGACATTCAGTGGTGGTCACTGGGAGGGCACTGGGACAACAGTCAGACCAGATGGAAAGCTGAAGCTAGCATATTGCCCTGTGCTGGCCCACACACCCAGCAGAGCATCTCCCCTCCTGCGGGAGGGCGGCTGGTGCTGATGGGCAGCACATTGACCATGTGGTCACCTCGGCAGGTACCTGTCCCACACCGAGCTGGCCCCCCTCCGTGCTCCCCTCATCCCCATGGAGCACTGCACCACCCGCTTCTTCGAGGCTTGCGACCTTGACAACGACAAGTACATCGCCCTGGAGGAGTGGGCCAGCTGCTTCGGCATTAAGGAGCGTAAGTACTGAGTAGGGAAGGAATGGGGGCGGATGGGACCAAAAAGCACCCTCAAAGCCCCCGCTCGGGGTGCGGCAATGCATTAGGGCCGATCCTGGGGAGGGAAAAGCAGGGGAGACGGGGGAGGAGGGACTGTAGGAGCAGTGGGACCCTGGTAGCACCCGCCACCTAACCTTGTCTCTCTCTTTTCCTTCCACAGAGGACATAGACAAAGATCTCGTTATCTAAACCCCCAGCTTCCTTCTCTGCTGCCAACTTTGTCTTGTTTTATCCTTCCCACTTCCTTTGGTTTTTAAACCGCTCTTGTTTTGTTTTTCCCTGGGAACAAGGTGCTAATATAGATCTAAACATGTAGTAACGGTGCTAAGAGAAATAACAGTCCTCGTTCATAGTCTAATCTGTTACCACTAGAATACTCACTGGCTGTTTCCACCATGCTCTTACCAGCCCCTCTCTCTCTCCGACATGCCTTTGCCATTGACTGACCCTGTCCTTGTCCTAAATATCCACTCCATCTTGACATCCACTCTCAGACTGACTTCTAATAACTTCTTACTAACAGCAGGTTCTTGGACATGTCAGTGTAGATACAAAGACCCCTCAGCTGATTCACCACCCCCAGTTACAGACCAACGGCGAGGGAAGGCAGACCCTGAGGGTGCAGGAGGACTGGGCTTTTTGAGCAGAGCAGCTGTGCATGGCATTGCGGTCACCCAGCTCATGGTGGAGGGGATGGAGAAGGGTGAGAATGAGAGTAGCAGGATTTTGTTTTCCTTTTTTTTTTTTTTTGGTTCCCAGGGCTTGAATTTAACACTCATTGGGCACACACGAAAAGGCCTAATCAAATGAACAAATAGGGAAGCGCACAAAAATTAAAACAAATCAAATGAAACACATCCCTTCCTGTAAAATCCCCTTGAAAAATAAAGGTTTGAATGTGCTACGTGCTTTACCATTACTCTTTGACTGTACTGCTGTTGTGTTTTCTGGGCTGCAAAGGGAGATGGAGTGCAGCCGCCTGTTCCCTGAGTGCGTGTGATGGGCCTTCCTGTTGCGATTCTGCTGAGATAAAGCTCTTGGCTCTCCCCAAATCATGATGCCCTTGAGCACTTCCCACCTCTGCCTTGGTCATGCTTAAATTCCAGCTCTGCTTTCCCAGGGAAGCTGTGTCAGGCTTGGAAGGGCCATTTCTGCTCAGAAAGAGGTGTGCTTGCCACACAGTCAAGGGAAAGGCTGTAATTTTTCTTCCTGTTGTGGATTTGGGGGTTTAAGGGATGGGCAGGAGGGAAGGTAGAAGGTATTTGGATTTTGCTTTACAGAGAGGGTCCTGACGGGAGTGAAATGATGGTTAAGTCCCACAGGCTAGGAACTCTTTTTTTTTTTACCTCTGAATGTTCCCCGTGCCTTATATTATTAAATTCCTGCCACAGTGTGAGCAACCTGATGAGTGTCTGTAATAAAAAAATACTGATTTGAAACACTGACAATAAATATGCTTGCAATGTTCCTCTGTTTCATCCCATCCTGATGAGGGGGACCACACATGCAACGCCAACCCCATGTATGCATCCAGCGGGTCACACAGACACCCCAGCCCCAGGGAAGAGTCTGGGCCAAGGTAAGCCAAGGTGCTTCTGCCAGTTACAGCCCATCACCTCACTGGAAACGGGCTCACCTGGGCACATCGGAAGGGCAACACATGGACAGACAGAGCTGGAGCAACGGAGGCAGCCAGGGTCACTGCAGCAGCCAGAACAGACACTCATGGCTCTAAGGCCCTCAATTTATGAGCAATAAAATCCCTGGGAAAGGTGAAAAGGCACAACAGTAGAAAAATAAACACCATCATTTGCACAGACTAAAAATATGCATGTTGCCAGAGGTCTGGTTAAGCTAGGTCCCCTGTTAACAGCCCTTGCTGGCTGTGCTGTACTCCCAATGGAGCTGCAGGGTCTGATGCTGTACAGGGTCACTCCTGGCTGCAGAGCCCTGGGCAGGTCCCGACAGGGACGGTCACTTTACAGGTGCTTTGCCAAGCTGTTTGAACCCTGTGGGAGAGCTGCTGCCTTGAGGGACCTGGTGAATGTTTTTCACCCTTACCTTGAACCCCAGGACTCTTCCACTCAGCCAGGAAGCCTCCCGGAGCCATTAGGCAGAAGAGGGTTTCTCGATGGAGACACAGCGAATGCCTCCCCACCTCGGGGGCTGCCGCTGCGATTTGGCAAACCTGGCACTGCAAGGGGCACTGCTGCCCATGACCCCCACCTGTGAGATCCAGCTGCTGGAACCACCTCCTGGCTAGGAGAGCTATCAAGAGAGGATATTGGGAGGGGGGAGGAAGGGAAGATTGGCCAGCCGGTGCAAACCTGCTTTCCAGTCGCTCCCACTCAGCCAGAAACCCCCACTCAGCTGCTCCGCCAAGATGCAGCCACATTCCTTCCAGCTCCAGCCCTTCCCACCAGCACAGCAAGACAGACACAGGCAGCTTTGCTCCTGTGCAAGGGAAGGCTTTCCAGCCCTCCTCCTCTCTGCCTTCCCCTCTTGTGCAGGAATTGGCTCTAAATCACAGCAAGCTCAGGAAAATCAGCAGGTTCCACCAGGAAAGCTGGTTATCACAGCTCAGGAAGGCAAAGGGATCCTTCTCTAAGGCCATGTCCCATCCCAGGGGACAATACTAATGTCCGGGCAGTCTGTCAGATCCCAGATGACCCAACTCAGTGTTATTACAAGTGCAGCTGTCTAGGCTTTAACCAAGCATCAAAGCAAGCTCAGGAGGTTACAACTGGGCCTCCCTTAACCCTTCAAAGGCCACAGCCTGAAGTATCAAGTTGCTGGAATTTCACTGCCTTGGGGCAAATGCCATACATGGGGTTATATCAGGACTTGAGGAATAAGCTGGCTTTTTTAAGCTTTCAGACCTAGACGGTCAGCAAGAGTGGAATAGAACAGCCCTTTCCCTGTTAAGGACGAAATCGAGCCTTCCAATGCCTGCATAGCAGTGAAGAAATTTACCTGTACTTTCCAAATGGAAATTCTCCCTGTGGTTAGCGCCGGCTGAGGACACAGTTTGCAAACTTGGAAAAAAAAACCAAAACCAAACAACAAAATAGAAAAATAACGGAGAGGTCAATCTGGATCCAAAGTCAGCCTGACACAAGCACAATCTGACCCAAGTGCCACAGTGAATCTGCAAGCAGAGGTGGTTGATTTTGCTGTAGTTCCTCAGGGCAGAACCACAGAGCAGCTCCCTGAGCATTGTCGTGCATTCAACAGAGAAAAGATGGGGAAGACAAAGATTCATGTAGAGATTAGTGCCTTCCTCTCTGTTCTCCTGACAAGTTTATTTTTACAAAATAAACAAACGGTGACATAAATTCTGACTTAAGGTTTGTGGCTTAAATATTCTGATCATATGCAGGTGATGCAAAAAGGTGCCAAGCCAGGATCATTGTGACTACTCCAGTCACACAGCTAATGACAGCCTCAGCTCCAAGATTTGCCATTTACAGGGTGTAGCTGCACCCAGAGACGCTTCTGTTCTAGGTAATGGTGCCACTGGAAACCCACAGGGTTAAACCCATCCTGCAACAGGTGTGAAGGCTGGTATTTCACACATATTAGCTAAAATCAGATCTGCAAAGGAAGATCAAGCAATATAACTTAGGGCTTTGACTCATACTCAGTTGTCCCATGGTGGTGCAGTTGATGGAGTTACTGTTCCCAGCATTTAGGTATCTCTCACAGCAGTTCAAGCACACCCAGAATTGTGGCTGATGGGGAATCTCATCATGACCCACTGGTCTGGCACAGGGTAGGTCCCATGGTTCTTGGCAAGGACAGTGCCAGGACCACCTCCACACCTCTGCCCTGTTCTGGCTTGTTGAGCACCTCTTCAACTGCCCATATCCACTGCAGAGCCTTATTTTGGCTTAAACCAGACTATATATTTAAAAGATGGACAAACTCAGTAAAAGCAAGCCCTGCCTCCAGTGAGGAGACAGTACCAGTGGACAGCATTTCAGGGGATACATCTCCCCGTGGCTAGCCCAGAGGAAGAGCAGGAGGGTCACAGACACCCCTCTGTTCTTTGCCCAAGTTCCTCCATTCCCGGGCCTATCTCCATCATAGAATACCAGGTTGGAAGAGACCTCAAGAAGGATCATGTGGTCTAAACTTTCTTGGCAAAAGCCCAATCTAGGTAAGATGGCCCCATATGCTGTCCAACTGAGTCTTAAAAGTGTCCAGTGTTGGGCATTCCACCACTTCCTGGGAAGATTACTCCAATGGTCTTTGTTGTGAAAAGTTTTCCCCATGTCTAACTGGAATCTCCCCAGGAGTAACTTGTACCCATTACCCCTCATCTTTTCTGTGTGACTGCTTGTAAAAACAGAGCCTCCATCTGTTTTGTTTGTAGCCACCTTTTAAGTACTGGAACATGGTGATAAGGTCTCCCCTGAGCCTTCTTCTCTCAAGGCGGAACAAATCCAGTTCTCTCAGTCTTTCCTCATATGGCAGCTTCCTAGTCCTTGGATCATCTTTGCGGCCCTTCTCTGGACCCTCTCCAGCCTGCCCACATCTATTTTGTACAGCAGGGACCAAAACTGAACACAGTATTCCAGGGGTGGCCTGACAAGCACGGAGTAGAGTGGGATAATGACACTTTATCTCTGCTGGTGATGTCCTTGTTGACACAACCCAGCATCCTATTGGCTTTGCCGCAGCCGCACGCTGGTCACTCAGCCCGAGTGAACATCCCCAGGCCCATCCCCGTTCCTCCAGCCGATCCTCACCCCGCTACGGCAGNCCAACTAGGGCAGGAGCTGCCGAGGCTGCTGGGGCACAGGGCGGGAGGAGGGACCCGCTCCTGCCGGTGCATCTCTCCCCCCCAGGGCTCTGCCCTCCACAGCGGAGCTCTCAGCACCTGCGAGATGTGGCCTCGCAAAAAGGCAGCCCTGGTCCCTTTCAGGGCTACGTCCCCACCAACGTTTGGCCATCCTGTTCCACCCCAGCCCACTCAAAAGCGGCCGAGACCCCCAGCAGCCTTTTCAGAGCACAGACCACTTTTTAGTGTAAAGCACACCAGGCTTATATGATCCCAAGCTTTGTGTTCTCGTCACAGAATGGGTTGGAATGGACCTTAAAGATCACCTAGTTCCAACCCCCCGCCATGGCAGGGACACCTCCCCATAGACCAGGTCGCTCAAAACCCCATCCAGCCTGGCCTTGAACACTTCTAGGGATGGGGCATCTACAACTTCCCTTGGCAACATATGCCAGTGTCTCACCACCATCGCACTGAAGATTTTCTTCCAAATATCTAATCTAAATCCACGCTGTTTCAGTTTAAAACCATTACCCCTCATCCTATTATTATCCTCCCTGATGTAGAGTCCCTCCTCATCTTTCCTGTAGGCCCCCTTTAAATATTGAAAGGCCACAATAAGGCCTCTCAGGAGCCTTCTCTTCTCCAGGCTGAACAATCCCACCTCTCTCAGCCCGTCCTCATAGGGAAGGTGCTCCTGCCTTGTGATCATCATTGGGGCCCTTTAGCTGACCAGTCTGCCAGTCTCAATACCATTCCCTCTAATTTTTGAGCCTACTGGGTAGTTTTAACTTGATTTGATGGGGCATAAAAGTGCAAAGACATCACATTCCTTCAGCATTAACATGGGCAGAGCAAGGTCACACACATACAGACAAGTACTTTGCTGCACAGTAATGCTGAAGTCTAACAGGAGCTGGGCTAGGTCTGCCTCCCAGATATTCTGGTGCCAAGATAATTGCACAGCAGGTAATTATTTGTGTTAGAGACTATCCAGTTTCTGCACTGGCCATGGAGAAGCTCTATCACTTTCTATTTCATGGCCTACCACGTAAACAATGGCCATTTCCCAATTAAGTCCACTTTCTGTCAGCCTTGGTATTGTGCTCCTAAGAATCATAGAAACTCTTATTCTGTGATTCTTGGGAAATGACTCACCCCAGGACACATTTTTATGGGCATTCCCTACATTTTTCTTAATTTCATATTCCTTTTGATCACTGCTTCAGTTGGGCTCAAGAGAATACACAAGTCTCTTGTTATTTCTTGTCCAAACACCTCACTGATCATCTTTATTCCCTCCATTTTGGAGACTTTGCTGCCATCAGCTATAAGGCTGAAATTCTCTGTGCACAAAGCCAAGCCTGACCACAGCATGATGGCAGCCATCTGTGACATCCCCAGGGTAGCCACTGCACCACAGCCATGCCCAGTGGGACAGTCCCCAGTGGCTGGGGATGTCCCAGCCACTTATGGGACATTTCACAGCCAGAAGGAGCATAAAAACAACATAGGTCTCCTAGAACGAGCATCCAGTGCTGATCAGCCATACAATGCATTTCCCTCCCGTTAAGTGGGAGGCCTCCTGAAAACTGAAAGCCCCTTCTCACTCAACACTCATGTCCCCAGAAGAGCTGCTTTGGTTCAGAATTGCCTCAGCTGCACACTGCCTGGAAGCTGCATTAATATCTGGGGCAACTATCACTACATTGCTTGCTATGCTCCCTCTTCCTGAAGCATCTGCTGTTGGGTGCAGAGTTGAGCCAAGGCAGACCATTGGTCTGACCCAGCCCTGCGGCTCTTCTACACTAACCACATCTGCAATCATGCCCTGCCTGCTTGGGCTTGAGCAGCAGGATGTATCCTGCAGGATTTCTGTTGTTTCCTCTTGGTCATGGTGCTCTTAATGAAATCCTTACCTTATCTACCATCAGATGATTCCCCCATCACTTGGGAGCCAGCTCCAGGTTTTAGCTCTGGAGCAGCTTTTCATGCTCTTCAAAGAGCCATTCCCTATTCTGAGCATTGCCCGCATGCAGTGTGTTTGGTGAGCCTTTATCCTGCTCCACAGGAATAATTTCCTTTTCCTTTATAGCTTGCTCATTCAGGTTGGATGCTGGAGTATTTTACTTAACATGTCTTGTTCGCATCCTTTTCCTTAGCCTGGCAGCTGACATCCAATGAACTACCTGTGGCAGGAAGAAACATGCTGTAATGATCAGAGGGGAAATCTGGAGGGCTTTGGCTCACTCCTCCTCAGCGGCAGATGCCCATATCCCTCACACGTTAACCATAACACAGGGCCTGCGCATACAGATGTTCTCAAGCCAATGCTAGCAAACCTCAATCCCTGGCCATGGAAGCTCACTTCCCCTGGAGATTCTGGCATGCTGGGCAGGCTGGAAGGAGCATGAAGATAATATTCCCCCTCCAAATGCAAAGAGCAAAAGAAAAGGGGAGGAGAAGACCATACTCCTCTCCTTGGCTTCTCTGTCTGCAATCTGGCAAGGATGAGCATGCTCCACATACAGCTCACACCTGCAAACCCCTGCCCATGCTGCTGCTCACATGGGCAAGCCCTCTGGGGAGGAGTACACCAGTGAGTGCCAAGCAGCCTCCGCAGCCCCCAGTGCTGCAGGGCTCAGCCCAGCACTCCTACACTGCTGTGCCCATCCCTTCTCCTTCTCCTTCCACATCTGCCTCCAGACCCCCATCACCACCACGCAGCTGCAGTGCTGCAGCAATGAACCCCTGACAGCTCAAGCCCCCCTCCTCTGGATAGTTCATCTCCCCAAAGGTACTCAACCCTGTTAGATGAGGAGGAATTCTTCCAGAAAGGAGCTGTCATGGGAAGCTGGGATACATGCTGCTGCTCTAGCTGTGCCAGCAGCCAGCCCTGTTTCTCTACAGTCATCACTGGGTGCAAACACCACGCTCTGCACTCTGCTGATGGCCCCCCTTTTCCTCTGCTCTGGAGCTTTGGCTGGCTTTCCCTGCCTTTCGCCTCCAGCCGTACCTTTAACATGTGTGGGCAAACCCAGGCTCTTGAATGCAATTCAGTTCAAGGCAAAGGTGTCGGGGCACGTTCCATTCAGGAGAGGAGGAATGGTAGAATTGCTGGGGAAAGGCCAGCCTTGGGCTGCCAGAGCTGGGAGAGGCCTGGCTTTCCAATCCCCGTCTGGAGAGGCTTGTGAGAGGACCCAGGGAGGAGCTAGTGAGGGATCAGCTCTGCCTGGCAGGCAGAGGGAACAAAATGGGGATAAGTCGAGACCCTTGCTGCAAAAGGTTCCTTCTGGAGTGCATGAACCTCCATTGGCATCCCTGCAGTTGCTTCTTTTTAACTGTTCCCTTTTTCCTTTGTGGAATGTGGGAGAACAAAGATCTTCCCCTTCCATGCAGACAGAATGGACATTGCATGGCAGAGCCATGCTTAACACACATGCACACACACACACACCATTTCTTAGGTTATCTGAGAAGTTTCCTCTTCTCCTTCCTCCTTCTGCTCCCTCTCTTGCTCCTCCTCCCTGGGCTCAGCTCATCCTTGCACAGCCCCTTCCACCCCAGTTACTGTTACAGAGTGAAGCTGAGTCCAGGCAGTTGTGACTCTTCCAGGCTCCTCGCAGGTACCTCCTCACCAGCCCCAGAGAGAACAGGAGCTGGCCTTGTTAACCTGAGACACAACCTTGTGGATGCCTCTGTATGGCAGCCATCTGTTCAAATCCTGGTGCCAACCAAACCCACGCCCATTTCTGCACACACTCTCCCTGTCTCCCTTCCATCCCACCAAGCTGGCCGCATGGGGCTTGAGGCAGCAGCTGCCCCTAGACTTCTCTCTACTCAGGGCTGGAGAGCTTCTCTGAGTGCACCAGGCCCTGTGGGGTTGGACACCTATCTCTCCTACCCATTTCCCAGCCTGTAGTCTCTAGAGCCCACAAAGCTTCCCAGGAAATGCTACAAGGGATTATCTGCTTCTCCTTGCTGGGGTTTCTGGGGGACAGAGCAGCTTCCCCTGTATCTCCAGATCCAAGTCATCTGACCCACAGCCAGTAGTCACCCCAGCTCTACTCCCATCTCTCTCGAGTGAAGTCAACCTTCCCCCAGAGCTAAACAAGAGGCTGTACTCCCCACCTCTTTGGCAAGCCCATTGCTCACTCACAGGCTAATACCAGCCTTCATTCTCCTGGCCCCATCGCCTTCCCCTCTCAGCCACAAGTGCTGGGAAGGAGCAGGCACTGATCTCCCAGGGCTTTCTCCTACCAGGAGCCTGCCTGGAAAGTCTCCCTGCCTC
The DNA here is from genome assembly GCA_013400335.1 of Eurystomus gularis. NCBI lineage: Eukaryota > Metazoa > Chordata > Aves > Coraciiformes > Coraciidae > Eurystomus > Eurystomus gularis. Next base: position 169,743 of record VZZY01018011.1, read on the forward strand.
TCCCTAGAGACCTACAGAGGAACAAAGGTGAAAAACATGAGCACAAATTTAAGGGTCAAGCAATGTTGCTCATTTCCTGTGCCTCCCATTTCTCTTGACTCTGGTGAAGACAAGAGCGACTCCAGCACAGGAAGGCATTGACTGAACAAGATCTTCATCCTTTTATTTACTTTCTCATGGACCCACAAGTGGCCAGGCTTCAATCCTCTGAAGAATCAGCCCCTTGGCATTCTTGGAGACTCATTTACAGTGACAATCAGCACAGATGCCCTCAGCAGGGCTGAACCATTTGCAGGAGGGAATGCTGATTTCTTGGTGGGAATCCAATGAATGATCTCATCCTAGAAAGGAAGCCAGAAATCACCATCTCCATGGTGTTTGCTGTCGACTGCACACAGACAAAGCCATGCTCTCTGTAGATAGTCTGTGGTGCTGCTCTACCCCACAGTCTCAACAACCCCTCCAACTTTTCCAGCTTTGATTTCTTGGCAGGAATAGTCAGGACTGCTGTCAGCACTGTGACTACTATCAGAGCCACTGTACCACCAAACACCGATTGGATGTCAGGCAAGCTGCCCAAATACTAGAAGAAACACGGTTCAGTGTTGGAGTACCAAAACAAATGCTAAAAGGGTGGCACAAGACAGAGGTCTGATGGAAAAAGGCTGGATTGGAGTATACGATGTGGTAGACGCTACCAGGCTAGAGGCAGATCATGTGTCTCTGCAACAGTCCCATCCCTGTGCTTCCCTCCCCCAATTCACTGCCCTTGTGGTGGCAGGGCAGCCACAGAGCTGGGTGCTGTTCTGCACCCCAGGTATTGTTCCAGTCATCCCTTCTTTCCTTAGCTGTGGGACTGTCAATAAGACTTCCTGTTGCCAGCTCAGGCAGTAGCACATCAACAGCACCATGTTTGGGTACCATGGCTCTTGCGAAGCCAAGTGTCCTCAAGATCTCCCTTCTCAAGCCGTTTTAGAGGAGGCCAGCGATACAACAACTGATCTTTCCAGCTCACCATGTACTACTTTCATTTCTCACCTGAGTCCTATCCTTCCCCCAAGCTCATGCCTGTCTGCCTCCCAGCTGTATTTTCCAAAAAGGAGCTTTAAGTCCTGTCTTTGAAACTTAGGTGCCATCCAGACCTTACAATGGTCACTCAGCCTCCATCACACCACAGCCACAGCTCTACTTTAGACCAATGCCTCAGCCTGTCGCCTGCTGACAGCCTGCTGACCTCCTGAAGCAATGAGTGGGAGCACCCTGCCAGGGTCATAGGGAGCATAGGGAAGAGATGCGGTTTGTGCATGTTTGCAGAAACCCGTTGCAATGCACTCACTGCCAGCAGGTAAGAAGCTCAGACTGGTTGGGAGAAAGATTGCTCCTCAAGGTCCCTCCCTGATCAGCCACCAGGGTACACCCTCTGCAGCAGGGATGCTCAGCAGTGGAGTGGAGCCTTTCTGGCTCTGGCCCACATGCTTCTCACACTAGTTCATCTTCCTAGAGGGCTCTTGTCTTTCCTCTCTGAATCCTTGTGACCTCTTTTTTCCTCTTCTCTCGATGTCTCCCTGTAATACTCCAAACCTCTGGCTCTTCCTTCCAGACTGTCCCACATTCACTGTTTTAATTCTCCATTCCAGTGCCTCTTGCCACAGCCACCCATTTCACGCATCTCATCTAATTATTTTTGCTCCATTTCTGCCACTTACAGGCATATCCCTCACTGTCTCCATTTCCCTTTCCAGTTCCACCCCCAAAACCACCTCTACTCTGCTTCTGTCTGCTCTCAGGTGCGCTGTCTGCCCACCTCCACCCACAGTTTCCTACCACACTGCCTACCTCACAGGTGGCTTTCCCAGCCCACATTCATCACTAACCTTCAAGCTCTCCAGGAAGGTATGGAGCCACCAGAAAAGGTCTACCCCTTCAGAGGAAGGGATCAGCCTGCCCAAGATCACCTTCCATGGCTGTAAGGGCCAGTCAGAGGGGTGAGGTATTTGAGATGGGTGCCCTCTTTGGTGGGAGGAATAGGGGTCCACAGTCAATGGCTTTTTGTCTCCTGGGCTGGAAAGCCCTGTGGGACCTCTTACTCTCCTTGCCTATCAACCACTCTTTCCAGAGAGCCCAAGGTACCCTCTGCCAAATGTGATGCAGCTCCTTCTCTTTGTTTCTGTTCCAAACCTTTGCAATACCTTTGTTCACTGCAGATTTCAAATTGCTGAAAGATTTACAAGACCACAGTAAATCGCAAGACGTAACACCCAAACGAGGCTTTAATTATCATCACAAAGGTATTAAACATCCAAAAAAAGAGAGGGACTGCTCCTCTCTCCATAAGGTATAATTCCCTGTTGATGTGTTTGGGTACAACTCTTCGCCCCCCACCCCACATATTTGTATACCAGTGCATGAATTAATCTTTGAAGGCTTTACAAGAATGTGTAATCTCCTTCTTTTATGTGCTTCCATATCTTTTCTCATCTTGATTAGCAGGAGTACTCCCCCTTAGTCATGTTCATACTATGCCATGAAAGACATCTGTGCACATACATGGAGGAGAGCATAAACTGTTGTTTACTAACTCAAGATGTATTTCCACATAAATACATTCTGCATAAACTTCTGCTTTAGTACCTTACAAAGATGCTTTGACATATATGTGTGCTCATGTATTTATTCCATGTACCTAAAACCACCCATTTCTGTACATGCATGTCTTTGCCACTTTTTTCTCTGTCCTTGGGGTCATATGCTCACACCAGTCCTGTTCCCCTGCCAACCAACTACAGATGCCTGAGCCTCTGCATGCCAGCTGTCTAGAAGAAGAGAAAGTAGAGATGCAAAGACCTGGTCTATTTTCTAGGTCACTTGTTTTGTTTATACCACCTATCCTACGTTATCACAAGATGCCCAACCAGCTTTGAAGGCAATCCCTTGATTCTGAAACCACTGAAACACCTATGATCTTTCCCTTGGGATTAACTCTGCCTTCAGAATTGGCTCTCATCAAAGGCCCTGGCAATGAACAGACTTTCCCCCACCTTCAGTTTACTGCCTCTTGAGCCTCCCGTCTCCCTAAGAATAAAAGCACACTCAGAAAGGTCAACTCTTCTGTGTAACAGCACCACCTGCTACCAGTTTGCCTTTGCACTATTTACACAGTCCATACATGCATTAATCCACAGCGGGGGGGGGGGGGGGGCAGAAGATTTTGGCCAGGTACATCCATGTGAAGAGTTTGCAGAGTACTTGTCCATCTGGTGCTCACATGCCTACTGAAAACCCATGCTCTCATTGCCTTGCAAATGCTGCTCCATTCCTGTAAAAGCAATGGCAAGCTGTGTCCTTGCTGCTGTGGTTTCCACATTTCCTACAGCTATTCTGTCCTCTAGTAATTTTGGATAGAAACACTTTGGAAATGATAAACCACAAGGTAATATAGAGGGCCCTTTCAGTGCTGCTGGCAGTCAGATAAGAGGCTTTCTTTTCCCTGTCCTTAATGATCTCAGGCATTCAGAGGAAGGAGATAAATCAGAGATATCAGAGCTCACAAGGATCCACATACTCTCCTGTTCTGCCAGAGAACAAAGAGCAGAAGAATTTCAAATCCTGCAGCCAAGAAGCAAATGTCACCTCGATGTGCTGCGGGCCTCATGTCCATGCACACACGCTATGCTGGATATGCTGGACCATGTTTGGCCAGGCCTTCAGAGCTGAGCCTGGCCAGAAAGCATGCCAGCTGCCACAGAAAGCCTCCTGGCCTGCTCTGCCCTGCAGTAGCACTACAAGCTTTGGCTCAATGCACATTGTTTTGGGAGCTAGGGCTTCCCCCTCACTTTATACCAGCCTTGGCCCAACACACTTATGCTGATGGATGTCTTGCTTCCCAGGATTCACAACCAGATCCACAGTGCATGCCCAGCACAGTCAGCAAGCATCTGGTTTACCCCTGAAACCACATCTACACACCCAGAAGGGACTGTAGTCCAGCAGATAGTTTCTGTCTGCCTTAAGTCCCTTGGACTTAATGGTTTAAAGCAACTCCAAATCAGGCCTCTCAGGGGTTCAGTCAAAACAAGTGGCAGGCTGGTGGCTCTTCCCCTCACTTGAGGGTTTAGTCACGCTCTGCAATGCCTCCTGGGTCCTAGCTTTGCTCAGTTCCAGCAGCTGTAAAGGCTGATCTGCCCTGGGACAGGTTCCCAAGGGCACAGAGAAAACTTTACATGGCCAGTGTGCTCAGCTCTCCCTCTTCCAGTTCTGGGTACCCCTGGGCTTGCCTGTACCCTGGTCCAGGGAGCTTGCACAGGTGCCCACAAACAGAGTCCAATTCCACCACACTTCCATGTACCGCCCTACTGCCCTTTCTGTTGCAGAGGTGCATTCATTCCTAATCCCTTTACAATTTCTCCCATTAACACAGCATTCTGCTTTTGCAGAAGAAAATCCTTTCCAAGTGCCTAACAAAGCTATGCCCCATAATTTCTATTCATTTGGGAATCCTGCATGCTACTGAAACTGGTGCTACAACAAGCTGTGCTAAGGACTGGCAGGGAGCTTACAGTAGTGCATAAAGTACAATTTCCTCTATAACCAGCTTAGGGAGCATTAAAAGGACAATAATAGCAATCTGAGCCTGTTTAAGGATCAGCCAGTGCTGATGCACATCTGAACACCTCACATTGCCAAACAACCCAGCATCATCAAGCAGTGGAGCCAAAGTGCATCGACAGGATGGGGTGTGTTCCCAGCTGCAACCAGTCTGGGCACCTTGTGCCCTGGGGCTGTAAGTGTGAGGTTCTCTAGACTTAAAACTGGATGAAAAACTTGGCCCCAAGCTTATCTGAGAGCAGTCCCATGTCTGCTGATGGTGTCTCTGTGCAACAGTCACGGCTCCTGTGCCCTTGCCTAGCTCCAGCTGACACTAAATGAAGGGACAAGGGGTGGCTGATAGACGGGGGAACAAGCACATAGACCAGCAGTGTGTCACTTGGTGACAACAGTGCAAAAGAGATAGGGTGCAGGATTTGTCCCCTTCACCCAGAACAAGACATAACATTAAGGGGCACTGTGTGCCCTATATTGTGCTCCCCCAACATTGCTCAAGCAGGACTCTCGGCCAAGCAGAGCCACAGACGAGGCATTGGGACACCTGAAGAATTACCCCTCCCTGGTTGCGCAATATCTGTGTCATTTGTATAACAGCAAACTATTGCCCAACAATCATATTTAGGCTACTCACCATCATCCTATGTACACATACACAAAACCGAGTCAGTATTGGCCAATAAGTATTAGAAGCCATCCATCTGCCTGCCTACATGGCTGCAAAGCTTGTGCTGAAGCTAACCAGAAGGCTGGGTTTCCCACGATCAGTCGAGGAACTGGTTATTTCTCAATTCCTGCTCTCCCGGTGCTTGGAATTCCTCATTTCAAGGACTTTACCCTCTGATTGGATACTCAGGATTTTCAAGATGTTTGTCTGCAGCACCAATACATGTCCAATAAAGATGCCATTTACCTCCTTACCAAAGACAAGTTCAGACAGTGGTGTTAAGGAATAAGCTTATGCTCTGAGGATGCATGTAACCCCAGCAGAGTACCTGATTTATCATGAGAATAAACCCCAGATTTGTCCTTCTTTCCTTTCCATGTCAGCACATCCCTAGAATTACTTTTCCAAAGAAACTAGCAGCAAGAAAATGCAACTGAAAGGAGATGCTCTCCAAGTACCAAGGAAAGCCCCTCAGAAGGCAGAATGACTTCAGTGGTCGGCTCAGTCACCTGAAGCACAGACACCCCCTCTAGAGCCCTGGTGTGTAAGCCTCTAAGTGAATTCCCTGTTACCAATGACCTAATACCCAATGACCTCTCCTAAATCTCAGTGGCAAATCTCCACCCTCAGTCCAACTGGGGCGGTGATGGTACACAACAGTCATTTTTTAGTGCAGCGATGGCCCTATGGAGTTACACCCTCCATATACCATGAACAGAAAATGCCCACCATTCTGGAGGAGGTGGGGATGCTGAATGAGAAGATAATTTATGTCAACATACCAGCCTAGGCTTTAAACCTCAGCTCAGGGTGCACTGGAGCCCACGCAGATGGTCCTTTTGCTGCAGAGCCCATTTGCTGACACACATCTGAGTGCAAACCAGCCAGGCAAAAACCCTCACACTAACACACAGAGCAGGGTGATGCCAGCTTCATAGCAGCACTTTCTTCAGGCAAGTTGTTAAATGTCCGGGAAATAAAACCCAGCAAAAGCTTCGCTCTGGGTGGCACCCACAGGACATAATTGCTGCTGGATAATTGCCTGGGGCTACAGAGAAGTTACTTCATCAGCACAGCAGAGCTGCTCTCCAGGTACCCCCCAGCTCCTTTACATTCACATCCTCCCCTTCCAGCCTGCACTGAAGGAGATTCAGACACATCGTGTGATCATTGCAAGAGCATCCAGCAGCTTCAGAGCACGGTCAGGCAAGATGAGTTAAATTTCAGTGCCGGCAAGAGAAGCCCACCACCTGAAGAAGCAGTCCCCAGTACAACCCCACTCTGCCTCATCTGGTGGCTCCTGCCTTTTCCTGCTTCCCCCAAACGAGCCCCAGTTTGTCCTGAGGTTTGCTTGCTTGCCTTGTTTATATGAGAGATAATTTTGGATGTGGTAACAGCAGAACTGTAGCAACATGCCTCCTTCCCACCCCCCCATCTTCCGTCAGTGGCATGGGGCACAAAGCCACATGCTGCTGCTGCCTGGACATTTTGGGTCCTGGGAAGGACCAAGCTCCTTACAATTCACTCCCTCACATCTTCTCTTAACCCCAGGTCCCATCAGCAGACCACAGACCCCATCCTGGCCAGCACTGTGGCATGCCCGTGGAAAGCCTACCTGCAGGCTGCCGTGCTCCCATCACCCTTGCTGTGGTAGCAGGGGTTGAACCAGCTCAGGGGCATTTCAGGGTTTCACCTGATTAATAAATCAGGTTAATCAGATTAATAAATGTCTTCCATAAGCCTGTTCCATACACGTCTAATAAATCATGAACAAAATCCTCTCAAAACAGTATTAATGGCTGTGTTTATAGTCAACAGCTTGCAGGAAATTCCCTACCCACACCTATCAGTGTCAGGTTTATCATTTAACTTTCAGGGGCTGTGATTTTATTTGGACACTTGATCCCTGTGCCTGAAATACGTGAGCTGCAGGCCCCTTGCCCCAGAGATGTGTATCCGAGATTCATTCCCTGCAGTTATTGATCATGTGTATTACCACTGCACCTCACAGCCCTCGTCCTGGGATACCTCAGCACCAGCTGCACACACCAGCGCACACACCTGCCAGCCATAAGAGCATGAAGAAGATACCTGACGGATGGTGACACCGCCTGAGAGGAGGTTGGGAGCCTTCTTCCCAAGACCAGGAGGCAACAGCCTAGTGCTTGGTATCAAATAAGGGATACTTGGCCAGGTGGGATAAGCCACAATGCATCTTGAAAACAAAGGCAACATGCTGAGTTTGATGTGACACAGGGCGGGGACGTATAGGTGAGCGCATCAACACCATCCTCTATTTCCAGGTCAGATACAGCTTTGCTGTCATCCATATCACTCTCTGGGCAGACTGAATGAAGCCAGCAGTGAGACCCAGTGACCCCAGATGATATTCCCACTGGAAAACAAGTCAGACCTACAGCCAAGCATGGAGCCTAGGAGGCACCTCAGAGCATAGCTCCACATGGGGCAAACCACAGGTTGTGGTCCCTGACACCTGGGTCTATGCACTGGTCCTGCTCCCAGGCTGCTGCAGCAGCTTCCCTTGACAGGAGGCTGTTCAGTGACTGGCCATCAGGCTGCTCTAACCTGAAAGGGACATATTTTTGCAAATCCCATCTAAACAGATGCTCACCAGACTCATCTATCACATCAGATTTCTGAGGAGTCCAAAGCAGTCTGACCCTGAGCTCCCAGCTCCCTTCTGCCAGGGCCTGGTAGTGCAAAAGTTATTCTGCTCCAAGTGAGTAATGCGCATCATGCTACAGAGTGTACCAAACAGACAGGTCAAAGAGAAAGACTTACCAAGTGGCTTTCTTTTAAAACTGATGTCGTTGATGCAACTTGTATATATTCTTGTAGTTCTTAAATTAGATGCCCTTAACTGCTCTGGGACAGTGTACAGCAAATGAAAGAATACAACAGAAAACAGAGTGAAAGCTCGCTTGCTCCACTCAAAATGCCACCCACTGCCCACTGGAGCTGACAGCTGAGCAGGCGGGATGGCCCCACACCAGCTCCCTTGCTTGGAAAATCCCCAGCCTCTAGCTCAGTAGAGTGGCTGTGGGAATCAGGAGAGAAATCAGCCCAGCATCAGCTCAATGCATGACACAGCGGACATCCTCTCCGCAGTGGCCTTGTCCCAGCTTGCCTGAAGCATCAGTAGAGAACAAGCCACCAGGCTGGAGACAAGCTGAAGCCCATGCAGCTGGAGCGTGGCAGGCACCGGCAGCTCTTTGCTCCAGGAGAACAGACACTGGGGTGGCCTGCAAGCCTATAAAGGATCAACCAAAGACTACATCTCCACTTGACTCTTCTTCCTCTACAACCCAAAACCCAAGCGCTGCACTGTGAAGTGGCCCCAGTCCCAAGGGCAGGAGGAAGATTTCCCTGCCAGCGCATTCCCAGCTGCATTCCCCTTCTCCTCTCCTCCTGTTCCCCTTCCTGCTTGCAGCAGGCAGGGCTGGGTAAGCCACTCCTGGGTGATTCACTCCAAACCAGCAGAAATGCTTTCTTGGATACACACAGCTGGGCACAGGGAGGATGCGCAAGTCCTCTGATCTGAGCTGAATCACTGCACCCTGAGTGAGCTCCTGCATGCAGGGGCACGGCTAGCACTGAGGTCGCAGCAAGGTGAGTATTGCAACAGTACAACGCATGACTCACCGGCACAGAAAAATGCAATTTGAGGTAGGAATTGGGAACGTGAGGAGGAGAGCAACCTGCCGGTGAACAAACTGGGGGTGCCAGTCACAGAAACGCCCAGTTCTATCTCAAGCTGAAGAGGAGACCAGACTTATGCAGAGCAGCAAGAAAGTGTAGGGAACGGCATCGGGTGCGTGAGCCCGCCCTGCAAGCAAGGGGCACTTCGTTATGCTGACAAGGCTGGCTCATCCCAGCCCCTGCTGAGCTCAAGTGGCAAGGATCCTCATCCAGCCACAGCGCTGAGATCTTTTCCTTCTCTTTCAGGACAGGATCTCCCCACATAAGTCTCCACATGAACAGGATGGTCACCTACAGTTTGGGCTGGATGCCAGGGTGCACCTTGTTGAACTCTGCCGTGGACCCAGGCTCTGGCAGAGATGCACACAGAAGCAGTGGCACTGGCCAGGCTCTCTGTAAACCAATGCATGGCACGTTCTTCCTCCCCTCCCCAGTCCCTGGGCACTGCTCTGGGTAATTCCAGTTGCATGTCCTGCACATGCCCTAGAGTGTAACAGACTTTTTCCCACACCCATGTTTTCTTGCTTGTCCCCAAAGGCAAGGCAGCCTTGATCAGCATTTCCATTTTGTGTTGCAACAAGACACAAGCTCCCTGAAGTCAACTGTCCCAACAGCTTTGCCAGGGGCAGCAGGAAAAATGGGCAGAGGTTCTCAGTAAGGTAACCAGGCTTTCCTAATCCTTACTATGAAATGCATGTCCCCAGTCTGGGGCACAGCCTTGCCCCTGCTTCTAGCCAGCTGCAGCCAGGGAAAAGTTGTTGGCTGGGAGCATCAATGCTGAGGTGACAACAGTCATGATGGAATGCTGGCAGGGCATCCTCCCACACCCCTCCAAGCCAGCTGGACTTCTTTCCAGGGACGGGCGAGGAAGGGAAACAGGGTTCCCAAGAATCATTCACACCCAGGCTAGTGGTAGGGGCTCCCCTGTCTTCCTCTAGTGACTGCAACCCTTGGAAGATTTCAGATTAATGAGGCTATATCATTAGCTCAAGCTGTAGCTCCTCTGGTTCATGAGGCCCTAGAACTTTTTCTCCCAGAGGGCAGAGCTCACAGCATCCATGGAGTAGTTTAGCAGGAGTGTTACCAGCCTGGCGGGACTGCTCACATGCATGACAGCAGCATGTCAGAGCACAGGTATGGAGCCAGAAACCTGTTGTGCATGACGCTGTACAAAATGTAGAACAAAAAATAATTAATATCTATCTATATAAATAAACCAGGCGCAACTCCACTGGGAATTTCTAAAAAATCATCACCCTTTGGGATGCAAAGCAGCTAGGCCTGGAGAGCAGCTAAGCATCGTTATTAAATAAATTAATTAGCTCAGCAGAGCCCGTCAGGTACTGAGCACTTGCCACTTCCAAGCAGGTAAATGAGTCCGTGGGAACAGAGGCTGCTCCACGTTTGCCAGGCAGTGCAGGCTGCATTTTAATAGTAATGCAATTTCTGCAGCTCTGCCCCTGCAAGCGGCACACCGGGGTGTGCTGTGTGTTCCCCCCCCCCAGAACATTCCAATGCCAGGGGACACAGCCGCCTCTCTGGGGGCCCAGGAGAAGGGGATGGTGGCAAAGGGAGGTCTGTTCTCAGCATAGCCCAGAGCTTTCCCCTGTCAGGGAGTGGTGCTGGGAGGAGCAGGTCTGGAGCCAGCACTGCGGTCAGGGAACCCGGAGCAGAGCAGGGAGGATGAGGTGTGCCCCGTGCACAGGGTGAGCATCACCTCACAGAGCACAGCCCCACACCTTGCATCGCCAACCACTACTGTAGGCAGGCAGGATGCCTTTGATCCCCTCCTCAGCCCTATCTCACTGCCTTGAAAAACCAACTTTCATCACCCTGGGGTCTGGCAGGAGCAGGCTGAGTAAACTCTCCTCTCCTAGCCTAATTGCAGCTGTCAGATGACACGGCCAGGCACAAGACAGGCAGGCGACAGGGTAGCTGTCTGCCTGACACATATATGAGCTTGGCTTTGACCCCAAGTTAGGAGGAGGTGACCCAGGAGCAGGCTGTGGGTCAGAGCTTGCCAAGAGGAAGCAAAATAAGTGGAAAATGGGAGCTGGGGAAGGAAGGCAGAAGGTGAACAAGGTAAGAGGAGACTGTCCTTCCCTCCAGTCTCCCTGTGGGGCAAGTCCAGCTGTGGTGATCCTTCCTGCATCTCCCCCTCCAGATGTTATGCAGCAAAAGGTGTCCAAGTCCCTGTCCTCCTGCAGCAGCTTTGCTAAAGCTCTGGGAATTTCAAAGAAATTATAGAAAATCCATTGAAAAACACCAGCACTTCTCCAGCCTCCATTCCCAAGCAAGTATTCACGAAGGAAGCAGGGAGGTAGATCTCTGTTGTAAGAGAAAGTTCACAATTACAGCACAAGTCATTACTGAAAAATGAAATTCCTTGGCATGTTGCAAATAAAAATCTGAATTACCCAGTCTGGGGTACAAGACAGCCCACACCGTTCATTCCAGGACACATGTGGAAGAGAAAATGAGATGATACTGATTATGGAAGGGACAGATAAAGTTGGTAGGGGAAAAACTCCAGGAGAGCATTTCAAACAATGAATATTACATCCAAAACGACACAAGATTCACTTGCAAAAATAAGTCCCTCGTTAACATACATTGCTGACAACTCCTGAAATTGAATCTCTACACACACACCCCCCTGTAATGTGAGCAGCACTATTGCAAGCAGCTCCATAGAACAAGATCATGCTGTCTCTTCCTTCACTCAGAGGAAACAGGGTTATTCAGCCCCTGAGAGTCTTTGAACAGCCTTTATTTTTCACCCGTGGGTGAGGGCAGCCATTCTGCAGACAAAAGCTATGCCCAGGGCACAGTGCTTCTTGCAACCAGCTGCCGCAGCACACCAGGGTCTGGAGCTCTGCCTTCATTCCAGTGCTGCAGTACCAAGACCAACCCACAAACAAGTAGTCAGTCTTTTCCCTACCCAGCAATGGATGACCATTGAGGTTGATTTCTTAGTGCACCCTGATCCCCACCCTGGATCAACCCTGAGCATTCCCCACAGGGGAAATGAGCACAGCCCGTCCCTCCAAAGCACTCCTGCAGGCTCATACAGATATGCCTGCCCCTGCCAACACATCACCTGCCCTTTCTTCCCAGCCTCCTCCAGAGCCACAACAAGCCACAGGAGCTCCACAACAGGTTGCAGAAGCATCTCGTGTCACCCCACAGATTTGCCCCGACATGGGCAGGATTAGGCAGAGCTGCTGCCAAGCTCAGCCACCCAGGGAGGACTGATTATTCCTGCCCGGAGACAAGGCTCCAAAAACGGATGTTGTTTCAAGGATGATTTTCTGTTATCCCCTCACACACACAAGTCTGTAGCTCCAATCTAGGGTTTTTTTGAGGTGCATGCTACCATGGTCAGTGATAAGATCAGAGAGGGACAATCAAGGGAAGAAGAGAATGAAAGCCAGGCTGGCTGGCCGAACTTGGTACGCTCTGCAAAGGGGGTGAGCCCTGCCTGGGTGCTCAGCCTTGCCTGAGCCCAACCAGCTGTCCTAGGTGTTGCACATTCTCAAAGGTTCAAGGATTCAAGGGCACCACAGAGCTGTAGATGTTCTGCTCCTCTTTCAGACCAAATCCTGGCTTCCAAAAGGCCCCTGCTATTGCTCAGGAGCTGTACGTATGCAGTCATTGCTGGAGGGAACAGGTTGCAATACATCACTCCCCCTCCCCAGCCCATCTTGGCTCAGGGCATGCTGGCAGCTGGGAAGAGACAATACTGACATGTTGACCTAAGGCCCTGCAGAAGCTTGGTATGAGAAGGTAATAGACTCTGGGCAGCCTGGGAAGCCCATACTGAGGACTGTCACACTGTCCTGGCCTCCTCATGCACAGGCTCACTTCCCCAGCTAAGCCCTTTGCTGAGCCACGAGGAGCAGAACAGAAGGCAGCCTCAACCTCTGTTCAGCAAAGAAACTGCTGAGTGGGGTGTGAGCTTATTTCAAGGGCCCTACAACAGCATCCCAAATGCCTCGCCACAAACACAGTCCCTCAGTGCTGTTTAGCCACCAGCCTTCCCCAGGACAAGGAAAGCTTAAAGCTGTTTTCACATACACACTCCAGCTGTAGAGCTCCATCCCTATTTCTCTTTGCCTTGTGACATCTCTCACATCCCATGCTCACAGCCACACTTGTCTCCACGCCTCAGTACAGCTAGTCCCACCAAGGCGGACTTACCCTTACCCTTCTGCTCCAAAGCTGCCGCCGTTCCAACCTGGATTTGGTCACACCAAAGCACTCTCAGAGAAGGGATGAACAATCTCCTCTCCTGCCTTTAACCTTAACCACCTGCCGGCTGCTCCCCTTTATCAGGTAGCAAACTCCACACCTGCACCAGCTATCACCACTATTTCCTTAACCCTTTCTCTGCCAGCATGGTCCTGCCCAGACGTGATGCAGGTAGACCCACATCAAGATGACATACATCAACCTGGTCTCTAAACTTTGGGAACACAGATAAAAATGAGCCTGAGAGATAAACCAGCCTCCCAGGTTTACTTTTAAAGCTCAGCACAAATGAATACACAGGACATTTAGCAAAACTCAGCATTGTCTTCTGCTGCAGCGTTTCAGCTCTGTTATAAAAATAAAGAAAATGCTGGTTTATGGCACACCTTAGAATCACAGAATCATGGAATGTTTCAGGCTGGAAAAGACCTCTAGAGGTCATCTAGGCCAACCTCCCTACACAGGTAGGGACCTCTACCTACACCTTGATACTGGATACTGTCAATGGTTCAGAAACATCTGTCAAATGTGCAGCCAAGTAAAGAGGTTGGAGAGTGTCTTGAGGTCTCTGCAAACCCTCCTGCAAAGGACTCAATGCTGTTGAAGTGCTGGGGAGGATTTTCATCTGCTCAACAAGGAAGAGTGCCTGGAGCTGTGCTCCTGATACCCATTGGTCCCAGTGATCGAGGTTGCTCAAGCTCCTGGGCACCAGTGTTCACCCAGCTCTGCTGAGCACAGAGCAGGAGCGCTGGGTAGAGGAGTCACATTCACACCCTGTGCTACCTCCAAAACAGTCATGGATGGTTTGGAGCAGGATACCAGAACCACCCATCACACTTCACTTTTTTTCCTTTAGTCTTTGCTGTAATCCTTTAATGAATTAAGTGGAGCAATTAAGCAGGATTTTAGTTTTTTTTTTTTAAAGTGAACACACATGAAAACGGAGAGAGGTATTTTTGCCATTCAAGCACTTAATATGATAATTAATGCAAAGCCCCTCAGCTTTAGGGATTCTCCACACCCCTCACCCATCCCTTTTGCTGTTTATCTTTCTGGCAGACTGCCTCTCATATTTATTCAAACACAGGTCAATCCTTCCTCTTGCTCATGCTATGCTCAAACTGCAGGGGAGGAGGGAAGGGTGGAGACTCAAAGCTGCTTCAGAGCAAAAGCCCTAACCCAGCATCAACAGTGGAGAGCTCTGTCACAGCAGACAATGGAGAAACCTCCTTTCTGGGGAAATTCGAAGGGCAGCAGAACCTCAAGGCTGAGTCAGCATCGTGAACAAAGCCCTGGAACCATGGGGTTGCTCTGCAGCCCTGACAGGACTGGTGTTACAGGCAAAGAAGAGGTGCCTGTTGCCTTCATTCACTTCCCATGCATGGCCTCCCTCCCTCTTTCACACATTCAAGGCAAACTAGGAAAGCTGTGGTTAGAGGGGATGCTGAAAAGATGCTGTTAATTTCTATCTAGTAATGTATCCAGCCTTCATCTCAAGTGACCGAGCTGATTCCTCATGGCCACTCACTGGGGAAGGATCTGCTGGGCAGAGTGACAAGACAAGCACCTTTACCAGCCCTGACAGAACAGAGGGATTGGCTCTGCAAAGGAGGCTGGGCAGGCTCATCTTCCCAAGGCAGCTCTTTGGTAGCCTCTATCTTCTGGCCCCACCAGATTGGAAGGTTTTCTAGTCCTCAGGTCCCTTCTCCATTCCTCAGCTCCCCTTCACCCACCTAGTCCTTGTTTGGCTTGAAATATTTGTAAGTATAGCTGAATATCTCTGTGCCTCAGTTTGCCTACCAATGAAAAGGAGTCTAACAGACCACCCCGCCTCCCTTGGAGGATGCAGACACTGGGAGATGACAGAATCTGACTGATGTCGTGGGCCTATCTCAACACCCAGAGATGCCCTACCCCTCCTGCTCTCATCACAAGTGTTTCACTAAGAAGACTGTCAGCCCTCCAGGTTTCCTTATCGCTCCACCCCAGCAATGATGGGAAGGAGCTCGGGACTGATAAAAACCAGCAGCACAGGTCCAAGGTAAAACCTCTTGGGCATTTCTCTGAGTACTCAGGTGAAGTGCTTAAAAGACGGGCAAAACTTTACCTGTAACTCTACAGGCAGTTAGCATATGTGGCTCACTTGAAAGCAGGCAGTGGATCACCAGTGAGTCCCGACTTGGCTGGGGGGAATAATCCCTTAGCAACAGAATTTGGAAATGCCTCTGCAATTCTCATTTCTCTCACTTTTCACCTTTTTTTTTTTTTTTAACTTCTTCCTGTTTTCATCAAAACACATTTCCTGACACAAAAAGGTCTTGGTAAACGTTCTCTGACTCATCAAACTGGCCAAACAGATGTTCTGGCTCCACTGAAACTGGACCATCCTGTTTGTGGGTGCAATAGCTGCCCCCAGCTGTGTGCTGAAGGCTAAGGAAAGCTGTTCCCATTGTGAAACGCCCCCTGCCAGATGTGGGCAAGCCCTCCCTCACATCTGGATAGCAGTCAGCCATTTTTATTTTCTCTCTCAGTTGTTTGTTGCCTTGTCCCTGAGCAAGAAAAGCATTGGAGATGAGGTCCTTTACCCATTTCTGCAGAGCAGTTCACCACCTTTTGGCTGTAGGATCAGAGTTCTGTAAAACCCAGAAGGAAAGTAATAATACTTGCAGAAAAGTAGCTTCACTCCTCTCCTTTGATTCTCTTTGAGAAATTGGTGGGAGTTTGGACAGCAAATTTGTTCAGTAGTACAAATTCACAGAGATTTGGGCTGCTAGCCCTGTGTTCATTGATGGCCACTGCCCTTCTCAACAGCTCTGAGACCCTATCTTTCTCCATAGCAATGCACAAAGAGTACTGCCTAGGTTGCAAAGCCTGCAGCAATCATGCCCAAACATAACAGTCAATAAAGCTGATGACCTTTGCTTGATTGTCCAGTTTAGCCAAAGCAAACACTTTTCCCCTTGGGCTGCTGTGAAAGATGCTTCACAAATTAGGGAAATTGCTCCCACACTTCCCCGGCAAATCTCAGGGACACACCATCCATCAATATTTTGCAGTCTGAGACAATAGCAACATCTCCTGCTATACTGGTACAAGCCCAGACACTATTCTCTGCCTTCCTGTAAACAAGAGCTCTTTAGCTCTAAATTTTTCTTTGGCTCAGGCTCCCCTGGTTCAGTGAGGATGGTATCGAGATAATCATCATGTGGATTGTATTCCTGGTACGAGGCTCTATTGCACAATGGCACCTCTTGATAATACCCTTGGAGCGAGGAAGTTCCAGGCTGGCTTCTCCAGCAGGCATGACTGGGCATCAAGTCTCAGCACCAAGCTGAAGAAGTGGTAGACAGTGAGAGTCTGAAAGCAGAGCAGGAAAATCTGAGGTTGAGGCAGCTGATTAATAGAGAAACATTTAGAGACTGTTACGCAAAAGAGAGGAGGGTACAAAGGATCTGGGCTGGTGTAGAAGAGTTGTTTTCCCAAAGCAAGACAAAGCAGGAGAAGTGTGGTCTTTCCTAGGGAAAAGAGTTAGTAGCCCAGGATTTTTCAGGCCAGAACAGAACAAACACAAATTATTTCCCTACTTGAAAATTAACCTCCACTTTGAAAGGGTTTCTGCTTGAGCCGGGCAAACTGGAGACCACTGAGTGAAGGAAGAAAGTGGGCAGTGCCCTGCTCTGCCCGTGCCTGTGCAACCCTCAACATGCGATTCAGTGCACTGGACCAAAAGTTAAACATCCAGTCTAAGCCAGCTATATGGGGCCAGTGAGGTCTTCTCGGAACAGCTCATTCCCTCTGGACAGACACCTGAACTTAGGGTGTTGTAATTTAACAGCTTGTCCCTGCTCTACCCTTCAGATAAATTAACTTGATGTCCTCTTTCCCCACCCCATTTCCGACATTTTCCTCTCCCGCTTTCTTCACTGCCACCCCCACTAACCTCTTTCTCCTGCACAAACACCAAGCTGAAGCTTGGTTTCTCAGCCAGGAGAATGGAAAGGCATGTCTGTGTTAACCATGCATGACAGTTCCAGCTCCTTCCCGAGCAATGGGGCCAAAAGAAGGGACTTGCTGGGGCCCTGCCTTGGATGGAAGATACCATGCCTTGCAGTGCATGCTAGAGAGAAGGGACTGCAGTGCAGTAACTTCAGAAAGACTTACAGTGGCCTGGGACATTCCATAGCATGACCCAGTAAAGTCTTATGAGGAGCTCTTTAACTAATTAAGAGCCTGTGATACAAGAGGCAGTGGCTGTGTAGGCACTCTGGGAATGTAAGACCAGTGATAGTACCTCAGAAACAGAGAGAGAAACCTTCTGTTAGACTTGCAAGTGAGAGGCTGTTCCCTGGGCACACCTTGTACCCCAGCATGCTCTGATGATATCACCCACTCAGGACTGGTGGGCAGTTTTGCTTGAGGTCCCTTCCATGTACCTCGCATGGACATGGTGGCTCCTCTCCTCATGCTGCCCTGACAGCCGCCCCACAGAGACTGCAGTCACACGCCACTCCGGATTCAGTCACCGCCACCCCAGCCAAAGATGAGATCAGCCATCCGGCACGTGGTGGAGACCGATTGGCTTGAGATGAGCTAATGCTTGCCCTGTGCAGACGGATGGAGGGGGAGGAGGAGATATGCTGACTTGCTAGCTCATCCCCTGATGAGAGCCATGGTCCAGCCCGTGCCCTCACAGGAGGGCAATGTGCAGTGCCCACCTTCTGATGGGGCTCCACTCAGTACTCTCTGCTAGCAGATCTTTGTTGTGTTCTTTGCAACACCAAACCTTCTCCTAGGGTCTTGCACAGCATCTCACCCCATCCCATCAGGGTTCCATCTGTCTGTAGAGTGATGACATCCCCTCTGTGGGCTGGCATCCCAGCCTTCTGTTGCACTGAGCTTCTGACTCTGCCCTGGTGCCAGATGGCTTCAGAGGCAGGTGACTTCATCTCTTTTAAAGGGGCAAGAGTTCTGTCATCGGTGCCTCGTAGGAAGCAGTGTGCATCATCCTCAATGGGGAAGCCAGTGAGAAGAGTATGACAAAGCAGTGGTTATGACCCCACAAAGGGCCCAAAGAGACTTGGATTCCAGTACAACACTGCCAATAACCTTGTGTCCTTCACACCGAGCAATCCATTGTGTTCAATCTGTCCCACACAATAGCCTTGCGCAACACCATAGAGAGTGGGGAGCCCAATTCCAGCATGAGCTCTGTGGTGATGCCCTCCTGTGAGTGTAAGGGCCAGGACTACCTAGCATTCAGCCTCAAAAGCCAAATATGTCTTTGTGGAGGCTGCACTGGATGTTGGGGAGACGAGAAGGAGTGGTTTGCATTGCATCAGCCTCTACATCCCCAAAACTAAGTATATGATGGGTGGCCTGAGTCAAACCCACTCATCCATGGACTCCTGTTGGACCTCAGCCCTGGAGCTGCTCTAAGAAAATCTCAGTTCAAATTTGTATTGGGTAAAAACGGTGAGTTCCAGAGTGAGAATCAGGTTTGCACACAGAGATGCAGTTCAGGGCCTTTGGTTGCCACGTGGCTGCAAAGGAGGAGATGAATCCACCTAATGCCCCTTGGGATGTTTCAAGAAGATGAGGGAGATGCAATCTGCCTGTCCCTCTCTGCAGACAGCACCCATCTTGCTCCCCCACATATTCTGCTCAGCTGGGAGCTGCACGGTGGCTTGCAGCTCCATGAGAATGTTCTTGACTCAGCAGAGGAGCTTCATGGAGGGTTATTATCAGTGCTGGTCAACAAGGTTGTAGTGCATACACAAGCAGAGGGAGCTGATTCCTGCACAAGGCTGGATCCTCCCCTCCCCCAGTGCACATGCTCCCGCTTGTTGGGGAAAATGCTGCTGTTGTTCCAGGCAGATAATCACCCCTTCCCTTGCAAGTCCCTGCATGCTCCTGTGCAAACATACCCACAGAGCATTTCAGCACAGCAGATGCTGAGGCTCAAAGGCCAGACCCACAGACAGGCTATCCTTTTTGCAAAGGGGAAACAAAGTTGTTTGTCCATGAGGAAGATAACTCTCCATCTGCCTCGACTCTGCCTGGGGGCCTGTCAGATCTTGGCACACCAGTGAGCGGGCATTTGCTGTAGATTTGGAGGTGGCCGGATAAATCAGGTCAGGCGCTATGGGAGAGCAATGGGAGCTGGGACTACATATGAAGTGTCCACCACGAGGTTGGATGCCTAACCTCACCACAACTGCTGGAGCATTTTAGTCCCTACCACGGCCAGATCATTTAAAGAATGCCAGACCCTCAGCAGGGTGATAACGGTGGGTTGCACCATCATGTCTGTTTCTGAGAGCAGGAGCATTTGGAGAAACACCTCAGTACCACATTTCAACAGCATTGCCCTGACCTTCACATCCATGGAGGTAATGCTACAGTGGGGCCAGCTGCAAGCGTTGGCCAGGCAGAGCACATGTTTAGGAGGATGAACTGGAAGATTGGCCTGCAGGCATGTGTTGAGGAGGCAACAGATCTGGTCCCCAGGGCAGTGAGTAGGAATAGCCATTGGCAGTGAGGCCCCTGTAAGTGTTTCTTGTCAGTCCAGAGAGACCTGTGGTGATTTCCCTACCCCAGCCTGAACATGTTGCTTCTCTGCAAAACTCTTCACACGCAGCTAACCCATGGCAGAATGTCTTGGCTTTATCAAATGGAGATCTTGGGCGGAACTAGGAAATGAAATCTCTCCTGTCTTTAGGGAGAAAAGAGCATCCTTGCCAGCCAAGTGATGGAGCTCTGACATTCCCCACACCCTGGAAAAGGGCCCGTTGGATCCAGTGGAGCGAGATCCCAGCAGCAGGATGTGGCAGCATGAAATGTTGACACCAGCTTATGGAACTTTTTTTGGCTTGTTTGGTTGACTATCTGAGTGGTGTGAAGCAGCAGACAGGGCAAAGCCAGGCATCATACACTACTCCATCTTCCTTCTTTCTTTTCTCCTGGTGTAGCTCCTCCAGACAGGCCAATCCTCTCTGCTTGCGATCACAAGCAATTTTGCACCCCCTCTCCCCTTTCTGCAGGAGCAGGAGTTGTTCCTTGGAACAAACATGACGCTTTTCTTCCCAGTCCAGACTGACTTCAAGTTAAGTAGGAGAGCTGAGAAGGCAGAGCCAGACAGTTTTCACTTATCCCAGGCTCTCGCTCACCACTGACAGCTAATTAACACCTGGGCCTCAGGAGAAGTTTTCCTGTGCTTCTTTCCCCTCCTGGATCACTGGGATAGTAACCAATCCAAATGGGCTCTAAAAGCCCACGTTTACCTTTGTATGGAAGGAAAGAGTCCATCTTAGTGTCCTAGCCAACTGTAATCTGAGGATTTGGGGGTCTGTTCTCCATAGCTAGGGTGCTGCTTACCCCAACGCCATGATTTAATTAGGAAAGGCAATATTTGTTATAAAACCATCTGGTACATTTAGAAAAATAGACAGGCTTTTGGACAATCAAGTTCTCCTTCACTTGTGTCCCCCCCAAAAAACGGTCTTTTTTTTTTTCCAGCTATACCTGTTTGGCTAATACAATGTTTCTCTGCTCCATAACCAGGGACCAAAGTCTTCTTTAAGTCCCCAGCAGTTACCAAGACTGGTACCATGCTCTGTCACCACCGTGGGAAGGAAGACCCAGTGTTATCAATCTGCTGGCAATAAGGTGGAGTTGTTAGCAGCTTTTGCACTCACTGGACAGATGTACATGTTTTGTAAGGGGATCAGATAATAACCACTCCAAGCTTGTGCCCAACTTCTCTGCAGGCTCTGCCTGATACATGGCTCTTCCATTAGGACTAGCTATCTCAAACAGCATTTCATCAGTGAAGCACAGCAAAGAAAAGGAACTGAAAGTGGGTCTCTGGGACTGCCTGGAAAAGCAATGAGACAGCGCAAAAAAGAGACCTGTCTTGTCAGTGGCATGATAGTCCCTTGCTTTGCTGAAGATCAGCACTGCTAGCCTTTCTAGCTGGAAGTTCACACCTTGATACAGTAGATGAGACCAAGTCCCCAAGCCCAATGTCTCCAGGGTTACTCGCTGGTGCAGGTGAAAGGAGCAAGGCACCTGGCCAGTTGTGAAAGCCTCCAAACACAGGGAAGTGGTGGTTCCTGTAGCAGTCAGCTGATGCCCTGAAGCCAGAGGTTTGCTCACTTGTACCTTGGTATGTCTAAATATAATACAAGTATTGTTCTGAGCCTTGCCTCAGCCCCATTGAAATCCAGCCGCCAACACCTGATTTTCTCACCTTCCAGGGCTGCAAGAGACGCAGCTGCGTGAAGAAACTTTTCCTTTCGTTCCTCCCAAATGCACCTCCCATTGTCATGACTGCTTGATCACCCGGCCTCCTCTCATGAGACATCTTAAAGAGGAGCTGATTTGCAATTTCAAGGTACTGTTATTTCTACTATCACTTTCATATTCCTCAAAACTTCCCTGCAAGTTCCCCTACAAGTCATCTGACTAAATTAGCTAGAAAAATGGGCGAGCTGCACATGTAAATCCAACTGGATTTATGAAAGGCCTCAAAGGCCATGATACGCTTGAAATCGTAGCCATGTGCCAAGCGGAGTTCAGATGCTGTGAGGACAGCCCCAACACGAACATTTGCAGCACAAGATTGAGCAGATCAGTTCCCAACCCAGCACTGTTCCAGGAGACCCCAGGGAGATCTCACAAGACTATGCAAATTTTCTCTCTTATTCTTGGTACAAACTGTTCACTAGATTTAATCTAAAATGCTGAAAAGTTATGATTCCATCAAAACTGCCTTTTCTGCTGAAATTAGCAGATTGCCCTCACTCCCCTCCACTGACAACCCCAAATAGTCCAATATATCATGGGTCAGCCTCTTCATGTCTTTTTTGGATTTGCATCATGAAATCACACAGATTTTCCCACGTATTATTTGTGTCCTGTGATTTAATTTGACAGCATCTAGTCTGAGACAAGTTCTAGCTGAAGCTGTCTGTGTGGCTGGAGGATTCATAACCTGCTCTCCTGGGGGATTTGCTGGTGACTAATAAGGTACAAATTGGCACCAATCACTCCTCAAACAGGACACAAATGGGGCCTGTGTCTCTCCTCTACTTGCTCCTGTGCTCACTTCCCTCTCTGTTCTCTGCATGGAACCTCAAAAGGAGCAGTCAAGCACCTATTCAGGCTGTTTAAAGTTAAAACTCTCCAGTTTTCTTATTCCCTACTCATTTTTGTTTTCCTAAGACTGTACGGAAAGCTTTCTGGTCATTTCTTCTGCAAAGACACACCATGGGGGGGAAAAAACTTCAGCTAAACCTGAACATTGATTTCCCACATTGAGACCTACCCCTGTATCTGTTCTAACCCCACTGCCATCTAAAAGGGGTGCATTAGTGTTTACTGAGAAGTGTGGGGAAAAGGAGGAGGGGGAGGGAATAGGATCAACGAGGACTGAAGCTACACACAGACTGCCCATGCTCTAGCCAATGTGACAAGGAACACCCACAGCAGGGTCCATGTCTCTTCCTTTCAGTCCAGTCCTGAACAACACCCCCAGAGCTGGGATGCTCTTTTTCTGCAAAGAAAAGTCTCCCAAAGCTCCAGTACAACGTTTGCTCTCCCTGTGCTGCTGTCTCTCCTCGCTGCCTCCTTCTCTTTTTTCATCCTGCTGCCTTTTCAGGACAGGGGCCACCTTTTCATCCCCTGCCTGTACAGCGCCGAGCACCCTGGGGCTTTTTGGCAGCACCTGAGGTTTCTGGGGGCTCCCCCAACAAAAATAACAACAACCTTCAAAGTGCAGCTGCTCTGAGGGCAGATTCAGGTTTCCCCCACCCCCTTCTCCCCATCCCTCCTTGCAACACCCACCTGGCAGCTGGTTAAAAACAATCTTTGGGTTTTTCAGGTGTGTTGGAGGGATTTACCTCCATATTCTGTGCC
>VZZY01018011.1:192929-217002 GCA_013400335.1 Eurystomus gularis
CCCCCCAACCCGCCCCCAACCACTCCCCGCAGTTGAGGTCCTGGATTTCGCAGCAATACTGGTTAATCTAACAGTAAAAAGCTCTGCAATTATTTGGCTCTAAGGCTTGGGTCCTTGCCCAGCTCTGACATACAGACACACACACAAGTTCAATTCTCTAGTGAGGGAGCAGGCGATGCCTCTCCTCTTCCTCCTCCTCCAGTCGTCACAGAAGGGCTGGCTCTTCAGCGAGGGAGTTCCACCTCCTCCAACTTTCTCCCTCGCTGCTCTCAACCTGTGCTGCCGGAGTTTCAGCCAGCAAGATACCTTCTTGCGGGGATTTCTCTGAGCCCTCTCCTCTGATCTGCAAGCACCATGGAGCCCCAGCAGCCCGCAAGGTGCTGCTGCGGGAGAGGATTTTCAGAGGCGAGAGCAGAGAGGCAGTAAACTCCAGGAGAGGTCCTCTTTCCTGTTGCAACAGGTAAGGCACGCTGCTCGCTGGTGTGGGAAGTTAAAATGACTTGGGGAGCAGTCTGTACAGCATGGATGGAGGAAGGCATGGAGGATGCAAAGATTTAGTCATGAAACTGCTTTTTTGTGTGAGTAACTTTTGCTGGAAACAGCCTTATCCTAAAGAAAGAGCTTTGGGATGCAAAGGGAGAGCCTTTCATCTTTTCCTCCCTTCTGGCCGCCCTAGCATGGGGGGTATGGAAGGAGTCAGAAAAAGCTTCAGCCGTGTTTGCACAGAGTTTACATCTGGTCTTACCTGGGAAACTTTAGCACACTGCAGCCAGCACAAGCAGGTAGCAAAGGTGAAAGCCATGCTGCTGAGCAAGGCAGGTGAGGAGATACTGAGCAGACTGGTTGTCTGCACGGGGCAGGATTTCTGGAGGGAACATGCTTGTGCTGGAGTCAATGGATGAGCTGTTGCAGAAGCAGTGATGGCGTCCGGCTGTAGGCTCATTTGTTGGCCATATACCACCTCGCTAACCAGAGTGAGGTGGTACCACTCCAAGTTCTGTTCCCATGTTCCCCATTAAGCCACTTCCATTGTCATCTTGAACTCAGCTGTGCCTTGGGGATCCCTGAGCATCTTGCCTGCCCTGGTCCTCCTCCATGATAGGCAGCAGAGCCGGGGAGCTGAAGTGAGAGCCACCATCCCTGCTTTGCACGAAAGCGCATCTGTAAATGTGTGCGTGTTTGCACTGCTGCAACTTCATTCACTCTCAGGTGCCCGATGGCAAAATAAGATGAAATCCCAGAGCAAATTCAGTCCCAGTTCAGAGTGTGAAGGAATTCTGTCCTGTGTACATGTGCACGGCCGAGAAAAGAGGTGAAAATACAGGGAAGAAGGCCTGGGCACTTGGAGGAAATGGGGCCCTTCCAAACAGCAGTTATCAGCTAATCAGCCTCCTGGGGAATTAAAAGCAGACTTGGTGGAGTGCAACACTCCAGAGGAGCAAAGATCAGCTGTCACACGACAGGGCTTGCTTTGGACAAAACTCTTAGAAAAAGCTGGGTTTGCTGCTGTGAAGGGCTGAGAGTTTCCACGATGTGTTGTGGAAACTTGGGTTGTGCCATGGCTGGAGCTTGGCAGAGTTTTCCAGGGCAGGCAGGGCTGTGGCTGATGGGCTCCCACTTCACCCAGGATGCCCTAGATCCAGGCAGCAGAAGGGCAAGAACCCCACTGTGTCCTCTGCTCTGGCACTCAGAGGGGCAAAGAGCTGGCATGGGACACGCAGGGAGCTGCCATGGCTAGCCAGGCCGTCAGCTAGAGAGGCTTGGGAGGTTATCAGAGCCTCAGGACAGAAAGCAAACAGTCTGTATCAGGCTCCTGAGGAAGGCTGGGCTGTCTCGGTATTCGGGGAAGCAAAAATCACCAAGCTTGGTATCGTGCAGCCTTATCATCTCTTAATATGCAGCACACCTCATCTTATCAAGAACAGTTCAGGGACATCCGCATGTCTGATAAACAGTTGAGGTTCCTGAGGGACTGAGCAGGCAGGAGGTTTCTAACTCATCGAGGGGCTTCAGTCTCTCTGCTTCTCCTCATCTGCTCGTTGTGCTCCGTAACATTGCAAACAGGAGCCCAACTGCCCTGCCCACGGTGGGGAGAGAGCAGCAGGATCTGCTCCGCTCCCAGGCCTTTCCCTGAGCTACAGCTTGCACCATGAATGTATTTCAAATCCTAATGCTCTCAAAACCAGTGCGTCTCCCAGCCCTCCAAACAAACAAGCACCATTCATGTACGAAGGGAGAGTTCAAAAGAGGCATAACACCTGGAATCAAACATCTGTTAGAAACCAAATGCATTTTGCATCCTACACTCCTGCCAACAGCTCCAAGGCAAGTCCTGCAGGATTGTTCCAGCTACCTCCACACTGCAGAAATGGCATTCCAGGCTCCGTGCACCTCGCTTTGTTTTTTGCCATATGTGGAATATGCAAGTGCAGCTGCACCTTGAGCAGTAGTGGGCTTTCTTCTGTGTCATGCACAAGTATAAGAGGATTAAATACCCTCAGCCTCCTTTTTTTTTTTTTTAAACTGGGTTGGCAGCACCAATGCTCCATTGTCTATTAGCAAGCTGATTTGCTGAGCAAGCAATTTTTCTCTCAACCACACTTTTTCCTTGGTAATGGGGCAGGTACTGGTTTATTAGCAAAGAAACTTTCCTAATTCTTGGAAGAAGGAGCTCCAGGGAGGGGCAGGCTGCAAGTGCTGTTAGGAAGCTTTGCAGTTCAGAAATGAACAAGCAGCAGGTTTGAAACAAACCAAAGGAAGTCTTTTTTTTTCCACACAGAGGGCATAATTAAATTCTGGATCACATTGCCACAGGATACTGCAGAGGCCAAAAGTGTACTTGGATTCGAACAAGCTTTTGATCCATTTGGGATGGATAGCTCCAGTGGAGGTTATTAAATGCAACAGCCCAAGAACAACCGTGTACTTGCACTGATGCTGAAAAGTGGGAGAAGCAGCACGTCACACATGCCTTGTTCTTTATGCTCCTCCACTAAGCAATCAAAACTGGCCATTTGGGGAGAGACATCATAGAGAGATGGCCAAGTGTGGCTATTCTTATGTTCTTATATTGCAGGACTATTTTGGACAGACCAGGTTGTACCTTGGATAGATGCTGTGACTCAGGCAACCCAGGAGAGGCTGGTTATGCCATGAATAGACACTCCATATGGCTCAGGTTGACAGGGATATTGTGTGCCCAGGATGGTATCTGGTCGTTGCAGGTGCTGCAAGCAGCATCCGAGCACAGCTGCCTGCTCCGCAGAGGCGTTGCAATGGCGAGAGCTTTCAGAAACATCTTTGCAGCAGACAGTCCAGAGCAGGAGGTAGCGTCTTGTGCTGGGAGTGGAACGAGAGCTGACAAGGACACGCTGTGGCAATGAGACCAGTCTGGGCAAACATGCCTTTCTCAGGGGTTACTCTTTTCTCCAATGAAACCCTGAGCTCCCCAGGCCAGGGGCTGGCTTTGCATGAGGACTGTGGATACAGCAGGGGAGGTGGACTGCTCTAGGCAGGTTTCCTGAGGACAGGCAGGTCTGGGAGCTGAAGATTTCCTATCCACTTGCAGGTATCTCTTTGCACTCAATATGTGTCTACTGCAGGGAATCTCTGTGACACAGCTACAGCCATCCTTTTTTGAAGGAGGACCATGCCCTGCTCATCTCATTCATTCTCTGTCCTCTGTGTCCTTACGCTGCCTCAGAACACAAACACACAGGAGAGGGATGGGAAGGAGCAGTGCAAGGCAGACAGATGGCCACAGAGTGAAGGAGGCTGTAGGCAGAGCAGAAAACTGCTCTCCGTGCTCACCTTCAGGCACCAGAAGGGAAAGACCAGCAGGGTGCTGGGCAGGAGAATGAGATCTTCATATCAATGCAGGGACAGGTCTGTGGGTCAATGAGAATTGCCTGGTAGGAGAGAAAGAGATAAGGGAGGAGGCATTGGGACCAGGGTTCTGCCTCAGGGCAGAGCAAAGTCAAGCAGTCCAGGTCATGCTGAGCGTCGGGGCTCCTCACCTGCATCCAGTGGAGCACGTGGTCCCTCACACAGCTCTTCATGCCAAGATGCTCTTGGACTCCTTCCCAACAAATTTTATAGATCACAGGATAACATGTATGTTCCCCACAGGGAATCACAGGAAGGGCATCAGAGGACTATCAGCACTCAGGTGATGTAGCCAATGTCTTCACTGCAAACATCCAGGGTGAGTTAAGGTGCAGATGAGGACTCACAGGGTCAAACATCTCAGGGTTAGAGACTCCCCAAACCCTGAGCAGAGCTGCTTCTCTCTCCAGGCTGCGGTGGGATCTGAGCCCTGTCTGGATTCACAGCTCTGGTGGGTCAGATGGGAGCTGCTGGGATCCCAGCAAGGATCACCAGATGGGTGCTGGGATCCCAGTAAGGAACTCACAGGCTTTGCAGTACCTAAATAAACAGCTGTTTTGCGAGCAGCAGAATTCATGAAGCTTGGTTGCCTGGGGCACTCTCTCTTGTGTGGATTCTCTGATGTCTAATAATCGGGTTGGGCTCACATTAGAGCATTTTCTTCCAGCTGGGAGTCCTAATTTGGATCTCTCTCCTTTCTCCTGCTGCTTTTCACAAGCTTCTGCAAACCTAAGTGCTTTCAAGTCTTTACCTATCTGGTTAAATTTGTCTGAAACTGGTCAGTGGATCCAAAAGGTATCAGGGAGGACTGCAATTGTGGTCCCATACTCCAGTGGTCTGCAGACAGGGGAATGATTATCAGTGCAAGATAATTTGTATTCCACGCGTGAGGAAAAGGTGAAAGGCCCAGTATGAGTTTTGGCAGGAGAAAGCAATGAAGAAAGAGGCCGGGACGCCTTGTGGGCTCTCGCAGCCTGTGCTGATGGTCACGACACACCTGCTGGGCCAGCTAGTTTGCAGTGACCGAGGTATGTGGCCCTTGGCACTAACAGCCTCCATGGGAGCTGCATCCCAGAGAGAGGTGCACAGTCCCAGCAGTGGCAGAGTTGGGGCATGCTCACGTGAGTAGCTGGCACGCTGCAGCTGGCTCTTGTGCCAACATGTTTGGGCTGCTTCACCACAGTGCCTAGCCCCTGAGCTCCTCGCACCCTGCCTGGTGAGCAGCTCCCACAGAACCCCCTTCTCACCAGCACTGCCTGTCTCCAGCCCCCAGGGCTGTTTCTTTTCACAGGCAACAGCTACCCTGTTCCCATCAGATTCTCAGTGGTGGGGTCTGCTGTTTCCTCCCTGTCTCCTGGCTGTTCTACCTGCCATCCTTGGCCAAGGAGATAGTCACCACCCCTCAACACCCCCCTGGTTATCTGTGCAATGTAGCTGCTGGACCACAGGCAGGATTTACCCCCTTGCTGCCAGTAACTAGGAAGTGCAGGAAGCAATCAGTGAGGAGGGACAAGCAGCTGAACTTTTCAGGGGAGAGCAGAGGAAGGGGATTAGGAATAACACATAAGGATGCTTCCCCTTGCCCTTGGCACAAGCAAGTCAACCTCCCTGATGTCACACTGAGACAGGAGCCAGCAGCAAGGCAGTTGGCACTGCAAGGTTCCCTCAGCCCCTAGGCCTCCTTCAGCAACTCCAGACCCCCACTGAGGGCTCCACAGCTCCTGCATGATTAACTCTTGCTCTAGAATGATGTTGCAATGCCAAGACAGATAAAGATCACTGACCCTTATAACTCTACAGGGAGTTCAAGCCTGTTCAAGTTCTCCTGTGCCTAACAGATGAGCTCCTAGAGGCTTACAAAGACAGAGAAACCTCAGCTATGTGACATATCTGAGCCACGCTTAGGTGTTGGTCGCAGTACAAAATGAGCATCTCCCTGGGTTCCTCACAGACTATTGCACACAAATGCACGTGGCAGGTGGAAAGGTAACACGAAAAAGCCTTCGACTTTATGTACAAGGTGATGCTTTGCTCGTGGACAGAAGATGCCTTGCAGGCAAAGACACACAGTGCCTGCTTGCTCCAGTGGAGGAGCAAACCAGGGCAGCAGGTAGAGCAGCAGGGCACAGGCAAAGCCATCAGAATGGGGCAGTGGGCACGATGTCTGAGGGAGAAGAGGATGAGCGGCTCGCTGGACTAGGCCACAGTAAAATATCATGGAGGAAGGTGCCTTTTAGAGCCAGTCTGGATCTAAGCATCCGACTTGTGAACAACTGGCACAGTGACAAAGGTGGCAAAAGCATTCAGCTGTATAGGGGAAGGAGAAGTTGGACATCAGAGTAACTAAACACCTCCTAGCCGCCCTTCCCATCACACTCCTGCTGACAGCTCTGAACAGTGGTCCTAGCAGGACCCCTCACAGGCCCACTGGCCGTGGCAGGCCAGACCCAGGGAAGGCAGTGCTGTCTCAGAACGAAGCATTTTTTAGCAACCCCTGCAGCAATGTAGCCTGACTAGAGAAAAGTGGTGTCCCAGCACCATGCCAGGGCCACTAACCTGGGGCCCAGATTGCCCCACACAATTCAATGACTCTCCTTCAAGACAGTCTGTGTTCCTCCAACACCCCTTAGAGGTTGCCAGTCCAAGCTCTCCAGGGTTAAAAGAGCCTGCCTGGCCCAGCTAGCAGATGATGGAAGGAGCATCTCGGTAGTGCTCATAGGACTGTATCTGTTCTGCCCAGGGACCTATGTGTGACCCTCTGCCACACTGAGAAGTGCAAGCAAGAGTCACTGCTCCATGCACCAGCATGACCTCATTAATCCCATGACTTTTGACAGCCCTGCAGCTGAGAAGCCCCTGATACAACACACACACAGCCACTTTATCACCAGGAACACAGCTGAGCCATGAAATTGTTATGGTGCTGCAGGGTCTGGGCACTGCCCACGGGCCATGGGCTGTGTGACAGGAGCAGCATTTCACAGGTCGCTCCAAGCAAGGGCAGACCTCAGTTGTAAAAGGCACATGCACGAGGTTTTAAACGATAGGCCACCTTGCGCCAAGCTGTCTAGCAATCTGGAAACTATTTCCAAAGGTCTATCCAAGACATTAGGAGACTGCCAAGTCAAGATGGGGAAGGAACAGCCCAACTGCACCCTAGTGGAATCTGCAAGTCCAGCAAAAAGCTGTACCCACACGAACACGGCCCCAGAGCAGGCTGGTGCAAAACACAGTTCTGCAAACATCAGCCCTAAGAAAACCATCCACAGGCACTGGAAAACCCCAAGATACATTGAGGAAGGAAACGCCATCACTTCAAGGGCTCTCTTCATTAATTTTCTGGCTTTGTGTAGTACCTCCAGGATGTATTTCTTCTGCTTTGCTGCAAAACCAAGCAGAGACTGCACAACTGAATGCAGGAGTGAGATTTCCAACGACAGCACCATCTGCTAGCCAGGATTCAGCATCCCATTCAGACAAATGCTGCCAAAATTATGGGAACAGCTCCGTGTCATGGCTTGGGAAGGGATGGATTTGTTTTGTTTTTCAAAGTCCAAGAAAACAGTTTTTAAAATCCCTCCCTCCCCACCCCCCCTCAGAATTCTACCCCCACAGGCCTGGCTGTGTGAGCGACTGGCGGGGAACTCACCAAAACTGAGCAAGGCACCAAATGGAAAAAGATCCAACTCCTATCAGCATTGCTGCTGCAGAGGGGAGGGCAAACACTAACCAAGCAGCCCAGCCCCCACACAGTGTGTGCACTGCTTATTTCAGTGCTGGGAATCAAAACACCTCAGAGACATGGCTCAACATCAGTACAAGACCCATAGTTTTTAATCTGTGACTTTCCAACATTAAAAACCCAGGGACTGTTTTCTAGTTGAACCTATTTGGCAGGCAGCTGTAAGGATATTGCTCCACAACTGTAGCTGAACCTTTTTTGCTCACCGACCACCCAAGCCAGGAGAAGACAGCGTCCCAACTCCTATTCACTTTTCCAAAGTCTTGTACCACCATCTTCTATGATTTCCTTCCTTTGCTCTCTGTCTCTATTCCCCAATGACCACTGAAATTCAGACTCACCATTGAACTGCCCTATTATCATCATTCGAACAACCAAGTGCATCTCTCTTATACCCCGCCCCCACCCCCCCCCCCCCCCNGATGGTTTTGATCAGTACCTCTCCTGAGGTGGAGTCTGCTTCTTGCAGTGAAGAAAAAAAGGACAGAGTAGGGGTGGGAGCAGGGAGGGAGAAAGCAAGAGAAAGAAAGAGGAAGAGAGTTTGGGATATGTGCTGGTGAAAGACCAGTAAGGGAAGAATTGTCCTTATTTTCCTATGAAAATGATCATATTTGTCTAATGTTCTGATCTCAAAACTTCGGGGCCAAGACCCCTCCACAGCTAGCGAGGGGAAGGCTGCTCTCAGTGCACTCAGCACTAGCCTTGATTTGTGTTTTGGGGTTTTGTTGCTTTTAAATGCTCCTCTTGAAGGGAATTGAAAGGTTGGGTTGGGGCCACACCTGCTTCC
Source organism: Eurystomus gularis (assembly GCA_013400335.1). Taxonomy (NCBI): domain Eukaryota; kingdom Metazoa; phylum Chordata; class Aves; order Coraciiformes; family Coraciidae; genus Eurystomus; species Eurystomus gularis. Next base: position 201,344 of record VZZY01018011.1, read on the forward strand.
TGGCAGCCTGCAGCACTTTTCTGCGATATGGCCAACAAACACAGCAGCCCACACATTGCAGGAGACCCCTAGGAAGGTCCCCCCCCGAGGACTTCCTCCAGACCATGTCCCAGCTGCTTGCACCTGCCAGCCACTGTAGCCATGTCCTGCACTGATCCCCCCAAATCACCCACCTCCATGGCCTCCCCACGCACACACTTTGAACCTCAGTGCTGTGTTTGTTCCTTCATTTCAAACCAACAGATTTGGGCATGTCTTTGACAGAGGATCACAATTTGGATGTTAAATTTAGACGTGCACTTAGGCTCTGATTAGAGATACACTAAGTGTTTACTTGTTCTGTGGGGAGTTTGCATCTACAGGGCTGAAGGCGAAGCCCCTCAAGGCTCTCTGATCCTCTCCTGGTGATTAGGAGAGGAGGCTGAATCACCACATAATGATGCTGTGGTATTTTCCTCAGCTGGGAGCATGTCTGACCTTCCTCACTCCATACCACCAATGGGCTTTTTCCAACACATCAGCCTCCCCATGTGCAACCAGCTCCAGGAGGGTGTCTAGGCCCAGAGAAGCCATGAAAGAAAGAAGCAGAGAGCTTTCAGGAGTAGAAATAACTGACTCCATGAGATGAGGGACCAGAGTCAGGTGATGCTTGCAGCTGATCTGACAGCCCTGAAGCGGATATGGCCGTGCCGTGGGTCTCATGGATCATGCGCTAATTACTGTCAGCACAAGGACACGGGGTATCACAGCTCAGAAAAACAGGAAGAATATTTCTCCTAATCTACAAGACAAATCTGTTGCAGTCACAGTTGATTTCACCCAGTTTCACCATGGAGATCCTTGAACTCCACTGGAAGGACCCTTGAGCTTGGCAGCACTGTCCCTCCTTGGCATCCACATACATCTGGGATTTTGAAGGCTAGTACACTGACTTTGTGCCAGTTTCGCATTACACACAACTTTCCCATCCACAGTACAAAAGTCATAGAAACTCACCTTGTTTCTGCTAGTTTGTAACTGACAGCTTCCATGGGCATTACCAGTGGGGCTTTCCCTGGAGCTGAGCCAAGGCAGTAGTCAACCAGATTCACCCTCTGTTTAGAGCACTGTGCTCCATTTTTCTGTTGAGCTTCACCACAGCCTCTGGAAATGTCCCAGTCCCACTTCTTTATGGTTTTGCATTGAATGTGGTATAAATAATCCCAGAAGCAGGAGACAGAGCAGGGGCTGCACAATTATCTGCTGGGAGATCTATTACTTTTCAAGTTACATTAAAACCATGCTGGAGAAAGAGAAATAAGACACCCAGCGCGTCATCGTTTCCCAGTGCAACCTACTAAAGAGGAAACTCCGAGCTACAAGTAGTAGGTGATGGTTTCCTGTAGTGGTGTGGGAAATTGCAAGCTCTCCTGGGAGCCCCAGGACACTCAACTGAAACTGGCCAACTCTTGAAGGGCAGTAGTGTCCCCAACCCTCTCCACCTCATTCTTTGACCAAAGGAAACAAACATGGGCTTGTGTGGGAATGCTCAAACAGTGATAGGATTTCCCAGCAATACTGGTATAGAAATCATCCGGGCAGATGCACATGCAATAATAAAGGCAAAACAGTCCATCTCAGAGCTCCAGCAGTTGCTGTCGGGAAACATGACAGGCTCTGTGTGCTAATGTTGTGGCTTTGGTCATGGGCCCTGCCACAAAGAGAAACTATTAGACTTCCAAAGCTGATAGTGATGCCTCCTAGAAAATTCTCCCTAAGTGTTGGCTGTGCCTCTCAAAGTTTCAGATCGTTTCCAGAGGAAATGAGGCTTCTGCCTCATGACCCATGTGCGTAGTTACTCTCCAACCCTCATAATAACTGCTGAAGCCATTGATTGCTCTCAGCCCAGCTTGTAATTGAAAGCAAAGCTCTCAGAAATATGAGGTCATGACAGGTTTTGCAAAATAACTAGCTGGACAGAAGAGTAAATCCCTGCTAGTGCCCCCACAAAGGAAAAAACAGCAATGTAAGTGAAGCCCTTCTTAGATGTCAGGAAATCTACTGGCAAGAGTGAGGTTAAGGACATTCCAGCAGACAATCAGAAGAAAGTTCATATCTTGTTAAATGCCAGAAAACCCACTCCTTGCTCCAGGTTATCCCCCCGTATTGAATTGCTGGTGCCCAAGAAGGTATGTGCTCTAGCTCCAGCTTTTCTTGTGGTTGTGGAGTTCATAACATCTCTGCCTTGTGGGTTCTCTGATGTCTTATAAGAGATGAGTTCACATTGCCATTTCAGTACAATTCAATTAAAAAGTCAATTAGCCCAGATACAAAGCAATCAGCTTCATTAATTCTACTGTTCGTGGAACAGCACTGTTTTTGTTGCTATTCTATTCTGCTTTCTTATTCTACTCTTGAATAGTCTGTGACTTTTCCTGCTCTACAGTCCTAGTAGACACACGCACATGCAGCATGCGAACATCTTCTTTCCAGGTTCAGCAGCTGAAAATGTTGGGAGTAGCTCTAGGCAAGTCTCTGCATGCTGCAAAACTCTTAAGCATTGTTAAGTAACAAGCAGAGCTTTTAAGAACATGGTTTTCAACTTCTCAGAAGGAACCACATGCCCTGCTGGATCACCTCGCCCTGTCCTCCAAGATTTTATTTCATTTGCTGTGTATATGGGACTATGTTGTATTTTCTAGAAGTGAAATCATGTTATAAAAAAAAGAGTTTGAATTTTGTCAAATTCAAATTGTATTGACTTCTCTACAAATTCCAGTAGTTTCATTTCAGCTTGAGACCATTTGTTTCAAAAAAGAATGAACATGGTAGGGAGACTGCTGGATGGTTGGCATCGGTTTACCGAGTAAAAAGGCATTTTTAAGGAAGTATGAACTTGACAGCTTTGTATTTATCAGTAATTAGATATCTCAGTGAGAGAATACGACACATATTGTTAGTTAGGCTCCAATAATTTGTTCCTAACATTTGACTTGACTTATAAATTGAACTAGTTCTAGCTTTTAAAGAGATGAGTCTTGAAAAAGTGTCTGGAAAAACAAGTCTTCCCTGTTTAAATTAGGAATGTGCCAAATGACTGGCAGGTACTTGATATATAATTTAAATTTAAAAGAGGAAGAAATCTTTCTAGATAAAGATCTGGGATATCTAGGGGAAATATATGCACCTATATTTAGCTTATCCCTGGTTTCAACTCCTAAATGCACAGACAGCAGCGCACACTTAGTTTTTGAAAAGAACAGGCCTTGATCCTTTAACAAGCTCTGCAAAGCTCACTAATAAAGTCACATCCTTGTTAATCACATATGTGTTCCCCGGTTCCTTCTTTGATACACCTTGTTTGCAAGGATAAATCATGGAGCCACAGACGTTCAGGAGTAGTTAGAGAAGGAAGTTGATGGAGGGTGGCCATGGATGGCAGATCCTCTGCAGGAATCCTGACCCTGGGGCTTTGCCTTGAGAAGGGAGGAACCAGAGAGATTACTCAACAGCCGAGGGTGACATGATCAAAATGTCTTGCAAGTAATCTGCTCTTTCAAGCAACATAGCGGAGGCAGCCAGGGTCAGAACTGTGAATCAGAAGAACTTTCTGGTAACTGAGATACAATTTGAATAGGATCTGACCTAAAGCTGTCAAAAAAGCCGCATTGTAGACCTGGACATTCAGAAGGAATTTGCACAATGTAGCAGAGCATCCCTGCTGGGGAAGGAGAACAGATTGCTGTAGCAGGGAGAGAGGAAAGGGAAGACAAGCCATGGGGAGAGACATCAAGCCACAGTTTGCATATTGACTCTTGAAAATACTTTGCAAGAACTTGTGTGGAGAGAGAAGTCAGGATGGATAAGATGGAGAGGGAGGATGCAGAAACAAAACTGAAATGAGATTTGGATTGGGGGTGGATAGTTCAAATGTGCTGTTCGACTAGGGAGAAGGGAGGAGAGAGGGAGGGAGGGAGGGAGGGAAGGAGGAAGGAAGGAAGGAAGGGATTGTTCACAGCATAGGAAGTCAGCCTGATCTGAGAGTATTTTGCATGGCTTGTCACATTTTGCCTTCTACAAGGGCAAAAACTGGAGAAGAGAAAGTGAATGGATCTGAGCCAGCATGGGGATGAGGGAAGACTGGTCTGTCACTGGAACAGAGGGAAGAAGAGCTGAGCTAACAACTGCACCAGCAAAGATGGGAGCAGAGAGAGCAGGGAGGCAAGGCTGAGCCTATGGGGACTTTGCCACACTGGCCTTAATAAAAATGACCACTGTTCTTCCTTTGACACCACCAGGACCCAAGGAGACACCACACCATGGAAGTCACTCTCAGGAAGCACTTTGTGAGTTTTGCTGTTTTCCTGATGCACTGTGTGGTCCGCAAGGCGAGCTGTGAGAAAGGCAACACTTCCCCTCTGCACTTCACCCACTTCTTCTACAATGCCACCATCTATGAGAATTCAGCCCCCAAGACCTATGTGGAGAGCTACGTCAAAATGGGCATTTACAAGACAGACCCTGAGTGGGACATCAGATACAGAATAGCCTCTGGAGACAATACAGGTGTCTTTAAAACAGAGGAGCACGTGATCGGGGATTTCTGCTTCTTGAGAATAAGAACCAGGAGCAGCAATACAGCACTTTTAAATCGGGAGGTCAAAGACAGTTATATGTTAATAATCAAGGCCACAGAGAGCACCTTTGCCTATGAAGCCTGGGCCAAAGTCTTGATCCACATCCTGGACAGAAATGACTTGAAACCTCTCTTTTCACCTCCCTCCTACAAAGTGTCCATCAGAGAAGAAACTCCTCTGAAAACAGTGGTCAGCACACTCAGTGCCACTGATGCTGATGCTGGCCAGAATGCTGAGTTCTACTATGCCCTCAACACAAAGTCTGACCTATTCACCGTCCACCCCACCACAGGAGCAGTTATGACCACTGGTAGGCTGAACAGCACCCATCGAGGCAGGCACCACCTGCAGGTTTTGGCTGTGGACAGAATGAGAAAGATCACAGAGGGGAATGGCTTTGGGAACCTGGCTAGTCTCACGATCCAAGTGGAGCCATCTGCCAGGAAAGCCCCCTCTATCTCTTCGGTGAAGGTGACACCACCTGACTCAGCTGAAGACTTTCTCTATGCAACTCTGACTGTAGAAAGTGGTGACTCAGAAGCAGGGATAGATTTGGTTGACTTTGTGGATGGAGATCCAGGAAGACATTTCAAAGCTATCAAATCCTACTTTGGGAGCACTGAGTTCATTATTGTGTCAACCAAAGAGATCAACTGGCTGCTTTACCCATTTGGCTTCAACCTCAGTCTGCAAGCCAAGGACAAGAGCAAGCCACCACTGTTCTCTCCTATTAGAGTTATCCATATACCTCCCTCCAAGTATGTCTCTGCCAGGTTTGAGAAAGAAGTGTATCGAGTCCAGCTCAGTGAATTTTCCCCAGCTGGAAGCCAAGTTGTTATGGTGAAGATCACACCAGTCTTCCCAAATCTTAAATATATGTTGAGACCTACCCCTGACAGCACAAGCTTTAGAATCAATCCTCACACTGGACTGATAACCACAGTCAGAGCAATGGACTTCCATGATCAGTCTCATTTTAAGCTTGAAGTTACAACCGTTAACAGTCACACATCGACGACTGTTATTATTGACATCACTGACTGCAACAACCACGCTCCAAATTTTAGTCAGTCTTCATACCACGGGGCCTTTGATGAAAATGTTCCTCCTGGTACCAGTGTCTTAACAGTAAGGGCTACAGATGAAGATGAAGGAGACAATGGCTTTGTCACCTACACCATAGCCAATCAGAAATCGGTTCCCTTTGTCATTGACCCTTATTCTGGTGTCATTTCCACCTCAAAGTCAATGGACTATGAGTTGATGCAGAGATGGTATCATCTGCGAGTGTGGGCATCAGATTGGGGCTCACCCTTCCGCCATGAAACAGAGGTGTACGTCTCCCTCATGCTCAGCAATGTCAATGACAATGCTCCTGTATTTGAGAAGGCAAGTTGCAGTGGCACCATTCCACGGGACTTTCCTGTTGGAAACCCTGTGGCCACAGTCTCTGCAATCGACAGTGATGAGCTGCAGCATATCAAATACGAAATCAAGTCCGGCAATGAGTTACAGCATTTTGAACTGAATCCCATCTCTGGAGTAATATCCCTTAGAATATCTCTGAGAGATCTTCCTTCTGAACAACCACTTTTCTACTCTTTGAAAATAACTGCAACAGATGGAGAAAACTACGCTTTGCCAACATCTGTAAATATCACTGTGGTCAGCCAAGGTCTCCCCGTCAAAATGCAGTGTGAGGAAACAGGAGTCTTGAAACAACTGACAGAAACTATCATACACTCCATTGAGTCTCAGTCTCAAGGCCACGGGCAGGATGATGAAACATTGCTGAACTTGCACCTTATAAACCATAACGCTCCCAAGTTTGATGACAGCTTTCCACGATCTATTGATATAATAGAGACTGTTCCCATCAACTCAACTATTGCTGACCTTTCAGCTATTGATCCGGATACTGGTTTTAATGGAAAATTGGTCTATGTGATCTCAGATGGAAACGATGACAGTTGCTTTACCATTGACCTGGAACTGGGTCTCCTTCAAGTCCTTTCTCCTCTAGATCATGAACGAACCAGCTTCTACATTCTTAACATTACTGTGTACGACCTTGGCACACCGCAAAAATCATCTTGGAAACTCTTAGCTGTGAATGTATTGGATACCAATGACAACACTCCTAAATTCCCACAAGGTGCCTACTGGGTGGCAATACCAGAACATGTAGCAACAGGGACAACAATAGCTCAACTGAAAGCAGAAGATGCTGATACAGATGACAATGGGAGAGTAAAATATTCTCTCCTAACCCTCACTGATAAGTTTGCCATTAACAGTGTGACTGGAGAAGTGACAGTTACGGGTGCCCTGGATAGAGAATTGTGGCCTTGCTACATGCTAAAAATAGAAGCTAGGGACCAGCCCAAAACAGGCTACCAGCTATTCTCCATTACGGATCTCATTGTGACTCTAGAGGATGTAAATGACAACACTCCACAATGTCTCCCAGCCCTCAACAGTGTGAAGGTCCCAGAAGACCTGCCCGTGGGAACTATTCTCCTGTTTCTGGAGGCTTTTGACCCAGACACTGGCTCTGGGGGTGAGGTGAGGTACTGCCTCGTTAATGATGATGAGATGATGTTTCATGTGGATAAGCTGACCGGGGCACTCCGGTTGGAGAAGGAGCTGGACTATGAGAAGAAGGACTCTTACAATCTAACTGTGCAGGTCAGTGATGGTGGGAAGCCCTTCTCTCGCTCTTCCCTCTGTCACCTGGAAGTGAGCATCCTTGATGTCAACGAGAACTTGCACCCACCACGTTTTGCATCCTTTGTCTTCAAAGGCTGGGTGCAGGAGAACAGCCCTGAGGGCACATCAGTGATGACGGTCACAGCAAAAGATATTGATAAGGGGAAAGATGGAGAGGTTCAATATTTCCTCCGAGAGGGCACTGGCCTGTCTGTCTTCTGCATTGAAAAGGACACAGGTAATGACAGCTTAGTTTAATGGTGTACCTTAAAGGCTTAAACTACACGCTCTGTTTGGCCTGACTTTTTGACCCAATAGGACATTTCTATATTCTATTTACCAAGCCCCTTGCAATCAAATCTTTCTTGCTTGTACAGGGATGTACAATGTGCATCCTTATATCTGGAGAGGAGCGAGGAGGGTTTGTCTCCTTAAAATAATGGAAATCAACTTCTGTCCTTCCTCAAAATACCAAGGTCTTCCCTTTTGCTTGTGTAACAAGTTACCCTTGGCACAAGCAAGCCCTCACCTTCCATACAAACTCATAGCCATACAAAATTGGTGCCAGAGTTTTTATCTGCAGCAAAGACCAGGAAGAAAACTAGAGACGCAGACTGGTCTGACTTTAAGGACAAAGTGTTCTGAGTTCCTTCAATCCCTCACAAGCACTTTGTGTCATTCTTCTAGGTACTATCCGGACCATAGGACAACTCGACCGAGAAGGAACATCTCACTACTGGCTGACAGTGCTAGCTCTTGACTTGGGAACAATTCCTCTGTCTTCTGTGACTGAAATTTATATTGAAGTCACCGATACCAATGACAACCCACCTCAGATGTCCAGACCTGTCTTCTATGCCTCTGTGATAGAGAATTCCCCACCAAACACATCTGTCCTTCAGCTTGATGCCCTAGATCCAGACTCTAGCTCAGAGGGAAAATTGACTTTTCACATCCTAACTGGGAATCCTCAAGGACTCTTCACCATTAACCTCATTACAGGTAAGACTGATCTAACTCAGCATCTGTTTTTGAGGTTTCCAAGTGCCCAGAGGATGTTACATATTCAATATAAGCAGCCCACACAGCTGATTTGTCACACCTTCCTTCTACAGCAAAAGCCCCAGCCTCCAAATACACTGTGTGGGAAGGCTGAAGGATTGAAACCCTCAACCTGAGGGTTGCTATTTGCATCCAGATGGCTCTTAGAATGACACAAGTGTGCTACTTTCAAAGGCCTAAACAGAACCAAGCAGTTGCTTTTAATCTTCTCCCTTATAAACAACTGCCCTATTGCACAGCCTGAGCCAGGAAACACCCTTCTGGCGGTGACTATCTGTTCTTGAGACAGACCAAGGCAGGATTAATAAAAATGAATCCTGCTGCACTCAAAGGCTCCACCCGTTCTCCGGCACTATTAATGTAGTAAGTGTAGTAAGCCTCTTCTGCCATCTTCCTAGACCGTATCTTTCATCTGAGGATTAATTACCAGATCTTTCAGAGCCATCAAAAATGCGCTGATGTTTTGTGTAAACAGCTTCCTCAAACTATCCCAGCAGAGCTGACATTGGGCCAGTCTGGCAATGAGAGCTATGCCAAGCCCTTCGCTCCAGCAGCTCCTGGGAGAAGCGGGAAGGGAGGGCACAGAGCCTGAATATGGGAGAGAATTAATTGCATGACTTTGATCTCCTGCGGATGATAAAAGCAGTTCACCTACTGCAGCAGGGTAGAAGCCTGCTCTCAGATGAGAAAGGAGCTGGATCTATTGAAAAAGTCTAGTGCAGCTCTCAGCTACATGTTACTCATGGTGTAATAGCTCTCTGGCAGTCCTCTACAGCTGGCTAGAAGAATGGTGTTTAGAAAGAAACTGTTATGCTGAAGCACTGAAATCCTTCTGGTTGCAAGAGGTTCATAGGGTGTCTCTACTTGCCACCATATAGATACATCTGGAGATGTCAGCTAACTCTGACCACTGCTACCCCCAGTTGTAGCTATCTTTACTGTCAGAAGCTTTTTAGCCAGGTCAGGGCATTGCTCTGCATCCACCTGTCCCACATAATCCAAAAGACTATGCATAACTTAGCCCTACAGACAGCTTGCACAAATGCTTGGCTCCATGGAAACGTGCCTTCTAGGGCCCTATTTTAGAAGGCCACTGCCTTTTTGATGGAAATGTGGACCAGAAATGGTTATCACGCCACCAAGCTAGCTCTTCTCAACTGCTGAGCTCCAGCTCACACCCATGCACCCTGCAGGAAATTCAGCCTTCTGCTGAAGTCAGACAAAAACTGTCAGGAGTTATCACCTCAATGTGAGTGCAGCCCTACAAAGCCATGCTCCAAGGCTGTCATGTTTTATGGTAAAAAAGGCTACATTGGCAAAATCTGAACATTGGCTAATGAGCCATCTCAACTCTAAGCCAACCCGTTTATTCCCATCTTACACTAAAAAAGCTCTCTTGGGTCTGAGTCATCTCCCATCCACCTCCCTCTACAGACAGGTAATTTACATGTGAAGAGTGATAAATTTGTCAATCCTGTAAGAAACTCATGAGTTGATCTTATCTCCCTGGACAGTTGCTGGAGGTCTCTTCTTTAAATCCTGATCTTGGAGGTTGTTTAAGGACCCACACCCAAGCCTGATGAGGATTCAGTTATCTGTTGGCTTACTTGCATGTCACCCAAAAGAACAAATAATCACCTGCAAACACTGGCATAAACTGAGCAGTTTATATCTTCGTGCTTACAGTATCTAAAGAGAAGTCATCTGCTACTACTGCCAGGAAGAATATCACAGCTTGTCTAAATTTCAGGGCTGTAAGAGCTTATTGGAAACTCTGTGATATTTTTATTCTGCAGACAGGAAATGCTTGTTGCTCCATTAAGTAGAATAAAAATATAATCTTCTGTCTCAACCTCCCAGTGCAGCATTGGAAGATGAACTGCTGCTCTTTCAGTTCCTGGTCATTCACATCAGTGCAGAGTTGTATTCCAAATAAGGGCTATCCCAGTGCAGCTCAAATCAAATGACTTACATTTGAACAGGAGAAGAGAGAAAACATTGCAAATATCTGAGCACTGTAGCACTACTAGACCACTGAGGCTTATTTTGTATTTTTAGTTAGGACTCCTTTGGTTTTCAAATGCAGTAAACACATCTCTTCTTTCACTACCTAGAGGAAGTGATCACAAAGAGACCCAGAAATGTTTCAGTTGAGATCCATACGATCCACATTACCAATACTCCTTCCGTGATCAATCCCAAATCCTATGACAGCAAAAGAGTTTGACTAGGGAGAGCTGCTTATCTGTGATGAAGCTGAATGTCTGTCACATTATCCAATGATAAACACTGAAGCTTCAAGAGGGAACCACAGAGGCTGCTTCTCTCAGTCACACAATTTGAGCAAAGGACAGGATAATCTGCATGTGTCAGGAGTTCCTCCAGCACTCGGATCAGAAGGGAGGCTCCTACATGTGGAGAAGACTGTGATCGAGACCCTCCTATCCCACACTGTCATCAAAGGACAAATGAGTCACATTGGCACTGAAATAAGCCAGAGCACAAGAGGGCCAGAGGTCAGCCTGGGTCTCTTCTAGGCAGGGCACTCCTGTTAGGAGCCCCCTGGCAGAGGAAGCAGAGGAGGTGGCTTGTTCACATCCCGTATGCTAATAGGAATTAAGGTCCTGATTTACTGTTACAACAGGCATGTCTACACCCAGAATAACCCTGCAGAATAGCCCTGGATAATTATTCAGGGCACAGTGCCACACTATTTCACATAACCTATTTCTGATCCTTGAGCAGGCATCTGATTCAGGATCTCAACACAAGGGCAGGTTGGCCAGTGGAGACATACCCAGCAAAGCCCCTTGAATTCTCCTCCTAAGGCCCTGCAGGGAGACAGGAACAGCCATGATAACTGTTCCTCAGCAGGGCTTGGCTACTACCGCATCCCTGAACTACCCCAGAAGGGCTGTAAATTCTTCCAGCTCTCAGTTCTCTAACAAGGGTGGAGAAAAAGAGGGAAAATAAATGAAAAGCTAATGAGAAGAGGGAATAAAACTACGCAGTGAGATGAAAGCTTTCTGCCATCGGCAATGGAACCTCTCCAGCCTAGCCTGGCAGCTGATGCAGAGCAGTGTTTGTGGGAGACAGATAGGTAGATACACAGAGACATGGTAGGGTTTGGGGTATTTTTTGCTGGAAAGGTTTTCAGCTTGTTTTGTGCAGGGTTTGCAGTCTCTGATGTGAATAGTGTTCCAGTCCAGACAGGACTGAGAGGAATTGGGAGGCTGTGGCAGGAAGAGTCAGGATGAAGCATCCATCCTGCTGAAAGGCTGCTTGGAGAATTCTTTTACCTTGGACTATTCATCACCAGCTCTTATCTAGTGCTTGTTCTTCTGGTGCTTCTCCTGCTGTGTCAATGTCCATGGGCTTCCCCAGGATACCTGTGGTTCCCTGCATTTCTCTGTATGGAAGTACACCCAGACACAGCCTGCTCTTTAAATCTCAGGGATGTTTGCAATGCTGTTCCCTGAGCCAATGTACCTGAGGCTCCAGCTGAGCATGGAGTGCAAAGCAAGGTCAGAACAAGAAGGGAGGTGGTAGGAGAAGAGAAAAGAAGGTGAAATTGAAACAACAGTGAGACAACAGAAAGAGGACTTCAGGAGAACAACCTCTTCCCTTCTTAGGTGCTTGTGAAAGCCACAGTGCCTGCAAACCTGACCCTGGCTATTTTAACTATCTTAGATTTTCCTCCCTTCAGCGAGGGCAGGGGGCCAGCAGCCTCCACCCCAACCCCACTCTTGCCAGCAGAAGTTATTATTATTTTTTGTTCCCTGACAACAATGCACTGTTAATTTTGCTGCTCCTGTTCCAACACGACCAGCTTTCTTCTCTCCCCTTTCCAGGTAGCAAGCGGGAGAATTGCAGGCAATCCTTTCCCATTGCTGTGTGTAGATAGGCTGCAAGAGCAGGGTTTGTGCCTGCCTAGATGCAAGCAACAGAAGGGATTTTTTCTGGACCTTTGGGTGAATGCAGAGCTTGGCTAATTAGCCAAATACAATTAGGACATTTGACAGTTTTGTTCAATCTCTGTAGTACTCAGTACAAACCTTCAGGGTCACAGACAAGAACACAAATGAAGGATACCCACTCGATCGCAAGCCCTATGGGATGGGCTGGCTGGTGTTTTCCAGTGAGGCAGGGACTGTGCTGGTAACTCACACACATGTACACACAAAACACTGTCATTAAAAACTAAACGTGTGCTTCCCAGGTCCTTGTAGGGGACAGCAGAAAGAACTGAGGAACTGTTTCCCCAGGCCACAAAAGCTGACAGCAATTCCCCTTTAATAACAGTTTCCATTTCCATTTTAGCCCTCTGGCTTCACAGAGTGTATAACCAAGCAGCAACAAATAAAAATACGCATTAATTCTAGCTGGCTTCTCTCGAGCACCGTGTCCAATCCCCGTCTCCCCGTCTCTGGGTGCTCATCTGCCATGTGAACACTGCTGGCAGTTTGTGCATCTTGGCAGCTGCACAGCACCACGGCCCCATCTGGGAATGAGAGTGATTGTTAACCACAAGAGCTTTCTGATCCCAAGGCAGAGCAGTAACTGGCTCTGGAGAGGGGAACCAGGAGCTGCGACTGGGCACAGAGTGAGGGACAGAGGGAGTTTGCCTGAGGTCAGGAGGAGAAGCCAACCCTTTGACTTGTGGCTCAACAGATATGAAGCTAAACCCCAAAATACCATCTGGCAAGACTCTCAGCTAGGTTACAGTACAGGCTTGTGATAGAGAGCTGAGTCAGCTCTTACCACCTAGAAGATCTGAGCATCTTCAGTGGTACGGACATTCAAGATAGTCATTAAGTTCCAGTTCATCTGCTGTCACTGCAATCCTTCTCCAGTGCTAGAAAGCTCAGCTATGATCCTGTTTTCTTTCATTTTTATCATTAGGTCATGAAAGAATTTCAGGGTGTGGCCAGGCAAATCCAAATAATCACTTTAGAGTGGTTTAAGTCACCTTCCATCAGCTGGCATGCAGTAACCAAGTGCAAACAAGGTATTAGTCTGTTGCAATTGAATTTTGCAATGTGATAGAGCAGAAATATCCCCAGTGTGCACACAGGTATTAGGTGGCATTGTCAATATGTGTCCTATGGGCTTGTCAGGCCAAAATTATGAATCATCCCCTGAGATAGCTAGAGTTTTAGACTTTGCTCTCCTGTACTATCCAGCCTACAGGCAATGGGGACAGGAGCATCAGAGATCTCAGTGAACCAATGCTTTAATTCCTTCTTTACGGTCCCATTAAGAGAGCATTTCCATGTCTATCGAGAGGTTTGCTGATATTGGAGTCCTACAACCTCCCACAAGCCTGGGAAGTATTCAAAAGCTCCTCAACCAGCGTGCTCTTAGGCCACTGCTGAGTCCTCTTCACCTGCCAAGATGTCAAAAGGAAAATTAAGGAGAAAAAAAAATAATATCCATGACATAAATGCAAACAGAGTCTTTCAAATCATCTTATCATAACACATCAAGTAGTCTTGACTTATGATTGCAAAGGCATCAAATAAACGTCTAGTGCAGCAGCTGGTGGCAAATATGAATAATCCCAGAGAACAAGTGGAAACGGTTAAGGAGAGTCTTGTTCCAAGCAGCTGCTCCTCACTCCCTCCTTCAGCTGCCCAGCGTTTCCTGTAGCCATTTCAAATTTTCTCCTATCACGCTCAGATGGCAATACACCGAAGTATGATACAACCAAGAATGATGCTAATTATTAAAACTGTTTTGCTTTGGACCAGAAACAAGAGTTCAGATGGGTTCATGCAAAGCTGATTTACAAGTCTTTGAGGATGCACAAGTGCACATGCTTCACACTGCTGCAAACACACACTGCCTCCCATGCAAAGCATTTCCCAGAACAGCACAAGCCTGTATCACTGCTTGAGGTGGTCAAGAAAATTCACCCTGCTATTCATTTGTCCAGGGAAGCAGGACTTCCCTTCACAAGGAATGAACACCATGATAGCAGTGACCACTGTTGAGAATGAACAAAACCAATCATAGGTGTCAGACCTGATGACTGTCAGAAAATCATGCGTTATCTGTACAATTTCCATCACCTGTAAAGCAGTTGTGAAGCTGGTCTAGAGCTGCTTTTCCCCAAAGGTGAAGAGACAAGGCACTTGATGAGGACTGTTCTCAAAGCAGACATGGAAACACAAGCCTCAGCTCCAGCCCTTCCACACTTGCATCTACTCAGCTTAGTCAATGACAGGCCAAAAAGAGGCAATTACGACGATTTTCTTTAAACGTTAGTTTGTTACAGCCACAATTCCTCCCTCGTGCATCCAAACTATTCCCTGTGGTCAAACTACTGTGTATTTTTTAGAAATCCTTCAAATCTTGCAATTGTTTGAGGATTCATCCTGTCTCTCAGCAAGTCTTAAATAATATACCAACAGGATTATCAACTGTGTACCTTATTCTTGGCCTGAATGCATTTGTTCTAGTGGTAAAATAGAGGGTATTTCCTGAGACAGAAGACAAACTTTTGTCAAAACGTAAGTTACAAAGAGCAAAGTTCAGCACAGGGAAAATAGGAGTCGAGACTTGTCAAGAGGCCAAACTTTTGCCAGTGCATGTAGAATTTTTCTTACTTAGAGACATAAAAAGACCTTTGTTTTCATAATCCCAGAGCCTTTCTCACAGAACACCTTGACAACCCTCAGCTGATGTAGGCATCTGGTAGATGTTCCCTCTCCTCTATGGTCTCTGTGATCAGAGGAACAAGGGCAGCACCTTGGTACAGGGGTTCACACTGGAAGTGGACAACTTGCCCTCTGCGGGTATGCTTTCTCCTCTGATCACAAACGGGACATGAAACAGGCTGGGCGGGTAGGCTGATGTGGGGCCCGCAGGGATTTGATCAGCCTTGGCTTTCCTTGGACGCTGAGTTTTGGAGCTCAAAGCATTTCTTTCTTGGCAGGTCTGATTTCTACAACTTCACAGCAGCTGGATCGAGAATACAAGGCTGAACATATCCTAGAGGTGGGTAATGATGATTGTAATTAGCTTTATTTACGTACAAGTGCATTAAGTACTCAAAGAGCTTTCCTTGCAAGTTGGAGCACAGAGAAGGAATCTCATCCCATCAGCTCCCAGCTTCTTGGAAACTTAATTAAATGGTGTGTGTTGCCCTAAGAGACAGCTGCAACAGTACTGTGGGGGTTTATTATTTCCTTACTGAAGAATGGAGCAAAAGGCCTGTTCTGGAAGCTGGGGGAAAGCAGGAAGAGGACTGGAATTATAGAATCATAGAAT
>VZZY01018013.1:1225-15625 GCA_013400335.1 Eurystomus gularis
GTTAAAAATTTTTTGAAAATTAGGAAAAATTTGTTTTTTTTTTTTTTTTTTTTTTTTTTTTTTTTGGTTTTTTTTTTTCTTTTATACAGATCTTTTTTTCCTTTTTTTTTTTTTGTTTTTTTTTGTTGTTGTTTTTCTCCTTTGCTGAAGGGGGAAGGTAGAGCCGGTTAATACAGTCTGCCATGCACAGCATCAGCCATCCGCGGCTGGGTTGAGCCAGGTCACCAGATCCTGTCAAAGCACCATGCAGTTTGTCTTTTTTTTTGTCTTTTTCTTTTTTTTTTCATGTGTTTCTTTTCTGAGATCTTTAAAAAAAAAAAAAAAAAAAAAAAAAACCAGGTTTCCCCCTTTCCCAAGCCCTTTTTTTTTTTTTTTTTTTTTTTTTTTTTTTTTTTTTTTTTGNTTTTTCCTTTTTTTTTTGGTGGGTTTTCTCCTTTTCTTGTCCTTTTTTTTTTTTTTCTTTTGGGATGATTTTTTCTGTCTCCCGGGATTTCCTGCGCCAGTCCTTTCCCCGGTGCCGCACTGTGGGCGGGCAGGATCCGGCCTCGCTGTGCTGTCCTGGGGCAGGGGGGGAGCAGGGGGCCTGTGGGATGGGGGATGCGATGCCAGTGGTCCACCAGGCAACTCTGGGTGCCAGAGGAGGGGGTCAGGTGGGTTGCGGCAGCCTTGGTCACATCCACTGCTCCTGGACATCCCATGGTGGCTTCTCTCCATCATCACCCATCATCATCCGTCACCCACAGGGTGTCTCCTGGGGTGTGGGCTCCCTGGGGTCCCTCTGAGTACACTCCTGGGACCTCTTCTGTGGCCACCACCAACCACCTCGCTGGAGACACCAGGTGCCATCGTCGTCTTTGTCCTTCTGGCCTCGGCTGCCGTGTGGGTCCCTCTGTGCTAAGGCACTGCCACAGCCTCGCGTCCCCATCCTGGGGACTGCCGGGGGCTCCCCCAGCACTGCCCCCAGCCAGGGGCTCCTCCGGGGCTTCCGGGCTCCCTCCCCGCCGCGGTTCAGGCACTTGACGTGGGTGGGGGCTCCGTGGGGCTGGCTCTGCCCTCACTCTCCCTCGGGCTCAGGCTCCTTTTCTCCATCCTTTCGTATCAAAAAAACCCCAACCAAACCCAAAACACCCCAAACCAGCCATCCCAGCAAACCAGTGCCAGGGGCTCTGTCTCCTCCTCCTCCTTTTTTGTGATTTTCTTCCTTATCTTCTTTTTATCTTTTTTTGTTTTCTTTTTTTTTTGACGATTCCCTCTTAAAAGTGCATTTCCTACAAAATGTGCAACACGAGCGCACCCTCTCCTCACCAGCCACCTGGTACCTGTCCACAGGAATGCATAGCTCAGACACACGGACGCACACCCCCCCCCCGGACGCCCCCCGGTGCAGAGGCACCTGCAGGGACTGGCCGGGGGTGAGGAGGGCACTGCAGAGAGATGGCGGCGGGTGGTAGGTGCTCCGGCGCGACGGTGGCAGCTCAGGTCCCACTGGGGCAGCAGTGGGAGCGTTCCGTGTCCCCACAGAACCCGGGTGCTGCCGCGGGTGCTTCCGCGGCTGTCGCCAGCCAAGCCCACGCACCCTCTGAGGCCACAAGCTCGCTCCTCCTGTGACACCCGCTCGTGCCAACCGTGCCACGGCCTCGCCGCAGCCTGGCATCACCCACCCCCGAGGCGCCTTCGTGGCACAGAGCATCACAGCGAGCGTGGCCGCACCGGCTGGAAACTGGCTGAGGTGTCCCCCCCCAATCCCGCTACTCCCACCCTGGCCCTGCAGCCCCCCAAGACTCAGCGTGGGGGCCAGGGGAGTGGTGAGGGGGGGGTTTGTTCTACTCACATAGAGGCAAGAATGAGAGAGTCAAGAGCTGTTGCATATCCGAGCCTCTGGCAGCGGCCGGCAGGGCCCTGGCGTCGAGGCCCCACTGCTGCTCTGGAGGCATCGCTGGCACGAGTTGTGTCAGGTCTTGGTGTGGCACCAGCCAACAGGGCAAAGAATAGTGTTTTTTTTTTTTTTCCTTTTTTTTTCTGCTTCTTTGTTTTCTGGTGCATCGCCGGGGTTGGGGGCGGGGGGGAAGGTCCTCCTGGGATGGGTTGTTGTTTGTTTTGTTTTTGCCTTTTTAAAAAAGTTCGACCCTTTTCCATCTTCTTTCCCTCGCTCATTCCTTCGGGTGTGGGTTTTGCTTGTTGTCATCATCATCGTCATCGTCGTCATTGTGAGTCCACACTCTCCGTCGTCACCACAAGGCTGGGCCTGGTGCTCAGGGACGGGGGGTGTTCCTCTGGGGGCGCCTAAAGCAGAGGAGAAGGGAGGCGAAGGGGCGGCACGGCGGCGGTTATCCCAGGTACCAGGACTGCCAGGAGAGAAGAGAGAGGCTGCCATTAGTGCCACTGAGCCCCTCTGTCCCTCCAGTATGTCCCCCCCACCCTCAGATAGTTGTCCCCCTGCTGTCATCCTACTCGCTGGTTGGCATCCCCATTCCTGCACCAAGTTTGTCAATTCTCTGCACCAGGGCCCCTGTGTCCCCCTCGGTGGCTGGTCCCTCAGCACCTCCACGAAGAGGGCAAGGCTCCCCAGGGAAGGCTTGGGGATGTGTGGGGAGTGGCAGGGCTGGGGTGGTCCCCTGCCTCCTCCCCATTGTCTCCCCCCCCCCCAGCCCCAAGTTCAAGTTCATCCCCAATTACCTCATGTCTGGTTTCCGTTGGCAACGAGACAGCTTGGGGCCGCTACTTCCCTTAACCCTTCCCAGCCCTGCCACACATGCCCCAAGAGTGCCAGATCTCAGCTATTCCGCTCCGACACCACTTGGGCTTCTCCGTGCCTCAGTTTCCCCGAGCAGAGCATCCGTAAGCCCTGGGGAGGCTCCTGGAGTGTGACTGGACACATGCGCACAGGGACCCTGGGGCCACAAGTGGCAGAGACCCTGGCATCCTGTCCCTGGGGCTCTCCCAGTGCTGCCCCATGTCTCCTCCTTAGGGACCCAGAGGGGTGCACGCCCCACTGTGCTCTGCCCACCTGGGGAAACGAAGGCGGGGTCTGTGGTCAGAGCCCAGTGTTCGCCCCTGCTATGGCACAGCACCCTTGGGTGGCCCAGCTCATAGTCCTCAAAGGCTTGCCCCTGGGACAGCACTGCACTCGTGGGTGGCCCGTGGCACAGCTCGCAGTCCCCGAGTGCTTGGACCCTGGCAAAGCACTGCACCTCTGGGTACCCCACAGCGCCCTGAGTCCTTGCCCTCAGTGGGTGCAGCACCCTGGGGTGCCCCCGGCACGGTGCCATCCACACATCCACCCTGCTGCCCTGGCACTGCTATCACCTGCCAGGCAGGGCCGCAGCCTCCCGCAGCTGCCCTGTGGGGACGGCTGAGCCCAGGCAACTCATATCACAGGTGAGGCGAGGCACTGGCACCCTGGCCCCACGGCACTGCGCGCGGCACTGGCGCTAGCTCTGGCTCACGAACCACTGGATAAAAAATGCCCAGGACTGACGGAAAGCCCCTGGCAGGCGCATGGTACCTCCCACTGCAGCAGGAGCAGCTGCAGGTGCAGGCGGGTGAGAGCAGGGTGCCTGTGTCCCCCCCAGGGGATGCTGTGGGCATCTGGGCAGTCCGGCTGTGCCATGGTGCCAGGCAGGGCATAGCTGGAGCCTGGTGAGAGGAAGGCCAGGCACCAAGTGTGGGCACCACAATGACCTCCCTCTGCCCTGGGGGACCCTTGGTGGCCCTGAGCCACCAGCAGTGCCGGGGGTCCCGGCACAGGGTGCCGGGTGGCGATGCCCATGGGAATGCCATGGCAGACATACCCATGGTGGCAATGCCCACAGTGGTGATGTCAAGGCAGTGATGCCCACAGCAGCAATGCCCACAGTGGCAATGCCAGGGCAGCGATGCCATGGTGGTGATGCCTGTGGTGGCAATGCCCATAGCGGCAATGCCTACAGCAGCGATGCTCACAGGGCAATGCCCACAGCAGCGATGCCCACAGTAGCAGTATCCATGGCAGTGGTGCCACTGAAGCAGTGTCACAGGAGCGATGCCATGCTGGGGATGCCCATGTCCGGAATAGCACAGCAGCGATGCCCACAATGGTGATGTCTGCAACGGCCATGCCCATGATGGTGATGCCCGCGGCAGTGATGCCATGGTGGTGATGCCCACCGTGGCAATGCCTACGGTGGCAGTACCAGGGCAGCGATGCCATGGGGGGAGTGCCTGCATCGGCAATGCCATGGTGGTGATACCCATGATGGTGATGCCTGCAATGGCCATTCCCACGGCAGTGATGCCCACAGTGATGCCATGGCAGCGATGCCCTGGGAAAGGGCAGGTGGGTTCCCCCAGCAGCATCCCCACTCTCACCTGTGCCTGATAGATACTCCCAGGATCCCTTGGTCCTAATCCCACGAAGGAACGGTTCGCAGGGGGCGTGCCTGGTGCAGAGTAGGCTGAGGAACAAACGAGAGCTAGTTAACGGGGCTGCTGGTGGCACTGCCATTGTCCCCCCCGGGCTGAGCCCAGCCTGCTCTCTGGTGCTACTGGGACAGGCGTCCCATGCACCCGGAGCTGGCAGCTGGGTGACATCCCCGGCTGTGCAGGCGAGTGGAGCCGGGGCTGCTGCGCCCAGGGCGATGCCACCTGTGCCTGTGTCCTGCTGGGGGGGCTTCAGCAGGCTGGGAGAGCAAGACACCCTGGGGTGTGGGCACGGATCGGTGCTCCCCTTCCATGCCAGTGCTGCCATGGGGCCAGCGTGATGGGAGCCACCAGCTCCCCTCGGCCATGTCTCCCTGCTGCCACCTCCACCCCAAGCTGAGGCTCTGGCCGTGAGACTCGGAGCCAGCGGGGAACAGCCAGTGTCACCTGCACACATCCTGCCCCAGGCCCGGGGGCACTGGCACTGCCCAGTCCCCCCCCATGGCTGTGGCCCTGTCACCAGTTGGGCCACACTGCCCCTCCAGATCTGCCAGGCTTTGATTTCTTCATGACTCACAACCTCAACACCTGCCAGCTGCCTGGCACCCCCATGGCCTGTCCCCCAGGGATGGTGCCCCTGGGCAGGGCTTGACCCTGTGGGGACGTGGCAGCCTCCTGCAGTACCATGAGGTGTCCCATGGGTACAGAGGGACAGGGACAACCCCCTCGTGGAGTGCAGTGGTGGCACAGCATCCCACCACTGTGGCTCGCGTCCCGATGCCAGGTCGGTGGCAACACCAGCAGCTCCCCTCTGCAGCCCTAGGCCCAGCGCTCCAAAATCCTCCTGGCCAAGGCCTGAAAGTCCCTCGAGGTGGAGCAGAGGGGGCTGAGCTTGCCGGCCACCACTGCTAACGAAGGCTCCCCGGGCATCTCCCACAGAGGGCTCTGGGTGGTCTGCACACCATCCTTCCATCCACGCCACTTCACAGCCCCTGCGCAGGCGGGGGTCCACAGCATCAGGGACCCCCTGGCAGTGAGAGGACAGCAGCCCTGCGCGGCACATCCGAGCACACTGCCGCCAGCTCCAGTGTCATACCCGTGCTGGTTCCCATGTCATGGGCAGCACTGCCACTGCCAGTGGGGGAAACTGAGGCACGGAGAGGCAACAGCCTCCCCCAAAAGCCCTGCCTGTGCCGGGGGGTTTGGGCAGGACATTGGCTTGGAGGGGCTCCACCACGGCTCCACTCCTGCTCACCCGGCCGCCCCAGAGGGATGCGGGGCTCCGGCTGGTCCCTGGGACCAGCACGGGTCCCCCGGCCCCGGGGACACAAGAGCCACCTGCCCAAACCCTGCCCACTCCGACCTGCCTGAGACCCAGCAAACTCATGGCATGCCGGCTGCCGCCCTCTCCCTGGCTGCGGGGACACCACCTCCACCAACACCCCCCAGCAGCACCGACACAGAGGGGACTTTGGGGGGGCTGCAAGAGGAGGGGGCCGTCCGGGCCGGGGAGAGGGGTGGGCGCCGCGGGGTGCTTACTGGGTGATGTCGGTGAGGTCGTCCCTCCCTCGGTAGTTGTCGTGGTGGATTTGGTGTCAGGAGAGACGGCCAAGCGGGGCATGCCGGGGGGAGGTGGCGGCGCCAGCATCTGCGTGGGCAGGTAGTGGCTGGGCACTTTCACTTGACCACTTCCATTTAACTGGGGACACAACACAGACAGAAAAACAAACAGCACAAGCCATTAGGAAGCACGTGCAGCACTGGCGGAGCTGGCCCGGTGAGCCTGCGGTGCCACCTGGCACGGGCGCAGAGCATCCCTCACCACTGACACGAGTTTGTTGGGTCTCAGAGCAACGGTCGGCGCCAGCGACAGGCAAATCAAGGCGGTGCAGGGAGTTTTGAGGGGCCAAGAGGCCCCATGCCTCATGGTGGCACATGCCGTGCCAGCAGCGCTGCCCTCTCTACAGCCTCGGAAGCGCTTGCCTGCAGAGAAGGGCACCTGTAGCCCTGTCATGGTCCTGTCCTTCAGAGGCTCCTATGCCAGCCCCCGTGCCCAGCTTGGAGCGGTCTCACCAGACAGGCATGGAGCAGCTGTGCCAAGGAAGAGCGGCCCTCACCTTGGCATCTGTCCTCACTGCTGAGGGGCAGCGGGTGGGTGCTGGGCAGAGCTCAGGGGGGGCTCCTTGAGACCCTCTTCATCTGAGGGGCATAGTGGGGTCACGGGGCAGAGGAGGGCACAGAAGCAGGAACACAGCCACCCCTGGCCCCCAGATTTGGGCATGAAGGGAGTCCAGGGGGTGGGCGTGTGGGGTGCTGGGTGCACAGGGTGCTGGGTGCGTGGGGTGCTGGGTGTTTGGCGTGTTGTGTTCATGGGGTGCTGAGTGTACAGGGTGATGGTTGTGCTGAGTGCTGGGTATAAGGGGTGCTGGGTGTTTGAGTTGCTGGGTTCATGAGGTGCTGGGTGTGCGGGGTGCTGGGTGCATGGTGTGCTGGGTGCTGAGGTGAGGGCAGGCACACAGCTGCATGGCGTGGCCCTGCCACCCTGGTGGGGATGCTGGACATGGCACAGTGCGGAGGCTAACAGGTCCCCAGCCAGCTGTGCGGGCAGACAGGGCGTGCAGAGCCCACAGCTCTCCAGACACATTGGCGGACGGTAGCTCTTCGGCGGCGGTCACACATCCCCTTCCAGACACCCACTCCCACCAGACACCCCCAGCCCTGGCTGACAGCTCAGCCCTGGCACCTACTGCCCCGTCTTCCCTGTGAGGCATCTCCCCGTGTTGAGCAGGGGATGGCACCTCCATCCCCAGCGAAACAAGGCCCAACACTGGCCAGGCCCAGTGGCATTCCTAAACCACAGCAAGGCACCGGCCAGAGCCACTCAGCCCCAATCGAAGTGGCAGGAACCATGCTGGGTGCCAGCACCTGGGTGTCACCAGAGCACCCTGACCCCCCCTGATGCAGCGGCGGTGGTGGCAGTGGTGGCAGACGATCCTGGGGATGCCGCTCTGGCAGTCCAGCCGGCAGCAGCCCCCGACACCCCACGGCGAGGTCGGTGATGGGATGTAGGGATGGGGCCGGATCCTTACCGGTCCGGGCTGCTGGTTGGACGGGTCGCAGGCCAGAGAGACGAGATCTTTCAGCGGGTCCTGTGGGTTGAGATGAGGCGGGTACCGAATGGCCGTGTGGGGGAAGTAGGTGGAGGCCGTCTGGGGGAGGATGGAGGTGGTGGGGAAATGCAGAGCAGACGACGGGTGTGGGCTTCGAGCGATACCTGCAGGTGAGAGTGGAAAGGGGGGACCCGCCAATGTCACTAGGAGTTGGCCGCTGCCCCAGTCCCCCGCCCGCTCCCCAGCTCGCTCTGTGCCTTGGTTTCCCCATCAGGTCACTTACCACTGTGCACCGCGATGACGGGACGGTGGTGCTGGGTGAAGCTGCTCAGCCGAGGTGAGGAGTCCTGGGGTGATGGGCTGTTGAAGGGGGACTTATCCATCTCCGACTTCTTCACGGTAGGTGAGATGCCTGGAGAAAGTGGGGCGCAGTGTTACGCCCCAGCACCCACCGCAGGACCCTGGGGTGCTGCCATCCCAGGCTGGGGCTGAGGCGTTTGCTCCTGGGGTGAGAGGGACCCTGGGGACAGTCTGGGCACGGGGAGGGTGTGTGGGCATGAGTGTGTGCATGTGTGTGCACATCTGTGCGTGTACATGGATGTGTTCACGCACAGGCATCAGCTTGAGCATGTGTGTGCACCACTGCGTGTGCAAGCACACATATGTGTACAGGCAGGTGCACACAGCGCTGCGAGTGCCCGCTCCACATGCAGGAACTGGTGTCCCCACGGGTGCCCCTGCAGCCCCCACTGGGCTTCCACCTCCACTTGCACCCTGGGGCTGGGGGCTGCATCCTGCCAGGTGACCCATCCAGAGACCTGCAGGCCTGGCCCCTATACCGCACTGGCCACCCGGGTCCGCGAGGGCCACCACGGGGCACAGGGTGAGCTGGGGGGGCATGGCTGGCACGCTAATCCCCCACCACTGTGGCTTTAGCTCTGGCCATTTGGCCCAGGCTCCATAATGGGTTTAGTCCCTTCTCAGCCGAGGGTTAGGAGGATTTCCCAGAACATCCCGTATGGGATTGCCATAACCCTCCCGCTGCCATGGCTGAGCCCTCTGACCACCCACCCCCCGTCCCAGATCACCATCAGGTCACTGGCGGGGGACAGGGACACCCCTGTACGCCCTCCTGCCACACACCCTGCATGCCCACGTGCAATGCTTGGGGGGGGCGGTTACCCCTCCCCCAGGACCCTCCTGCCCTCCCACCTGACCCCTCCCCAGCACTGGCTCCACGGATCCTGAAAGGGGCAGGAGGGGGTCACAGTCCCTGGCACGCTTGGGCACTGTCCTGCAGCAGGACGTGCCTTCCTCAAGCCTCCTCCCGACAGAATCAGTGGCTCTAGCCCCCCAGCCGGGCACCCTCTGGGCTCTGGCAGGGCTGGGGGGCTGGGATGTATCCTGCTCTGCTCTTGAGGGTGTGGGGAGGCAGGGTAAGAGCCAAGGGGGGGGCGGGGAAAGAAGAGCAGCTCCTTTGCCTGCAGCCCCGCAAAGGCACCCCAGGGTGTGGGAGCTGCTGTGCTAGCCCCGTAGCATTGCTTTAATTAGCCCAGCCCCCCTTTTTCTTAATGAACAGCTAATTGGAGCTGTCTAGACAGGAAAGGGAAAAAAACACCACGCAAGAAAGAAAACTGTCCACAGAGCCAGCGGCTGCTGTGGGGCTGGGAGAGGCCGTCGTGGGGCTGGGGCACAGGGCTGGCCCTATAGAGAGCACCCCCAGAGAGCCTCGGCCTAGATTGCAGGGGCTTACAGCAACACCATGACACCTACAGAGAGCCCATGCCTTAATGGGGGGCTCTGGAGTAACAACACAACCCCCAGAGAGAAGCAGTGACTTGCTGGGGGGCCCTATAGCAACACCATGGCACCTATAGAGTGCCACAGGGGAGGTCTGCAGAGAAGGGGTGAGCAGGCGGGGGGCCCTATAGCCACACGAGGGCACCTATAGGGAGGCACCTACCCCCTTCCATGTCTTCTGTCCAGTTGCGGCTGCTGCTGGTGGGGGAGTTGGAGGAGGTGTAGTACTCGCCCCCCGGGCTGGTGTCGATGTCGTCCTCCATGGACCCCGACTTGTGCCGTTTGCTCCTGGGGAGCAGGGAAGGGATCAGCACCTGCCAGGATTCGGCCTGGCCCCCACCTACGCCACAGCCAGACAGCCAGTGGCCCACGGCTGTGCTCAGGGTGGCCCCAGCATGGCCCTGGCATGGCTCCAGCATCATCCCAGCAGCCCCCTGGCATCACTCCAGCATCGCCTCGGCACAGCCCTGGCACGGCCCTGGCATCCCCCCGGCATGGCCCTGGCAGCACCTACCCGCTGGAGGAGGTGCTGGGCAGTGTCCTCCTCATGCCGGTGCTGGAGGGGTTCAGGTCGTAGGCCAGGTGGCCCTGCAGCTCCCCCAGAGAGAAGTTTGGCCCTGTGCCTGTCACCACCGGTGCTGCAGGAAGAGACAGGGATCAGGGGGGGCTGGCATTGCCCCCTGCCCGGAGGGGAGCGAAGCCCCAGCCCGCAGCTGGTGTGGGGGACCTCTCAGCACACTGGCGGGGCTGGGCAGCTGGGGGGTGGCATCTTGTGGCACTCACTTCGGGACACCTGGATGAGCTCGGTGACGCTGAACACCCCTGAGGTGACGAAGCTTTCCTGGAAGTCTGTCGAATCTGCACAGGAAAGAGGAGGGATTGCTAGGGGGGAGGGACAGGACACCCTCGCCTGCCCCACACTGTCTAGTGGCAATGCTTGAAGGCACTCCAACATCCCCAAATCCCCCATAATGCCACCCTCCCCCCAGCCGGCTTCATTCTTCCAGCAAGGGGCCACTGTGACCATTGCCCCTGCGCAGGACACTCCAGGACTGCTCCGAGCCTCAGTTTCCCGGCGGCTGAAAGCAGCTGGGGACCCTCCACGGCACCCTCGTGGCAGCTGTTGTCCCCAAGGACATGGGGCTCTGCTGGCTGTGCGATGAGGCTGAGGCCATGCCTGGCACCAGAGCAGCTGGCAGGAGCTGCTGGTGCGGAGACCATGACTGCCTGGCGAGGGGGCCAGCTTTGTGCAGGGACCCTGGGGATGGGCTCATCGGGTGTCCCTTGATGCCTCCCCCGAGTGCTGCCTGCCCCACTCACCCAGCGTGATGGGTTTGCTGTCCTCCTGGTCTGAGCCAATGCCCGTCCGGGGGCTGCTGCTCTGCTCCGCATCTGCAAGAGGAAAAAACCAGCAGGGTGAGCCAGGGACGCCTGTGGCCGGCTGCCCCAAGAACCCCCCTCGCTGTTCTGCCTGGGGTGGGGGGGATCTGAGGCACGGTCTGGCCAGTGGCTCCCACCCTGCAAGTGTGCCATGGCCAACCCAGCACGTCCCCAGCCACAGGGAAGAGCCACCGAGCGTCCCTCCCTGTGGTCCCACTGCTGGCACCAGGAACGGGGACACCCCGCAGCTGGCATGCAGGCTACAGGAGCCGCTCCCCACAGGAGGGAACCCCGTGCGCTCAGCCTGCCCCACCGCAGAGCGACGGTCACTTGGCCATGCTCCTGCCTCCTCTCCTCACCCCAGCTGCATCAGTGACCCATCCCTGCCCCACCAGGCAGTGCCACCATGGCTGCCCACCCCACAGCCCCTCGTTCTGCCTCCTCTGAGTCCCCCAGAGCAGCACCCACTCTGACCCTTGAAGCCCCCACCATCCCCACTCCATTTCAGTGGAAAATACCCCGGCTCAGTGGCTGCGCTTGACAGCACGGGCACATCCCCGCACGCCGCAACACCCTTTCTCCCTGGCACAGGCTTGGCCACACACCCCTTGCCTGGCTGCTCCCAAACCCCTTCCAGAACTTTTCTCATGCACTTCCCCACCTCCTCGTCCTCCGTCCTGCTCCTCCATCCTCCTCCCACCCCTTGTCCTTCGGTATTTCTCTCTCGCAGCTTTGGCTGGTACCAGGAAAGGGCCACGACAACCCAAACCACCGTCATAGCGGACGGCCGCGGCTGCCAGCCTGCCCACCCGTCGCGGCTCAGGGCTTTTCCCTTTCTTCCCTTTCCTTCTCTCCCTTTCCCCCCCACTCCATGCTCCCCCCATGTTCCTTGCACATACACGGCTCTTGGGAGGTTATTTTTGGCAGGCCAGGCTGAGCCGTGCCCGTGCTGTCCCCAGTGCCAGCACCCCGAGCGCTGCCTGCACCAGCCCCGGGGCCGCTTGGCATTGAGTCCAAGTGCAGCCATTTTGTCTCCCTCCCCAGTTGCTGGCGTTCCTCCCCACCCTCTCCCCATGCTGGCCTGGCAGCCCTTTCACGCCAGCGGCCCCATGGCATCCTGCCCCACCGCCGTACTCTGCCGCCAGCTGGCCCTGTGCCCGCGTGCTTGCCCATGCGCTTGCCCCTGCACTTGGCTTCCTGCAGGCAGCCATTTTAGGGAGCAGAAATTCCCTCAGCGAAGGGTGCGAGGGTTTTTTTTATCCCCTCCTTCGTTCAATCTTTCTTTTCTTTCGCCACTTTTCCCCTCATTTGGAAAGCTGGCATGGTCCCAAGTGTGTGGGAGCGGGTGGTGGGAGTGAGTGGGGCACAAGCCAAGGTGGGGTGGGGGGCGAGCTGCAGCAGGGACCCCCCACACGCCTGCGGGCACCGCGCGGCCGGACACGGCCCCTCCTCGCCTCTTAAAACAACAAATCTCGCAGCGGCTCTGGAAGTGGTTAGCCGTGGAGCCCAGCCAAGGCGCGGGGCGGTGTCTGGCGGTTACAGCTCCGAGGCCGGCCTGGCTCCCCACACCCCTCCCACCATCGCCTCGGGGCTCCCAAGCCCTTCGCTCGCCCCTGGGGATGGCCCTTGGGGGCCCGCTCCTGGAGGTGCTTGGCCACTGGGAAGCCCCCCTGGGCTGTGCCCTCCCATGGCAGCTCCGAGGTGCCCGGCATGGCTGGCCCTTGGCTTGGCCCACAGGGCCTTCCACGATTGCTCGTCCTCAGACACTCTGCACAGACCCTGCTTGTCTCCAGGTGCCCCACATGGACCTTTGCTCTCCCCACAATACCCAACATGGACCTTTCCCCATCGCACATGACCCCTGCTCACACCAAGAAGCCTCACATGGACCTTTCCTCACCCCCAGATGCTCCACACAGACCTCTGCTCCCCCAGAATGCCTGGCACAGCCCTTTGCTCCCCACCAAAACCACCCCAGCTTGGCCCAGGGCACCCAGCAGGACCACTCACTCACCCTGGGTGCCACCCTCCCCTGCCCCCATGGCTGTTCCCACACAGCCTCCCACCAGCATCACCCTGACCTAGCTCCGTTGATGTCACCCCACCCAAGGGGACTCCAACCCCAGCGCCCCACTCCCAGACACAGCACCCCAGTGCGCACTGGGGACTTTCCCGAGATCTGAGGTTTGGCAGCAGGACTGTCCCCTCCCGTCACCCTCATGTCCCCGCCAACAGCGGTATGTGGGCGCAAGGGCGGGGACCATGGACTCGGTACCCCCCCAGCCGTCAGCGATCCTTGTGGCTCGGCTGGGTGAGCTTGCCAGCAGATTTCTGGCTGCCTCTCCCAGCGCGGTGCGCCCGGGCCAAACGCTGCTCTCACCGCCATGTGACGGCTGCTGCGGCTGGTCGGCGGGCGCTAAAATGGCGAAGGGATTGCTGGGCTCCTGCTGTGGCCTCTCGGCCCCCAAAAGGGATGTTTGGGGGGGGGGGAGGGCACGCCAAATCCAGCACCCAACGCCCAACGAGGGGTTTGGCTGCACCCGGAAGGTGAAAGAAGCCTGGGGAGCCCCCCATGCCGGCTGATGGGGGGCATCCCACACCCTTCACACCCCCCCTGCCACACTGCAGGGAGCCTGCGGGGCGGGAGGTCAGTGCTGGCATGGTGGGGGGACAGTGCTTGGTGCCCAAACAGGTCTATCTGATCGCTTTTAAAAATAGCAAAGTGTGTGTCCGGGGAGGAGGGGGGCGGGGGGTTGCGAGGGCTGACGGGGCTCCTGGCCGCGCTGGCAGCCTGGACGGATGCCACCCATTGAATTATAGATCCCCAGCAGCCCGGCCCGGCTGGCTGGCAGGGTGCAATCGGCTTCGCGATGACTCCCTGCCCGCGACCTCGGTGTGTGGGAACGGCCCCCGCGGGCAGCAGGGCTGGCCCTGTGGGGGGGTCCCTGCAAGGCTGGGTGCCCCCCGGGGCTGGCGTGGCTGCGGGGAGAGCCCTGGCTCTGTGCCTGAGCACTAATGGTAACAGGGCACGGTGTTACCGGCAGAGCACGGGACGCAGGCGCAGAGGCTGCTGGGGGCTGGTGGAGCCACTGGTGTCAATGGGCGTACGCAGCCCAGGCCCTTCTGCAAGGGCAGCGGCTCTCCTCCTTCCTCAGCTCTGCTAGTGACTGAGCAGGAGCCGGGGGAGGGCTCAGCACCGCTACCCCATCCCTCAGTTTCCCCTGGGGCCAGCTGAGTGCCAGGTCCCCGGGGGAACTGCCGTCCTGACTCCCTCGGTGCCCCAGCACCTACCCAGGAGCAACGCACAACCTGCCGGTGCCTCCAGCTGCCCCCCGCAGCAAGCATCACTAGGGCCCAGAGAGAACAGCCTGGTCAGGATGCGGGACGCTTGGAGACCTGAGGGAGCCTGAGTGCTGTGGGGCAATGGCCCCACTGCAAGGGCTAGGAGTAAGTGAAGCTGCGGGGGGGGTGATTTGGGGTCTTCTCCCTGCCAGACACCAGCACCCCCCCAGCGGTCCCCCAGGCCCGAGTGGCTCTGCCTGTCCCGCCGCCCTTACATAAAGTACAGAACGGACCCGCTTGTGTAACCTCCTTTATGTAACACCCCGCGCCGGCGTGTGTGCGGGTAAATCCCGGCTCAGCCGGCCCGGCTGGCACACCGCAGGCACCGGACCGGCGGAGCCCCGCTCCCCCCCGCCGCCGTGCCCGTGTC
>VZZY01018013.1:19340-37633 GCA_013400335.1 Eurystomus gularis
GAGGCCGGCGAGCGAGCGGAGCCCCGGGGGTGCCCGCACCTCCCCCCCGGCCCGGCCACACAGCGCTGGGTCCCATGGCAGCGGCGGTGGCCCGAGCAGCCCTCCTTGCCTCAGTTTCCCCACCGGCACGGCAGGCCAGATGACCCCTCGCTAGCCACAGCCCCACGGACAGCACCCGCCGTGGGGAGCACCCCCCCCGCAGCACTCGGCAGCGCCGCGGGGACCCCTCCCCCAGCCCGGCCGATGCCGCTGACCCCTCCCGGTCCCCCTTAACCCGGGCGCAGAGCGACCTTAAGAGGGAAAGCGAGAGTGTGCCAGGCCTTATCGGAGAGTATTTACAGCCGCTGTGTTCCCAATTAGACAGTCAGGTGACTGCTGCTGCTGGGGACCCAGACGCCGGGGTCAAGGTCGCTGGCTGGGGGGGTGACAGAGGGGCAGCCACCTCCCCGGGGACACCCGCTGGCTGCGGCGCGGCCGGAACGCGCTGGCGTGGGGTGCCCCCAGCCCAGCCCGTATCTCCAGTTCAGCCCAGCATCGCCACATCCCAGCACCGGCACGCCATCCCTCCCACCCTGCCCAGCAGCCTCATCCAGCACAGGGCACCCACGCTCCCCCCCCAGCACAGCACCCTCCGTTCCCAGTGAAACAGCAGCACCAGGCCCTGCTGGGCCCCATCCTGCCTCCGAGCGGGCAGCCGCATGCGTGGGCACGGGTGGATGGTGCCAGCACCACGCACGCACACACATGGGGAGGGCCGGCTGGGCAAGCAGGTCCTGGCTGCACACGTGCGCACCCTCGCTGATGTCCCACCTTGTCCCCACTCGGGCCCTGTGGCAGGATCCGGCCCCGGCTATTCACTGGTGGAGGCTGCGCCCTGCTTTTCCCCAGCACCAGGAGGGCCTGGTGGTCCCCCCAGTGCCCTGCCCAGGACCTGGGGCTCCCTGGGGAGGGGCACAGGCCTGCTGTGCCTCAGCCCCCCCAGTGACTCAGCATGTCCCACCAGCTGCCCATGCCCACTGTGACTCATGGCACTGGCACCCTCTTTTTGGGATTTCTGGCACTGCGGTGCCCTCCCATCACTTTCCATCCCTGGACCCTGGCCAGTGCCAAGCAAGAAGCCACCAATCCCCTGCTATGCCCACCATGGCGTGGATGGGGACAGGCTCATGGGGCTGGGGGCACAGTGAGGGGCATCACCCAGTGCTGCAGGTGTGGGCAGGGGGTTGCTGCCAGGAGGGAACTGATATCCTGGTTCCTGCACACCTGGGCAGCCTGTCCTGGCCGTGGGGGTCCACGAGCCCCAAGACCACCACCCCCCCAGGGCTGCACGTCACAGACCCCCTGGCTCTCATCATCCCTGTGGAACCAAGCCCAGGAATCACGCAGCACCTCCCTGGGCTCCTCACCTGCTTTTGGGGTGCTGGGGGGTGTTGGGGTCTGGGTGAGACCCCGGCTGCTGGGAGGGTGGCTGTGCGAGCTGGGGGCTGCAAACCTGGCCCGATAAAATAAGATCTGACCCGAGCTGCTATGAGCTTCCCCTTCCCAACAGGTGGGGAGGCGGTGTGAGCTGGTGGTGAGGATGACAGCTTAGGACCCTAATCCTCTGAGCCTGGAAAGTGCCATCTGCCCTGCCCACTCTGCCTCAGTTTCCCTGTTTGGATCCTCAAGGCTTCAAGAGCAGGTCTGACCCTCCCTCCTTGCCGTAGTGAAAGCAGCCCAGCTCTTCCAGAGGGTCTGTGGGACCCCCGGGGAGGTGAAGGGCAGGGGAGCCACATCCCCTTGGTGCACAGCAGGAGCTGCTGGGATTTGGCCCCACTGGTGTGATCTCTGCCCCCTCCCCAGCCAGCTTTGGCCTCTCCTGTCCCCACCTTGGTCACCCACTGGGCTGGGATCACAGCTCATGGCAAACTGGCACTGCTGGATTGCTCCGAGCTCCAGCCCTAAGGAGACATGCCAGGAACAGGCTGTCCTTCCCTGCCCACACCACCCACCCACACCATTCCCCACCAGGCTGCTGGCGTACCACGGGATGTGGAGTTAACCCCCCCAGAGTCAGCAGCATCCTCAGAGGCCACCTCCCCAGCATGTCTCCCAGGGCAGTCAGGATCTGTCCCAGCTCAGGGACAGGGGCCACGTGGGTAGGGTGGGGGGCAGCAGTTTGGAGGGGGCTACACTGGCCTCCTCTGTGCAAGGTCTGCAAGAGAAACATGTCCTCGAGCTGCAGCCGGGGATGGAACGGATGGGATGACCATCAGGGAGGATGGGAAAACCGGAACAACCCCCCCACCCCAGGAGCGGCTCTGGTGGGGACACATCGTGGCTCTGCCCCACAGGCGCACGAGCACCCACCTCTCTCACGGACGAAGTAAGCCAGGTAGAGGTCGAGCTCCTTGACAGAGACACTGATGTGGTGGGGCTGGACACAGAGGATGGGGTTGGTGCACTGGCCTGACTTGACCAGGCGCTCACCATCGGTACTCTCCAGTGGGATCCCTTTGAAGAGGATGACCATGACCAGGTCCAGCCGCCACACCTTGTCTGCCTGCCGCAGGCAGTCGATGCGGCGCATCTTCCCCTTCTGGTCAGGGTTGGAGAGGACGCAGCACGAGGGCTTCTTGCCCGTGATGGAGAGCACAAAGTCCTCGCGGCACTCAGGCCGGATGTCCTTGCGCAGCTTGGCCAGGAGGCGCGAGGCCCATTTCTGCTTCACCTCCGGCTTCTCGCTCAGCAGCTCGTCCTTCACCGCCCTCTCCTCATCCTTCGTCATCCTCTTCTCATGCTTCTTGAAGTACTTGCGCTTGCGGGCCTGCAAGTTGAACCAGGTGTAGGCAAAGGCCCGGACGTGGGGAAGCAGCGCCTCAATGAAGGGGTGGAACTCATCCTGCGGGAGCAGAGGGACAGGCGGTCACCCCCAACTCCGCACCCCCTCCAAACCCCCCCGGGGGTGGCTGGGCACCTACCTGGG
The DNA here is from genome assembly GCA_013400335.1 of Eurystomus gularis. Classification (NCBI taxonomy): domain Eukaryota; kingdom Metazoa; phylum Chordata; class Aves; order Coraciiformes; family Coraciidae; genus Eurystomus; species Eurystomus gularis. The sequence continues at coordinate 22,306 of VZZY01018013.1, forward strand.
GGTGGTTGGGGTGTATCAGAGCCAGTGGTTCTGGCGGNTGCCAGGCGCTGCCAGACCACAGCACCCAAGGGACAGGTCCCCCACACCACAGCATCCCAGGATCTCCTACATGGGCCACAGATACCTTGGACCTCTCTGCTACCTTCAAATCAGCGGGAAACTGAAGTTGTGGCTGGCGCCCAGCCTGGGGCACAAGGCATGCTCTGACGGCCTTTTTCCATTTGCTGAGTGCTGCTGGATGAGTCTGGCCCCAAAAGAAAACATGGAAAATGCATCCTCCTCCTGGTCCCCCCTTCTCACATCTTTTTTTTTCTTTGTCCCCAGTTTGAAAAATCAGTTCTTCCTAGCTGGGGGGGGGGGGGGGGGTGGGGGCTACAACCCTGCCATGGGACAGAGAAGTATCAGAAGCCATCCCAGCGAGGAGCAGCACAGCTTGGAAAATGGCAGGGAGAGGACCAAGCATCCCCATTCACGGCCAGGGAGGCAGCGAGCAGGTCCCCAAGGGCAGGATCCGGCCCTTGGGGTCCCTGATGGCAGGTGAGGATGTGGAGGAGGAAGGAGCCCAGCTCAGGGGGTGGCTGGTGGCAGCTGCTGCCACCGTGTCATGGCCCTGGTTTGCAGGGTCATGCCCCGGTTTGGGTCACCCTCGCAGTGTGGAGGGTGCCAAGGGCGGGCGCTGCTGTGCAGAGGGGCTCCGGAGGCAGCTGCGGGCAGGAGCCGGGGGAGGACGGAGCCTTGGCAATGGGATGGGGTGAGTGGCAGCGGCTGGCCCCACTCATCCCAGGGCAGTGACGCCACTCCCTGTCCCAAAGTGACCCTGCTTGGAAGGAACAGTGTCCCCCGAAGCAGGCTCCCAGCAGGGACCGGACCCATACAGACCCTGCTAACTCGAGACTTGGCCCCAAGTGCAGCACAGACCCCATTAACCCCAAACCAGCCCCTGCACAGTCCCAATGAACCCCCAGACCTGCTCCCCCAGCACAAACACTGCCAACAGCCAGCACAGGTCCCTCAGCACGGCCCCTTGTGTGCCCTGGGCAAGCACAGACCCTGCTGCAACCTGCCTCAGATGTCCCAGCACAGACCCTACTGTCCCCCAGACCTGATCCAGACGTCAATAATTGCCAGCACCATCCACCAGCACAGCCCCACTAACCCCCCCAAAGTCCCCCCAAGTACAGACCCTGTTATTTGCCAGCACAGACCCATCACTCTGGCACAGAACCCCTGTCCACAGGACCAAGAGCGCCTGGACCCACCTTCCCCAGAGTTGTGACCCTGCGGGTGTCCCCCCACACCCCACAAGAGACAGGGGCCTCATCCTCGCCAAGTAACCCGTCCCACCCAGGGGGACCCAACTTTGCCAGGGGGACCCACCTTGACCCTGAGGATCCATCCCTGCCTGGGGGAACTCAACTCATCCTACCAGGGGAGCCCATCCCTGCCTGGTGGACTCGTCCCCATCGGCTGCTCCTTGGGCGGCTGCAACCCCGAACAGCCCCGGGCTCCTTCTCCCTCCCCAGCAGCAGCTGCTAATTCAGTGCAGCTGGGTAAGGGCTGGGCATGTGTCTTAAATCAGGGAGGAAGGTCAAAGAAAAGTAAGACAGGAGCCGAAAAAAGCAGCAGTGACTTCCAAAAACAATACTTGGCCGGGGCGGTGGGCGGCTGATCTTCCTTGGTGGCCGGTTCTTCAGACAAGCCCTACAAATTGCTGCCAGCCACCAGCTCCGCCACCCTCCCCAGGCAGTAGGGCTGGCCGCAGGGCCAGGGCGGGGGGCACCGTGACACTGTCCCTGTCCCTGCTGTCCCACTGGGCAGTGCCAGCCCAGGCACCGCTGCAGAGAAGTCAGGCAGGAACCAGGTTATCCCTGGTTGGGGGGGGGGACAGCACCCTTCGGTGCTGCTTGCCCTCACCATGAGGGCCAGGGGATGCTTGGTGCCCTACCACAGGGTGCCAACCGTGACCCCCAGTTTCTGTGGGGCTCAGAGCAGGCACTGGCTTTGCCCCCCCACCACCACAGTGCCAAGGATGTTCAGATCCCGCTTGAACCCATGTCTGTGATCCCCCAAAAACTGGGACATTTTTTCTCCAGAAGGCCCTATGGCCTTCAGTGCCTCCGAAGCCACCACAGCCTGTCCCCCACCACCTGCCACCCCCCTGGATTACAGTGGGACGGGAGCTGCACCAAAAGCCAATCAGTCCCTTGCCAACTTTCCCTCCCGCCCGGCTTATCCCCTGCCAAGATGCTGAGCGGAGTTAAGCCGCTTTAGCAGGGCCAGGCGAGGGCGGCTGGGGGGCACCAGGACAGCCGGTGGGATGGCTGCAGGGTGCCAAGAGGACAAGCACAGGACATGGGGACCACCCCCCCCCAGACCGCCAGCACCGTGCACTAGTGAGCCCCTGGGCTGGGCATACGCTGCCCAGCTTCACCCCCACCCCGCGGTAGAAAGCAGAGGCAGGGTTGCGCTTCCCGCCTGTCCCCGTCTGAACCCCAGTCCCTGCCGGCCCCCCCCAGCCGGAGGCATGAGTGTGGCGAAGGGCTGGTTAAGTGTTTCTCCCGCTGTTTTTCCTCTGCGGGGCTGGGATGCAGAGACGTGCCGCGCTACCCGGCCCAGGCTGCGCTCGGGGCATTTCCGGATGGGAATCTGGCAGCAGAGCTTGCGCTTGGGCCTCATCCAGCCCGGGCTTGTAAAGCCCCACGACCCAGGGAGGAGCCTGTCTGCGCTGGGGTGCCGCTGCCGACCCTGGCACCGGGCCCCCCTCATGCCCCCCGTCCAGCACTGCCTTTCCTTGCCTGTGAGGGAAAATTGAGGCACGGGTCCAGCCCAGCTCTGTGCCAGTGCCGGTCCTGCCGTGGAGCAGGGAGGGAAAGGATTGATGCTCTCCACGGAGCTGGGGACACTGGGCTAGGATTAACTCCTCCGGCAGCCTGGGTTTTAGCAGTGCCAGCTGAGGCACAGGTCTCCTGCCGTGCTCCTGCCCATCCCCGCTCAGCCAGTGCTGGGGCTCTGCACCCTGGTACCCAGGGGGCACCTTCCACTCTGGGGACCATGGGGGATGCTCCGTGCCACACAGGGACACAGCTCCAGGCATGGGCACCATGGCCGGGCACCGTGGCACGGGCTGGCCAGGCCTCCAAGCATCCTCTGCTCAAGCGCCTTGTCCAAACAGGTTGAGCTCAGCGAAATAGCCTGAATTTTCCAATGAAAAAACGTTTCCTCAGGAAATTCCGGAGCAGTTTTCACAGGGGGGGGTGGGGTGGGCCAGGAGAGGAGGAGAAGGAGGAGGACGGGAGGGGGCAGTTCCTTGGGCAGCGGGTTTTGCTCCCCACCAGCATGGCCCTGGCCCCAGGGAAGAGAGGGATGCCATCCCCACCGCGGGCAAGGAGTGACACGGGGCGACCTCACCACATCTCAGCCCTGCAGGGACCACACAGGGTTTATTTTATGAAAGGATGCTCAGGCTCCTCGCCAGCCAGCCACACACCTCCAAACTGCTGCTGGCTCCCATGGCCGCCGCTCCTGCCAGGTCCTGCTCCCCGCAGCCGCGCGAGCCTGGGCAGGGGCTGGCAAGTTTGGCGCTAGGCACTGTGCCCCCACGGGGAACCTCGAATCGGCGATGGGGGGAGGATGCAGCTAGAGAGAATCTGGTAATCCTGAAACCCCAGTATGCGAACGGGGCATGGTAGGGACTTGCTTCTTGCCCCAGCCTTGGCTTCCCCTCCTTGGAGCCCGCAGGCACCCTTGGCACGGCCAAGATGCTCCCGTATGGCCCCAGCAAAGCCTCCCATAGCCACTTCTTAACTGTTCACCAAAGCGGCTCCCGGTAATAAGTTAACCTGGTAATGAGACCTGTTGCCGAGACAGATGCAAATGATTGGGAAGTGCTCATTAGAGGGGATGGAAAGAGGCACTTAGGCCCTGAAAAGCGCCCAGCCCTTCCAGAGGCTCACCCTGCTCTGTATTAGAGCCCATTTTACAATAATTGCTCCAGAGGAGGAAATCTATTTGGATTCATCATAAAGTATTTATTAACAAGAGCTTATTCATAATTTTTGCTGCTCACCGCCGTGGTGCAGCCAGGCTTCCCAGCCTGCTCGACAAATCCTAACGAGGCTTCCCCAGACCCAGAGAGCGGCACCGCCATGCTGGAGGGGGGGAAACCGAGGCAGGCCAGGCTCACGACAGCGGGAGAGAGCGTGGGGGCAGCTGATGCTGCCAGGAAAGCAGCCAGGGACGGTACGAGCCGCGCTGGCCTCGCACGCACACACCCAGCCCATGGGGCAGAGCCGGCTGGTGTGGCCACACTTGCCCAGGGATCCCGGCAGCTGAGCTGGGCTGGGGACAACCCGAGCCCTCCACTTGCAAAACCCCTCCCACGGCCTGTGCCAGGGCACTGAGCCCCGGTGCCCACGCAGCCTGGCCGGCACTGCCAGCATGGGCAGAGGTGAAGGCAGGGCACGGTGCAAACTCACCCAGCTCCTCTCCCAAGTCCCTGGGGCTTTTCTGCCCCTAGACCCGATAGCATCCTCCAGCCAACACCCGCGCACAGCTCAAAGCTGCTCGTGGGCTGGACTATGGCTGCAGCACGCTCTGGATGCTGCCACCCTGGGAGGGTCAGCCATGATGGCTGCAAGGCCAGAAAGGGGCTCCCACGTTTCACTTACTCCCCTGGTGCTCAGCCCCGCTCAGGATCGGACTGGGAGATAGCCAATGGGCTCACCCAATGCTCACCATGTGCCTGGGTCTTTGGTGGCCTCAGGCCCCTCACCAAGCTGCCCTGAGCTCCCCACACCCAGCGCAGCCCAAAACCACTTGGCTGGGTCCTTCGAGCCATCCTGGAGCAGGCAGGTCCCCGGTCGCCCTGTGGGCACCCCGAGCTCCCCGCGCCGGGCCAGTGCCCGCCTGCCCGTGCCGACGTGCCGGGGTGGGAGGTGATGCCGGTGCTCGCCTTCGCAGGTGGTGCGGCTGCGAGCGGGGGCGTGGGGAGTGCGCCGAGGCCGCCGTGGCGGGTCACGGGAGGCCACAGCAGGCAGCAGATCTGCCAGTTGCTTTGAAAAACAGCAGGAAGAAAGGCAGCTCTCTTTGCAGCCCTGGGCTCAGGTGCCAGCACTGCCTGAGCCTGTGCCAGCCGGCACAGCCCTCCCCAGGCAGGCAGCACCGCCGGCAGACGGCAGCTGGGGGTGGCCTGGGTGGGCTGAAGCCAGAGGGGGCTTCTCCGGTGCCATGGTGCGTTCCCCAGCCCTGTGCCCATCACCCCACCTCTGGTCTGCCCGCACGCACCCTCACGTCCAGCAACAACCGGTGGTGCTGGTCCTTGGCTTTGCTAAATACAGCCCAAACTGGAGAGCGGTGAGCTCAGGGGGTGGAAAGGCATAGAGATGCCCTGGGGATGGCAGCCGGCAATGGCACAGCCAGCACCAGTGGGCAGAGGGGCTGGGTGGGTGCTGAGGAGGGAAACCTGGCAGTGGGAGCACCCAGGGCTGCTCACTGCCCTCCCACAGACTCACTCGGATCCCGCCAGTGCCTTGGTTTCCCCCAGTGCCATCTCTGCCAGTCCCCCTTGGGGAGTGGGAGCCAACAGCTCAGCCGCTTCCCTGGGCGTGACCCCAACTGCCCCCAGGCTGTGGCTTGGCCTTTCTGAAGATGGGGAAACTGAGGCACGGCACCTGGCAGGCCAGCCCGCTGGAGAGGCAGAACGCAACGGCGGCTGCTGATGTTCAGGAAGAGCCCGGCAAGCAGACAGCGGGAGCGCAGAGGGGACGTGGCCCACAGCCAAGGAGATGTCCCCTGCTTCAGAAACCATCCCGTGGCCGGCAGCACCGGGGCCGCGTGGCTTCCCAGCTGAAACCCCCCTGGGGCTCCAAGGAAGGGAAATGTTTTATGGAACTGGAAAAAAGGCTTTGCCAACAGGCCCTGGTGCTGCCAGATCCTCCACCCGGCCCTGTGTCAGTGCAGGGGGCCCTGCGGCAGGAACCGTGGCTATGGGGTTGGCCGGGGCTGTGTCCGACACCCAGCGTTTCGCCCACCCTGAGCCCAGGGTCCTGGGCTGGGAGCCACTGGGACGTGACGCAGGGATGGCGGGGGCTCACACCTCGCGGAGCGCAGAAGGAAACTGAGGCAGGGACACGCTGGGGCTGGCAGCACTGCCTGGGCCCCAGGGAGGGCAGGCGGCTGGCAGCCCCAGTCAGCAGCCCCCCCAACCCCTAGGACTGAGCCCGAGGCTCTGAGCCCGGCTTTAGCCCCTGACGTAGGAGGTTTTATTTCTCTTCCAACGTATTTATAGCCCTTCCTGCTCCATCCTGGCCTTTCTGAAGGGGATTAATTCCCTCCCTCCATCACACAGCATTCAAGGTGCAGGGGTGCAGGGAGGGGTCCCAAACTGCCTCCCAGGGGTGCCCACCAGATGGGAGGGTGGCAGTGGGGGTGTCTCTGCACTCTGTGATGGGGAGCGATGGGCTCACAATGCTCACCCTGCTGCAAATCCAATCCCTGGCAGGTCAGAGCAAGTCACTGGTTAAAAATAGCCCTGGCCTTTTGCTGAGGAGCTGAAGAGTCAGCGACCTTGCAGGAGGATCGGCCACCTCCAGGACCCTGGCAGTGAACAGTTCACGTCCCCCCCCCGCAGCCCCGTCACCTTTGCCAACGTAGGGATGGGAAAACTGAGGCGCAAGGTGGTGAGAGACTCTCTGAGAGCCAAGGGACACGAGGGCATCCCCAAAGGGTCAGCAGTGCCCCGAGCACGGCCGGATCCTGCACCCCGAGCACTTTAACAGGGTGGGGGGTTTCAGCAGCTCAGCAGAGCCTTCCTGAGGAGGTTCAAAGGCTGAGCCTGGTAGGGTCCTATTCCACAAGGGTTTTGGACGCCTCCCCGAGCGGCAGGAGCCAGGGCCCGCCTGCACAGAGGGACTCTGTTCGGGATGCTGGGCTCAGCGGTGCCCAGCTCAGAGGGCTGGGGCAGGAGTGAGCACCCTGCTGCTGTGCCGGGTGCTGTTCCCCACCTGGAAGTAAACTGAGGCACGGGGCAGGACTGTCCTTGCTTCCCGAGCTGCTGCTGTAGCCGCTAAGTGACACTGTCATACCACGGAGATGGCCGTGCCAACCTGCCTCGTGATGCGGAGTCCACCAGCCACTGGCCCTGGGCTACCTGCCCAGCCTGGCCCTGAGCCATCCCCTGGGGGAGTCCAAGGTCCCTGAGTGGGGCCAGCCGCTCCAGGAGCCCATACCCCAGCCATGAGCCCCACAGCGGAGCTGGAGGAAACCAGGCCAGGTCCTGCCAGCTCGACGCTACGATGGGGTGCACCAGGGCTCCAGTGCCAGCAGCACTGCCAGCACCGCTGGCTGGGGACTGGGGGCTCCCGCATCACCTCAGCCCCTGCCTGCTACCTGCCTCAGGCCCTGGGGCAAGCTTTGGGCAAAGCCGAAGCTTTGGGGGCTGTAGTGCCAGGAGCGCACACTCCCAGCCCACGCACACTTGCACGCTCCCCGCTGCACGTAGAGACGCCAGCGCCCGCGTGTGCACCTATGGGTGCTGGGCACAGAAACCCTAGCATGGGGACTGGCTGAGCGGGCAAGGTCCTCACCACTGTGATGCTGGGCAAGCTCCGGCCGGCCGGCTCCTGTCCCCAACCCCGCATGATCTGCAGCAAGGCCCCAGCTCGGCCCCGGCGCTGCTGCCAGCAACTCCCCTCTCCAACCAATTCACCACTACAAGGCGAGGAGGCTGGTGAGCACATCCCGGATCCCTCCGGCGGTACCTCAGGATGCGATGCAGTCATCGCTAATGCATCTGGACTCATTTATGGGGATGAGAAAATGTTTCCAGGTTTCCCACAAAGTCCCATTAAGATCCCAGTTCCACTCTATTTTTAGTGCCCTCACCAACAACGCCTTCCCAAGCCACCCCAGTGCTCCAGGGCCCCATGGGGCTGGAGGGGGCACCCTGGGCACGCACCTGCCTTCAGAGGGAGCGGAGCTGCACCCACATCGGGTGGCTGCAAGGGACAAACCCCGGCCCTACGTTCCCCACCCCAGCAGCTCTGCACCCATGGGTGCACGCCAGCGGTGGGGATGCCCCAGCACAGCAGCTTTCACTTGAGAGCAGCTGAAGAAGGAAACCTGGTGGGAAACAGCAGTGAAAGCTGCCCTCGGTTACTGCGTTGGCCACAGAGCCCCAGGCTGCAGACCCAGCCTTGCTGCAGAGCATGGGGAGGGGATGACAGTGCCCGGCAATGCCGAGTGGGGCCGGGCATGGCGATAGCAGCACGTCCCTGCAGGTGCAGGGTCACAACCCACGGCACCAGTTTTTCACCGTCACTCATGGCTAGCTTGGCCAACATCCCCCGTGACAGCAAGCCCCAGAGCCCAGCAGCACCTCCAGCTCGAGGCGGTGGGTTCCCACGGGGCTCCCGGTGGAGCTGGCGAGGGCAAGCATGGATCCTGCCGTCGGCCCCGCGTCCTCCTGGGCTATCTATAGCCATGACCTCAGTGGGAGCTGGGGCAGGCGCCCAGCCGCGCATCCTCCCTTCTTGGCAGGGCTGCTGCCACAGCCACCACCCAGTAAAGAGCCGCCGCCAAGCCCAGGCTTTTATCCCATGCGTTTGCTAATCCATCGAGATTTAGTGTCAGGGCAGCTTGTAAAGGCTGTTTCCAGGGGGGCGCTCAGCCAAGTGATGGAGAATGTCAGCCGGCAAGGGCAGACGGCGCTGCTGGGTGTCACCGTGGTAGGTGACAGGGTCCAGCTCCAGGGGCTGGAGCTGGAGGGGTAGAGACATGGGTGACCCAGCTCCAAAGTGTGACATCCCCACGCAGGGAGGGGTCACCTGAGGACAACCCCCAGCTGCACCCCGCAGGCGTCAGGGTCGCAGCCTCCCGCAGCGCCAGGACCTGCTTGCACTTCACCGGCTGCCCCGGGGGAAGTGGGGAAGGGGTGGCCCAGAGGAGGGGAATTTCCCCGGCTTTTTTCTCCAAGAAACTCCTCAGCTTGTGCAATTAGAGAAATTTGTTTAACAAACTCCCGGGGGAGCAGAGCGGGAAGGTGGGGTGGCACGCAGCCAGGGGTGCTGCTTGCACAGGCCTGCTCCGTTCCCGCCCATGCCTTTGATCAGCAGCGATCTTCGCCAGGGGACAGGAGCGGGTCCCTGCAGCCAGACATCGGCCAGAGCTGTGCTGTGCAGTGGGAAAGCGCCTCAGCCCCCCCCCACATGCCACCTGCAGTAGCCCCCCCACCCTGGCCACGCACCCCTTCAACTGGTGCTTTGTGGTCCCCTCTGCTTCCTCACCCCATCCCACCACCGTCCTGCTCGCTGGGGTGACATGGCCCTGGTACCTGCGTCGCACTGCTGCGCGCGGCCGCACACGTGCACGTACCCGCGTGCCCACGCGCGCGGCATCCCCGGGGTGCGCGCTCACTCTTTCTCATGCAGGGCCATTTCCATCCAAAACCCTTTACTCTGCACTTTTCGCCAGCGCCGCTTCATTGGTATTCATGCCGCGCTGCTGCCCGTCCTGGCGCACAGGTTACTAAAGGAGATTTTGTGGCGCAGCGTGGGTCACGTTACAGCCCCCACCATCTCATTTTCCCGAACTGCCAGGGGAGGGGGGGTGCCGGATCTGGTGGTGGGCTGGTGGTGGGTAGCTTTGTGGCACAGAGCGTGATGGGTGGCTCCCCGGGGAGAGCCACAGGTCACCGGAGCTCCCCATTCTCCACACAGCCCATCGTGCCTGCTGCAAGGTGGGAGCAGCTGGCAAATGGGGGCCCGAGCAGAGCTGGCAGAGCTTGGCACTGCCAGCACCACTGCTGCCGGTGCCCGGATGAGTCCCGGGTGACATCCACCATGTCCTCGGTGGGACTGTGCCCCCGGGATGGCATCCTGGGGCGAGGAGGGGGTGGTGGTGCCTCTCATTTCGGGGCTGGTTCAGGGAAAGGGGAAATGTCTGGGTGGAAAATCAACATTTCTCTCTCTGGTTTTATATACTTCTTTTTCCTAAGAAAGCAAAAATATTTCTTGGTTTTTCGTGATCAGAAACATGTTGGGGGTTTTTTTTGGACAACAGCCGGTCAAATACCATTTCCCTGCGAAGGGAATGCAGGGGCCCTTTGCAAGGAGAGCAAAAGCCTTCTTAAAAAACAAGATAAAATCCCCTGTTTTTAAAAAAATCCACCTGGCCATGACTCGAACACACTCCCAGGGAAGACAGGACAGCAGGAGGGCCAGACCTTGGCATTCCTGTACCAGGCAGCACAGCCTAAGGGTGCCGCAGCCCCTCCCAGAGTGAGTGCCAGTGACTGGGAGGGTGATGCCCACGGAGGGCAGCACGAAGCCCAGACCTGGGGATTTTGCCCAAAATGCTGATTAGAGCTGGCTGCTGGCCAGGGAAGGGAGGATTAATGTGCTTTTAAAGCAGTGGTGAGTTAACCAAGAAATCAATCCTTGGCAGGGGCCGGACCACAGGCCCCCCGGCGCGTGAGTGCTGCCGCACCTGGGCCATGGGATCTTTTCCCAGCTCTTCTCCAGGACCTGGGAAGCGCCCGGGCCTTGGCGGCCAGCGCAGGGTGCTGGGTCCTGGCCAAGCTGGCACAGCGTGGCGTGGCTGCGGGGGATGCCTGCCCAGTGCCGACGTGGTGGATGGCGAGCCAGCCGCCTGCCCGGGTGCGAGCCAAGCCCTGGGATGCCTGTGGCGACACTGTGCATCACCTCCCACATCCCAGGGGCCTGCATCCCCTCCCTGAGGGTGACACCACCTCAGGGTGCCCAGCTGGCCCAGGCAGGGAGGCAGGCTGAGCTCAGGCTTTTGCCTGGGCCAGTCTAGTGCACCCAAAGGTGCTTTGGTACTCAAACCCCACGTGCGTTTGGAACTGGGCACCTCTAGTCCCCCAAGAGGCTGTGCCCCTCTTGGGCTCAGCCCCACCAGCAGCCCCCAGCTCTGCTGTGAGGATGTCACCAGTGATGCCACACAGTGCTGGCCTGACCTGGCAGAGCTCTGCACCCATCGATGCCCTGGCCACTCCCCATCACCTTCACCGCCCTGCCCAGCACACCCCGAGGTGCCACTGGAGAAATCCTTGCCCCATGGGTCCCTGAGGAGCGGATCATGGCCCTGTCACCCTGAGGCCCTGCCTGCACCCCCAGCTTGGGTGCAGGGGCTGGGGGGCACAGGAGCCGCACTGGCCCCCTCCTGCGGGCACCCAGCCCCCTTGGCGGTGCTGAGCGCCGGGAACGCCATCCTGTGCAGGAAGAGCTGCAGCACGGCTGGAGGCGGCAGGCAGCGAGCCAGCCTCACAGGGAGATATTTTACCTCTCCGCCAGCCCTCCCTTCTTCCCCTCCAGCAAGGGATCCCAGGGACGCTCCCCATCGCCACCACTTTCCCCATCTCCGCCATGCAGGGCTCAGCTCATCCCTAGGACAGTGCAGCCATGCACTGGCTGGGGGAGGGGGCGAGGGGGGACAGTGGCTGACGGCCACCCCTCAGGCTGCGGGGAAGTGTCCAAAGGCCAGGCACGGGGAAGGCTGGCACAGGCAAGGAGAGCTGGCAAGCAGGCAGGGCAAGCTGTCCACATCCCCTGCCTTGCAGGGACCTGCCTCCACCACCCTCAAAGGCAGGGGACACTGCCCCCCTCCTTCCCTCTCGGAGACAAACCCACCTCCAGGCCATCCCTGGGACAAATGTCTGGCTGCCACCGTGGCAGGTATCCCCGGGGCTCTTGAGCTCTCCGCTGGGATGCCCGGTGCTCCCAGGGGAGCCGCCTTTCACACTTGCCAAGAGAACCATGACCAGCTCAGGCACCACTTGGCACAGCTCCGAGCCTTGCTGCGCTCTCGCTGCCTCATCCACAGCCCACCACGGATCCCACCATGCTGCAGCCACCTCTGTGAGAGGGGCAAAACCGCCGGGTCAAAGCAGGTCCAGGCTATGGCTCCCAGCATCTGTCCCCAGCCCACCCAGGCCCGGGGGAATAAAAAAGCACCAAAGGGAGTGATTTCCTGCATGCTCCAAGACAGCCGGGCAGGGAGCTAGGCCCTGGTGGCTGGGCTTTGTTCGGCAAGCTGCAGAAGCGCGCACATGCTCGCAGCGCTGGGCACACAGCAGGTTCACTCCCTGCCCTGGTACGGAGGGGAACGGAGTCAGTGAGGGAAGCATGGGCAGGGGCAGAGCTGCCCAGGAAGGTGAATTACTGGTGGGCGCCCTTGTGTGCTGGAGGAGGGCGACTGATTTATGGTGCAAGGCCCCAGTCAAGTTCAAGGCGATGCAGTGGAGAGTGGTGCAGCTCGAGCACCGGCCGCTCAGCTCTCGCCCGACGGCATCTCTTGTGCAGTGGGCCTTATCCTGCCTGTTGCCCTGCATGCTCATCCCAGCCTTCCGATTTGGCTTCATGAACTGCACTTAAACCAGGATCTCTTTTTCCCGGGTGAGGATTTCAGCTCAGGTCAGGCAGAAGGTGCGGGGTCCTGGGCAGCATGGCTGGCGCAGGCAGCAGGGCAGGGCTGGCTGGGGCAGGCAGGCACGGCACGGCGGGCGCCTCGCGGGGAAAGCAAGGATCTCCCGAAGGCTGCGTTTAAAGAACGGCCTCATTGTTTTTCCCAAACAATACTCAGCAGATGGGAGAATTGAAAGTGTGTTGCAACCTTCCCTCTCTCCCCCCGCCGTGCACGGCTTGCTGCTCCCATGCTCTGGCAGCGGATCTGAGCTCCCGGCTGGAAACCAGTTCACTGGAGCTACTGGTGGAGGGAGCGAACACCGGCGCTCCCCTCTCTCGCTGAAAAGCTGCAGCGCTTTTGGGAAGGAGCTTTGCCAAAGGATGCCCCGGTGAGACGTGGCCAGTGGGCAGCTCCCTGCTACAGCCACGTGCCCGAGCCAGCGGCGGCAGCTGGGTGACATGCAGAGCCAGCTGGCAGTGGCTAGCAGAGGTGAGGTCCCCCTCCACACCCGGGAGATGCGGCTGCAGCTGGGCCACGTGGCCTCAATGCCTCCTGCAGCCCAGCTCCGTCCCTCGGGCACCGCGATGTGCCCGTTTCCCCAGGTGCTGACGATGGTTGCTGGTAAAGAGGTTTGTGCGAGGCCAGCTTGGGTGGGCTGCTCCCCGGTGCCCCCAGGATCAGGCACCACCAGCCTCGGCACACGCAGGGGTTCATGCCTGGACGCTGGCTCTCGGTCAGACAGTGCGGGCACATCGCCTCCGCACCAAAACCTGTGTCCAAGGATGGCTCTGAGCAAAGCAGTGGGAGCAAGGCATCCCGCCGGGTCCAGCAGGAGACTCTCTCCCCTGTTCTGGGCCCCAGCTGAGCCATAGGGCCGGGGAGAGGGTCTCTGGCCAGCCCCCGGTGGGATGCCCAGCTCCCACCGCTCCTGTGGCCTTTGAGACTGGCTCCCACCTCACCTCGCTCCCAGCCTACGGGTACCAGGGTGGGGGAGCTCAGGGAGCGCCAGGGCGACTGCTGGGTGCCAGAGACAAGCCAGAGGTTTGCAGGAGAAGCACCAGTCATGCTCCCTCTGGGAGCATCGTCAATCCCGCTGCAGATCAGGAGCCAGGGCTAACTGCTCCGGCTCCGGAAACACCGCGGGCTCCTCATGCTCCAAGGGACACACGTGTGGGGCCAGCGGCGGGTGCTTTGCGCCAGGCTTATTTTGGAGTCCTGGCAGCCAGAGCTCCCATTGCTTCCCCATGGGCAGGGTGAGGCCTCCTGCATGGCGGTGGTGCTGGGGCCGCTTCCCTGCTAATCCGGGCAGCTCCCTCTTGACTTCCCAGCCTGTCCCTGAGGGGGGACAGAGGCGAGCTGAGGGAGTGTGAGGAAGTCCCTAGGCAGGGATGGAGAGCTGAGGGGGTCATCCTCCTGGCCTGACCAGACACTTGGCCGAGGCCTTGGCTGGGAGCATGTCACAGAGGATATCTCTGCCAGGGCTATTTTGGCGCTGCTGGGTTGAAAAGCCTCAGCTTGGGCCAACTGTGGCTGGGGAGGGCTGCTGCCCAGGCAGTAGCCAGGGTCCGAGTGGCCGCGTCGGGCTTGGGGGGCCGGTGGTGGTGGTAGGAGATGCGCGAAGGCAGAGCAGGGCGGCTCCCGCGGACGTTCCAATGTATCCACATCACCATCCGCGGCTTGCGAGCCTCCCGTGGCGCGGTGGGATGGGAACGGCTCGGCTGTCGGCGGGGGGAGCGATGTGGGGGCTGGATCCGGTAGGTGCAGACAACGTCTGATCCCATCCGAGCTGGGCCGGATTGGAGCTGAGGCTACGCCAGGGCACGAGGGGGAATCGGAGCTTTCCCCGCTGAAGGCGGTGGGGCGGAGGCTGGGATCCGCGGAGGAAAAACCAGCTCCCCCCCGTCGGCCGGGCGAAGCGCTGGGAACAGCATGGGTTTGTGAGCAGTACGGCTCCTGCCAGCCCCAGCCCGGCCAGCCAGCGACCACACCGCTTCCCACATCAGACCAGCACTGTTAGCTGGCAACAACAGGCGCTGCCAACCCAGCGCCGGCTGGAGCCTGGGACGATAGGGAGGTGGCAGGACCCCCGGGAAGGATGGAGTTGGGGTGGGAGAGGAGAGACAGAAAAGAAAGAAAAGGAAAAAAGAACAAAGAGAAGAAAAACCCAAAAAAAAAAGAAAAATGGAAAAAAGAAGTAAAACAGAAAAGAATAATAAAATAGAGAAGAAAAAAGAGCAGGAGAATAGGAAAGAAAAATCAGACCGAGGTGTGACTCTTGCCAAGTTACCCACACGACGGGGAGCACCGTTGCCAGGGTCATTTGAGCAGCCCCAGCGCTGCCCACCCATGCCTCTGCCCGGGTCGGTGCCTGTGCCCGTGCCCGTGCCCAGGCCGGTGCCCATGCCCGTGCCCGTGCCATCACCAGCCTCACACCCTGCACCGTGCCCAGGGAGAGCCAGAGCCGAGGCTGGACCCCCGCTGCCCCCCGGCACCACGCAGGTGCTGCCAAGGGGACCCCCCTGAACCCTCACAAGGCAGCTAAGTGTGAGCATTGGAGGTGGGGCCCGATCCTGCCCACAGCTCCGGCCCAAGGGACGAGGTCTGGCAGGAGAACCCCCGGAGTGGGTGCGGGGGTCCAGCAGCGCTCCCCCCACCAGAGCAGAGCCCGGCGGGGTGCGGCACGAGGCCGGGCTTGGCATGGGCAGCGGCGGCCAGTACGGAAGAGGTTACAAGCCGGGGGCGGGGGGGGGAGGAAGCTGCCTGCTCAATAATTAAATAAATATCAGCGATCAATAAGGACAGAGCAAAGGCAGAGCCGCAGCGGTTGTGGCGCGGGCAAGGGGGGGGTCCCAAAGTCTCGCTGCCGCGGCCATGCTGGCTGTCGGGGGGAGCCTTCAGGGATGCCCCC
>VZZY01018014.1:1166-11409 GCA_013400335.1 Eurystomus gularis
TGCAAAGCTAAATGAATGGTTGGTTGGAAAACTTTATAGACACTAATAAAGTCTCTATATGGGCATCTAACAGAAGTGGACTTCTCTGGATAGAACAGTCTTTTTACCAATAAAGTTTTTAACAAGTATTTCTGAAGCTATATTTGAACTCCCCTGGGAAAGATGTCTCTGCAGTGTTTTCCCAGTATGATGGTGGACTGCATGATCGTGTTCTCAGATGAAAAATATATACCTATATATATTTTATCTTTTTAAACCTATACATTTTAATCTCAAGCATGTCATTGCAAACTCAGTGAGATATGCTTGTCCAGAGAAAAAATATGCTTTCCCCACAAAGGTTGTGGAGTATCCATCCTTGAAGATATTCAGAAGTTGACTAGACACAGCCCTAAGCAACCTGATCTAGTTGAACTTGCTTTTGCAGGAGGGTGGACTAAACAATCTCAAGAGGTGACCTCCAAATTCAACAGTTCCGTGATTCTATGATGTTTAACTTTCTTCACAAATATAAATGTTTTCACATCTGGAATGTAGGTTTCCCTGTAAATGTTAGGCAAATCCTCTTCTCTTTCAATCCTTTTTAGTGTATATATATATATATGTAGAATAAAAAAATGGTTGACTCTTATTTGGAAGGATTATGGCAAACCATGAAAAGAAATGTGTTTGGTACTACATTTAATCCTTTTAACCTACATAACAAGCACTGTTCTATAGTTACTACTATAAAACTTTACCATAAACTTTAGAGAGGCCACAATGAAGTGTACTGCAGATTTTTACTACAAATAGTGATGCACTAAGAATTCATTATAGATTTGGTCATAGTCTTAAAAACTTCTGCATGCAGATGAGGCTTCCAATTGCTCTTAAGGTACCTGATCTGAATCTCCCAGTGTTGAGCATTTCATAGATCCCACTGGTGTGTGTTACTGCTGTTCAGTGCTTAGCAAATTCTGCAAACAAGACTGGGTTTTCAGTTTTCTAAGTATGGGTTCAGGACACCTAAACTTTTGAAAAGTGTTTGCTTCTTTTAATTTTACTTTTGAATTGATTAATATTAGTCTGGATGGAACATATTCTGTTGTTCTACCATTAAAATGTTTAGTTTCTGAATTTAAAAAGTATCCTAGCCACTCTTTCAAATTTATTTTCCCACACATAAGTTCTCCAAAATTAGCTGAAAAAAAATTTAAAATATTTGGATCTGGTAGTTATTAAAACTGAGTACAATATAGATTCACCTAGCTGAATTTTAATCACACCAGCATCAAAATGTTTTAAAAAGCAGAATCATCTAGCCTGGAATGAATTAGTAATAGATTCTACCATACATAAAATGACAAGAGCCAAAGCTCACATCCCATCCTGTTAACCTTTCTGATATTCAGTGCATAAATATATGATGCAGATCAAGATTCTTCCTATTACTAAAATAACATTTTCTCATTCAGGCATGGACTTCATTTTTACTGAAGGCAGTTGCAAAACCTTCATTACTTTCAGAAGTGTAGGACTAAAGTTCCAAATATATAAAAATGTGATACCATATAATTTGTATGTTGGTTGTCTTTGGGCAGTTTTTGTCCTCAGCGGACAGGAATGATGTCAGCAACTAAAAATTCTTTCCCAAAAAGAACTACTTTTTCAAGATCATAATTTTGTTATAAGACATTCTTACAGTCTGGAAACTTTTATAGAATTTTTCATTTATAAATGCAAAAAAAAAAAAAAAAGGTTTAATTGTTTGCATTCAAAGTAATATTACTATGTTCTGGTTGTCAGTACATTTATATTAGTAGCTATATTAGTAGATTGATGCTTATGGCAGAAACTTATGTGCTTATGGCACATGAGATCTATATAGCTGTCCTCTATGTGATGTCCTTAGAACATACTTTGTAAGAACACTTGGATTGCCACTGAAGGGAGAATTTGCCAGAACCTAAACTTCAAACTATATTTCCAACCATACATTTCAACGTTGATATGTCAGCTTCTAAAAGCTCAAGTGTTGTCCCTGAATAAGGTAGAACTGCTGATTTATCAAAGCAATGGACTTAACTTTATAATGTTTCATATTATAACAATAGGACAAATTTCATTATCAGATATTCATTTGTGAAAAGTGATTTATAAAAGCTTCCTATCTTGTACTAGAAACCAGAAGGATGTACAATACAATAATTAGCTTTGAATGCAAAAAATGTAATTGCCATCCCTTAACATGTTAAACTTGTTTTATTACCTGTCTCATGTATATGTTTACACATTTCCTAAAGCTGTTTTTTAAACTGTTTCAGAAAGCAGCTATAGAAATTATGTTATTTTTTTCTTGACTTGCCTTGAGTTTTGGAGACCAAAGTATGGAGATGTACAGGATGGACTTTGGGTGATGGAGAGACATTGCATTATTAAGCAGTTTAGTACATCCTCCAGCTGAAAGCTACATCAACTGGAGTTCCCCAGTGGAGGAAGAGTTTATAAATGGGTGGATCTGGACACTGTCTTGTAAAATCAGCAGCTAGATAATTCCAAACTAAACGGTGTTTGTGTTGTGAAGTAGATCCAAGTGTTCCAGCACTTGTCACATCTACACTGGCTTCAAGAGCTGTGCTTCAGCTTGCAGGTCCAGGTCTCTATATAGGTAGGTGTATCTCCGATAGATACATATAAGAGGAGCATTTGTGTAGTGCAAACTAGTCTCTGTGCTGGAGATTTTGTGCCTGAAAAGCAAACCTTCAACCCTTTCTGGTCAGGAGAGGTCAATAGACAGCCAGTTCAGAAGACTGTGGGAGCCTGAACTAACATGGCATCATGACAGAATTTGAATTGCATTGTGCAAATTGTAATCACACTAGAAGTTGAAATGGCTCTTGGCTTCTTTGATAGAATTACTATTTCCCAGGAGAATTTTTGGATTTGTCTGTCTGGGAGACTGAGAAGTTTAGAGGGAAACTGTGGGCTACCCTTACCACTCATTTCTGAGAAACTCCAGTGATGCTCATATACTTCTGAAGCCACATTGTACAGTATGACTTCATGTCCACCTACAAATGCCTTCCAGTGAAATTTATGCAATACTAAGTGAAAGGGGAACCAGTGTTGGAAAATGTCTATTGAGTCACTTCCCAATGATTTTAAGAACAGTTTGCATGAGTATTCCAGCTCTTCACTGTAATCTTTTAGAAATTAAAGCTTGCTTCTTAAAAAGTCATATGAAAATCTCTCATAGTTGTCTGAGCTTTTATGTGAATAATCAGTGCTACAAAGTTTGGTTTTCAGACCTCTGGTTGCTAATATTAACTTATAACTGATTAAAGATTTAGATTCTTCCACCTTTCGCACTGTATGCTAAATTGAAATTATATATGTATTTATTTTGGTTGAACTAAACTAAGTCAGTTATTATTTAAGTTGGTAAATACATTTTTAAAATTCTACTTATTCATGAGTAAGTAGACGTGGTATAGCCCCACCTTTCCAAAAGCTTTGTTTACACTGATATTAAAAGCATAAAGATTCTGGAAATACAAGGGATTTAATAAACCAGATCACATATAGTTAGTCATAAAGACTACGCTCTAAAATATTTCTTTGGGAGAAATCATAACTTCCTTATAGAAGCTGAACAGCCATCAGTTCTTGCACCACAGGTCAGATCTGTATTACTCTCTGCCGACTTCTATAAGTATAAATTTTCTTCTGTTCTACGTTATTAACCTGTAGCACCCAACTATCCTCACCAGTGTACATGAATGTGTTTAAAAATGCATGCATATGATAACACATAAAGAACACAATATCCTGTAGAACTACGAAATGGGGGAAAAAAGTAGCTTGAACTATTTCCTTTTGTCAGTCAGGATCAGCTGAATTTTTATTATCCCTGGCAGAAGTTTCCCTAACTTTTTCTTATACTAATCACTACAGGACAGACTTTTGGAATAAGAAACACAATCAAAATGTATTAATCAAAATCCAGCAGAGCTTGGCTCATCAATGTATTTCTTTCACGCAAACAACAAGGGCCTATACTCACTTTTGGAAGCCCTGAAATGTTCATCTACAGTCACCAGAAGATATTTGGTGGGGAGAGGTTAACAAGACCAGTAATCCCTCCTTAGTGGGAGGATGGAGAATAAGGTAACTTTGCAGAAATAGGCTTGTCTTTATGGAATCCTGTCTATGTGGGGTGTAGTTTTTTTCTCATAATTTCTTAGGCAAATTACAGTGTCTGGCTGTTTAGCTATGATTGCCTCACCTTCTGGAGAGGACAGAAGGGTCTGGAGATTTTATAAGACCAGAAATGAGGCAGAGAAGAGCCAAGGCTGGTATAATTCAGCCCTTATCCAGTCCCTGAGAGAGCAGCGATCAGTGGCTAGCCATCCCCTGTGTAGCACTGCACCAGCCCAACTAGCATATCCTGCCACTTAGCCAGCCAAACAGGTGTAGGCGATGTAGCAAGGATTTGTGAACAGTGTGAGGACTAAGGGAGGTTAGGGGTTTGGGTATCCAAGACAGGCTTTATTACTTTTGCAGCTGAGGGAATAACTTGCTTAGCTACAGGAGGTGTTCAAGTGGCCAGGGAATTGTTTAACCCACAAAAGGAGAAGGGTGTCTTTTGAACCCTCCTTGCTATGAAGGAGTTTCAATCCATTGCTCCAGTTTCTCAGAAGTGAGAGCTACAAGCTAGTCTGCAACTTGGCATGGAGCCATGTTTCTGCTGAGGCTATACGACTATGCAGAAAAGGAATGCAAGATTTATGGGGCCAGCGAGGGAGACTAAGCAAATGGCAGTCTGAGTCTGTAGACCAGAGATGAGGACACTTCCCTGAGAACTGCATCCTTGCAACACTGAGACCACATAGTCAAAATAACAGTGAACAGTACCAATTATAAACAACTTTAACAATGCAACAGAGCTTGTGGGTTTTATTTTTTTCTTTGTTTGTTTGGGGTATTTTTTTCCTCCATTTAACCATTTTACAAGAAGCAGGAATAGGGCTTATTCTTCTTAAAACCTTCACTTCCCGAGCTGGAGAGAAGGGGCCAAAAGGCTGAGCGACATCTGAATGCTGTAGCTCAGATATATGTGTTATTACATTGCAACATTCATGATTATTATCACAGGGGCCATAAAATGGGGCTCTTTTCAAGACTCCTTCAATTTCCACAAACAGCTGCTGCCAGCTGAGGAATTTGGGCTGTGCTACACGTAATTCCCAACTGTGATCATCAACGGCTGCTCTCCCAGCAGCAGAGGCAGCCTCTCTAGCAGCTGCCTGCACTGCCTGTGCACACTGCTGTGTCCTCTCCCCTGCTCCAAGCCCAGCTCTGCCTCATCCCACTGACAGGCAGCAACCCTCCTGGGGGTGAATGCCCTTAGTAAGGCCCTGAGTGGACCCTAGGGCAAATGAGGTGAACAGCAAACTTACGAGGTCAGGATACTTAGTCACGGAAAATAATAGGACTCAAGTACTTTTTCTGGAAGGATGGCAAGGAAGTTAACACAGTTTTGAATGCTTTGACATAGAAAAGTTCACTGAAGCTTTCCCAGGCTATGTGCTTCAGTATTTACTGGAAATTTTTCTCTATTGTGTGGGATTTGCAAACAGGAGTAATTTCATTATTTACGTCTTACCATCCATAAAACAGGAAATGATTGTCTTTCCCTACAGAGAAATATCTGCAGCCTCCTTCTTTCTCCCACTTTCAAAGTAAAAGTTTGTTTTCCATCTTCCCCTTGCTTGCTATGAAATCAACAACAATAAGTTTTCTTCTAAGAGATATAAAAAATTAGTGTCCATTGGAATGCATGAGACTGCTAAAATACATCTTTTTAGAGGTGATACACAACCATTTTTCAGAGTTTTTTTCTGCTCTTCTCTCTGAAAGACTCATCTTCCATTAAGATCCATTTTGGACTTTCTTCTATCACAGATTATTATTTTTGTATATCTCTGACCTTTCCCATAGGAAAGAAGAAGAAAATGAACTTCATCCCCTGCTGTGATGGCCTCTCAGAAAGGCAGACCTACTGATATGTTACTAAACTGTTCCTTTTTCCAAACATTTACAACAATGCTTCCCAGAACAGAGTGAGGAACAGCAAAATAGAAGCAAAGTCACACATTATGATCAAATGCATAATTCTCCCTTGTGATAGTACTAATAATTATAAAGGCCCTAGCATAAGTTTAAAAATTAATGCATTAACTGCTCTTTTCCATTTCCACCCACTCTGTATAGTGAACACATATTTCAAAGTCTAACGGATATTGCAAGCTACAGATGTTATGAATTATTTTTCAGTGCTAGTCACATTTTTGGTACAGATAGATCCAGCCTCCTGGCTCCAAAAGCTTATACCTAAGAGTAATGATATATTCTTGAAACTAAAAATCAAATGACTTATATTTCTGTGTTCTTTCTAACTGACTTTTAATTTCAGAGGTCTGGAAAATATATTTCTCCTCAAGAAGCACTGAAGTATTTTACAAAGGCAGAAAAATATTCTGAAATAGTCACGAGACTTCAGGGATTGAGACATTAAATTAAAAAAAAAAATCAATTAGTATGAGTTTTCGGAACTCCTAGAATTTTTAACTTTACATTTCCCACCATCATATTTAAAGACATCCCATCAGAGAACAGCAACCATCCTGTGTGATTCATACAATCTGCCAGTATCACGTGCATAACAGCTCTAGTAAAAGCAGATGCAATGCAGATGTACTATCTATGAGTACTCATGCATTAAGGTGAAACATTTCTTTCTTACGAGTATTTTACAGTAGACAGAAGAGAGCATTTCAGTGACTCAGAAAAGTGAGCATTATCTAACAAGTTATATTTTGAAAGATCCTTTGGCATAATATAATTTGATGTTTGCCTGGTTCACAGTTTAATGACAATTTAAGGATAACCCTCAATCTTTTCTTTGGGATTTACCAGAATTAGTACTAACATCGTGTGGCAGCTATAAAGAGTCATTTGGTGGGGGATCTCTGGTTTCATGTAAACTTACCCCTTCCTGTTCTGGCCACATACTCATTGCACAGCTCTAGTTTTATTATGACCTGAGGGCAGAGATATGTTCCTGGCTATTTTGGGTACTGCTAAACATAACATGGCCATTTTTCATAAATGTTGTAGGATTGATTTCAACCTACTTTCATGCAAACAAATAGAAGGAGCTGCTGTAACTGTGTCTGGACATAGTGAATAACATTTAAATAAATGTTGGGAGATAATTTCATGACTGAACTGAGGAGTCTGCAGACCTGCTAGTTCCCTCTTTCTACTGGATGATGCTATACGTATCCTGTAACTCTTAGATATTTTTGCTTTGTTATTTATTTCATTAGTCATTTAGTAAAAGACCTTCCTGAGGTGAGCTATCTCTCTAACAGTCATCTCCAGCACAGAGGATGTAAACTCTCTGCATAGAATGAAAGAATAAAGAAGAGAAAATAGATTTTCCCCCCTAACCCTGAAAACAGTATTATTTTCATTCAATTCTTAAGTTCCTTCTTCCTTTTTCCTTTCCTGAATCTGAAACTTGATATACATCTTTTTTAATCATTTCTGTTATAGCCTCCCTTGAAAATGCAAGATTTTCCCATTCATGTTCATACTATCAGAATTGCCTAGTTTGGAAAAGACCTTTAAGATCATTGAGTCCAATCACTAACCTAACACTGACATGTCCTTGACTAAACCATATCCCTAACCTATCCATGACTCTTCAATACCTCCAGGATGAGGACTCCGCCACTGCCCTGGGCAACCCATTCCAATGCCTGATAACCCTTTCAGGAAAGAATTTATTCCTGATATCCAATCTAAACTTCCCTTGGCATAACTTGAGGTCATTTCCTCTTGCCCTATCACTTGTTGCTCAGTTGAACAGACTGACCCCCACCTCTCTACAACCTCCATTTAGGCCGGTGTAGAGAGCAATCAGGTCTCCTCTGAGCCTCTTTTTCTCCAGGCTAAACAACCCCAGGTACCTCAGCCTCTCATCATACAACGTGCTCTGGACCCTTCACCAGCTTTGTGGCCCTTCTTTGGACATGCTTGTTTTCTTCTATCCCTTGTTTTCTTCTTCTTCTCTGGTCTGTTCCTACTGTACAATATTTATTAGCAATGTTTGCTTTTCCTTTCCCATTCTTCCTTCCCAATGGTAAAGAATCAATACAATCTTTCCAGTTTGAAAGATGTGGAAATCAAAGATTAAGACATAATTGAACTTGCAGATAGAAATGGCATCAGAGCTGAATGACGACATAGCTTTTTAGTCCTGTTTCTCTAAGTCGTTTAGGCCTTTGCACTTACTCTACTTAGGTAGAGATATTCAGCAAAGAGTTTGGGTGTTGCACCAATGAAAACACTCTTATTCCGTGTCACCCTTAAAATATTAATCATAGAAAGCCTGTTTATTTTCTGAGGCCCACACTGGAGAAGTAGAAGGGAAAACATGCACTCCAGCATGGAAACTGAGATCATGCTAGGTTTTCACATTTTAAGTGATGAAGGAGGTGCAGGCAAAAACTGGTTCTGGGATGACCTATTGCAAATTTCTATTGTGCTGATTATTACAGAACCAGACTGTAGCCCCATTTACACTTGCTCATGTTTTAAATGCTGTAGCATTTCTATAAATCATCTGTCCTTTTTTTGTTTTCCCATTAAATCCCTACAGTTGCCATGAAATTAAGTGAGCAGAAAATGTTTCTTTTTTCACTGCTTTTTAAAATATGAATATTTATTGCACTCCTTTTCTTACTGAAATTAAAACTGCAAGCATCCTTTTCTTAGCAGATTTTTGTAGCAACTCTAAGCACTCCAAATAGGTGCCAGGAAACAAACAAAATCTGATATGGAATGCCTTCCTGGATGCCCTCTCACTTAAGAGGACACATGCACAGAGCACACAAATTCTTTAAACACTGCTTTTCACCTCCTTCATTCCCTATTGATGGCCTAAGAAGTCTGCAGTAGAGTTGCCTGTATAGCAAATACAACCCTGCTAACAACAGGGTCATTTGTATAAAGAAATTCAAATCCCATAATTGATCCCATAAGTTGAAAACTACAACTCAATCTCCCCACCCCTCTAAAAAGAACACACGCAGACATGGTCTTTGGTCTTAAGGTCCCTTTGTGTTTGTGTTCATTGTTTCAATCTCTTTCCTTGCAGAGAAGCCAATGAGCAAGCTCTACTCCATTTATCTACTTTGCTTTCATAGTGTAAAGGACAATAATGCTCTGTGTGAATGAGCCCTTGAATCAAAAAGACCTAGCATTCCAGCATTTGTCACTATTGTTTGTCAGGATGGGCATGTAAAGCCGGAGAATTATTTAAAAAAAAACCAAAATTGCAATGTATCTTGAAGGATATATTCTTAGATTTGAATTTCATGAAAAGATAAAAGTATATTCAGAAACATACCCCTTTTTTAAATTTTTTTTCTGTAATCTGATTAACTTCTTTTGGCCTACTTCTTTTTAATCACATGACAGATCCAGGACATGGGTAAAGCAGAATACAGACCACTGAGTCCAAAGTTGATAAGGAGGGGACACTCTCAAATCTGGGTTAGAGAAAGATATTTTGAAAATTTGTTTAAAACTAGAATATTTTTAAAATACCATTGTAACTGGGCTCTGCAACCAGTTATCCTGATGCTAATGTTGGCAGTTCCTTGCTGTTATCATCGGTGGCTTCTCATGACCAAATTCCTAGGTCCCTGTTGGCAATGGGTTCTCAGTGTACATTGGGAAACAGCCTTTGGACTCTTCAACTCTTCCTAAGACTTGGCTGTGAATCTTTTGCAGTTGAATAGCTTTCTGTTGTGAAAACATGGTCAGTTTTTAAATAACTTTATCTTACAAAGTCATACACCCTATAAATGTGTCAAGAACATAATACATATACTATAGATGCCCATAACACTAGTAGGTGTCAGTAATGATTATTTAGTATGTTTTGAGCACCATAATCACCTGCTATGACCTCTAATAACTGACTCACATTTTATTAGCTATCTATTAACTATTTATTTGTGCAGTGGAAAATTTTAGAAATGAATCCTTGTCATAGTGCAAACCAGGAAACAGTCACTTCTTGTATCACTTGAACTTGGCAGTCAGGATTTCCATTCCTGCCACTAGGCTTTCTAAAAGGGCATTTCCTAGTCTGAAGCAAATAAACAAATCTAATTAAAAAAAAAAA
>VZZY01018014.1:11416-42943 GCA_013400335.1 Eurystomus gularis
AAAAAAAAAAAAACCACAAAAAACCCAAACATACAGAGTTGGTAACTGTTACCTTGGAATAAGCAGCTAATAAAGAAAGGATCTATTTAGAGTGGATTAATTTTCACCTAAGATTATATTTATCAACTGGAACTGGAACATCAGCAATTAAGATTACGATGCAATAAGGCCTGTCTTTTACTGTTACATTGGCAAAAGCTAATGACTTTTTGTTAATATAAAGCAGTCTAAATTCAGGCCAACTTTTTTTTCTTAACAATTTTTCAAGAGTGTTTTCTAATTATTTGGTTCTTGACTTAATAATTTTTCAGGATGTACTGAGTACAGGGCTTTAATTCATACTTTCTTTAACATCTAAGGCATTCCAAAAAACTACACCTAAGCAGGATATATACAAAAATTTTCATAACCCATAGGAAATTTATTACAAAATAATGATAGTAGCCTGAGTTTATTCCATGCTTTAATTTTATCCCTTATAACTTCGTTAGCTGAAACTTGTATAGCCTCAAGTGGTCATTGAGGCCCTTTGCGGGCAGTTTAATTCTCCAGGAGCGATGTATCCTTTCTGTCACTGGCATCCATCTTAGACAGCATGACCTGTCCCATGGGGCAACTGCCTAACTCCCCATGTCTGTGAAAGGAGCCCAGATGACTCTTGGGTAGCCAACATCACCTGAGATCACTCTTGTATTACAGATAATACCTGTAATACTTCATACAGGTCCTCCAGTCTAATCTCCAACATGTTAAGTGTATTACAATCCACTCAGTTACCTTGTGGAAAGCCCAATGACTTGTGTTTCATGACAGCATAAGTTATGTCTGGCTAAAGAATGTTGTCCAAAAAGGCATCTAGTCTTCAGTTCTAAGGCCATGGTATTGCGATGTAGAGGCTACTCTCAGTATAACTGACAACATATTTTCCCAGATTCCATGGTTCCATTTTTATTTATAATATTTTTGTTAAATGATCCAGTTCCATGAAATTAGGAGATTCATAAGAGTCTCAGCTTCTATTAAATGTAAAAGGACTAAGTCTCTAGTCCTTATTGTTAGAAGGAAAAATGCACACAACATGGAATAACTTGTCCTAAAGGCTCAGCAGTTACAAAATAAATTAATAAATCCTTTTTTGTTGAAAAACTGTATTTGTTAATATCTTCAATTTAAGGATCCATGCTTTCCTTTATTACATCTTTAGAAACCTGTAAGATTCTGAGCTAAACATTTAGCTTTAAAAATAATGGTTTTTAAATGACAGGGATTCTAAAGCTAAGTACTCAACAGTAAGTAATCCTATCTGTTTTCCTGAAGTCATAAAATGACTGAGATATATCACCAATGAGCTATATATAACTTTTTTAAAAAAATATTTTGTTGACAGCAGAAGTTCAAACCAAGGTTAATTCCAAAGGAGACAATTTCCTTTATATTGAGAGATGAGGTTCCAAAATGGAGTCATGATCAGAAAATAGGCATTCAGATGTTTCTGAAAGTTTTTACACAATGAGATACATCTTGTGTCAACAAATAAATTAGCTGTTGTCATGTTACTGTGGTTCAGCTGTTGAAGAGCCATCAGTTATTAGAGTTTAGATACTGTATCTGTTCAGATAAACTGCCTTATGTTACCAGGAATAATGCTTTACATATCCGTGAGGTTTTTGCCCACTGATCTCAAAGTGCTTTTCAAACACACACTCCAACATCCATGCTGAGCTTTAATATACCCAATCTTTACTTTACAGTTGGAGAAACCCTGCGGTTTTGAGCTATGAGTAAAATTCTGATTTAAGCTGTAATACTGCTCGACCTTTGATTACTGACATCCATCTCTTGCACACCTTTTGGAGACCACAAAACCTCCATGGATGCTCACAGCAAGAGGGATGGAGGGACCCCTCTAACTCCTGTGAAGTCTCCAAGGAAGACGATCTCATTGCATCCTGCAGAACATAGACACTGCTCACTTTGTAAGGGGCTGCGAGACTTATCTGAAGGTGAAATAAAGCTCTGATCACCACCTCTGAACACACTTATGAAGCATTCTGCATCTGCTGCAGGGCTGAGTAATCACACATGCATCCTCCTGCTTACCAGGGCACTCTGGGAGGAACCTTTTCTTGAGACTCCCTTTGGGAGGATGAGACTTTCAAAGGAACGGTTAATCCTTGCTAGGGCTTTTATGAGGCACGTTTGCCTGGCCAACTGACTGAATATCTTCCCTGTATTTATTATTTTAAAAAATGATGAGCTGCCTCTGACCAGCTGTATTAGCTACTCCCCACTTATACTGTGTGTTAATAAGGAAGATGTTTGTGATTTCTATGGAAAGGCTGGCTATAGCATAGTGATGACTTATACTGAGACAGGATTAAAAAGTGAACCTGTGGCTCCATTTTAGCAAGAGGAGATAGATTCAGAAAAGGCAGCACTTTTATAAAGATACCATGGTGTCTTTCCTCAATGAGATCCTTGGGGCTGTTGCACAAAGGTAATACATCTCATATAAGGTAGGCACATGGGGCTCTGCTCTCAATCTGTCAGTAACCACAGCTCAGAGAGTATTCTTCTTTGGGGTGTGAGAAGACAGCATTCTTCCTGCTAACTCAGCTCTTGGCTTGGAGGTAAGATAAATTCAGAGGTATGTGCTTAGGAAGATGTGACTGAAGCTTAAAAGTACAGGAATGTAAAAATTCAGCTGACAAGAGTGTAATTGGACCACTTGGCATTTTTTTCACTGTTTTTATTGAATTTGGATTTTAGTTTTTTTCATTATTCCCATCTAGTGCTCATGAGGCAAGAGGCAAACCTGATCTCTGGACTCTGGATGTGATGGTTCTGTGGTTTATTCATGCAACTCTGTATCAGATAGTTGGCTCTTTCCTTGCAAAGCAAGAGTTTACAAACAGCAAATGCCTATTTGGGCACAAAAAGAAGCATGCGGAGGAAGACAAGACTTCTCCATAAGTAGTCCACATTAAGGTCCTCCAGATGCCTTGCTTTGACATGACTTCTGTGCCCAGGGTCTTGTAGCTACAAAGGGCCTACTTCCACACCAGAGAGTGAGTGAAAGAAAGGTCCTGATCCTGATTTCCACTTCACTTTGTGAGACATAATTTAGTAGACTCTTAATATATTCCTGGGAGAAGTTTTGTCATTGCTTGAAGGTTTTCTTCAATTAGTGCCCATGGGACTAGATGACTAAATGTGATAATTTTGGAGGAGGGAGATAGCTAATTTTGGGTCAGATATGCCGGGAGCTGAACAGAGAGGCGGGTCAGGAGCAGTGGTTAGCAGGGAGGTGGAACTATCATTCCTGGTTTCACAGCTCCCATGTGCAAATTTCCTTCCGGATCACTGTGCCTCAAGCTCCCTTCATCCCACAGCCCAGGAGCATGCTAGGTCATCCTGGCATGACCACAACCGTTGGCAACAAAATTTTGAGCTCTTGAGGCCAGCTCCTGGCTTTCCTCAAGTCAGTAGGTATATCAGACCTTGTCTGAGTCACACAGAAATGGACTCAAGGCCAGAAGAAATGAGAGCAGAGGGCAGATTTGCCTGCTAGAGGCAGCATACACAAATGTTGTGTCCCTGCTTGCAGGGGTGGTCATTGGACCAGCACCCTGGTGAGCTTCCCACTTGGACCACAACCTATCAGGGCTGTCTTAGCCACATGTGACAAGGATAGATGAAATTTAATGCCAAGGCTGTGGAACTATGAATGATTATTACTTTCTTGAGCTCTGCCAGGGAAATATTATCTATTTTTCAGGGCTGCACATTTTAAGCCCAGGGAGATCTCTCTTCCTTTATGCCCAGAGGCTGGATGTTATCAGCCTAGCCACTTCAAAAGCACAGTTTTTTCATTGCAGTATCCGTAGCATGTGGGTTTAAAACACACTAAAAATGCATCTCTCTCGTATCACCCCTCTTGAAATTATCCAAGAAACACAGACCCAGGGCCTTAATTGCTGTATTTCTAGGTCTCCTTGTCAGTACTGGACTCTATTAACCCAGAAGCCTCTGTAGGCAGCAGACTGTAATACAACCCCTTGGAAATCATGGGTGTGAAGGAGAACTGAATGAACATGGGAGCAAACACAGCAACAAAGGGGCCCTGTGTGAATATCTCTACTTTTTTACCAAGTGAAAGCTCCTTATGTTCTGCAGAATTGAAGCAGACTGGGGACAAGCTCCCAAAATAACTTGAATTCCATCAGCATTATCCAGTGTAACAATAATAAAACCTTCATGGCATGTGGGGCAACCTCCTCCCCACTCCCCATCCCGTATTTCCTACTATGTGGCACCTAAATGGTAAAAAAGAAAATATCTTTCAACAGGGACAGTACTGTAAAAGCTTTATGAATGCATGGCTAGGTTAGTCCATGCTCATTTGTGCAACTTGGCTTGCATTGTTCACTGGGTCTTTGCCAAACATATCTGTTGCGTAATTATGAGGCTTGCTTTAATAAACTCACAGAAGTTTCTAGGGATGTAACGAATGTTTCCCCCTCCTTTCTGTGATTATATGACAACCAGCACAGTGAGACCCAGGTCCTAACTGGTGGATTTATGCCATGATTTACAGTAATTATCAAAGTCAACACAATAATATAGGAAAACAGAAACACCCACCTATACATTTAAAGAGCCGAAAGAAGACTTTTCTTAAAAAAAAAAAAGCCCTATAAAATCATAAGAGAATGTACTTGTCTGTCCACTGAGTAAATTTTCTAATTTCCTTGTCAGCAAAACCAACTTTAATTGATTTTCTGCACTGTACACTGACTTAGACTGAATAATACTGGCTTAAGCCAAGAGAAATCTCAGTGAAGTCAACTTCATTAGTTGAGATTTCTGCATGGGAAAATCAAATACAGTGATGGCAGGCATGGCTTCACATCCTGCTGGTCTGACTGTGCAGACATGCCCTTCTGCATGAGGGAGTAAGGGGAGTTTATGAGAAAGGTTCTCATGGTTTCAGCTTGAATAGTGTCTAAGAAAGATATTTAATAAAAAGCTCCAAAATGTGTTCATTGTTTTGGAGTGTTTCCAAGCTCTTTCCTCCAAAGAACTGGTTCCAGCATACATGATTCAGAGTTGGTTATTCCATGCTCATGTATTCCAATGGAAATCAGATGATTTCTATGTTGAGGTACTAGACAGTATTATTAAGGGTGTTATAGCCTGGACCATGCAATTTAGAGCCTTTTAAAATGTTTCCATCCCCACATCTGACCTCACTGAATTTATTTAATTTGCATTTGAAGGAATAGCCTTGAAAAGTTGTTTTCTCTGCAACAGAAATCTCTGGTCTTTCAAAGAACAAATGAAATGTACATACACAAAATATACATTAAAAAATAAAGCATTCTTCTTGGTCACAACAAATGCCCATTTGTCAGAGCTTTATGGCCTACTTCATACAGTACATTCTAGTTAACAGTAGCTGTAGCATATTTCTTTGACAAAAAAACAGTTACAGAGTGGCAGTGCATATCAGCCTCACTGTCTCAGCTGCAAACCCATGCCTGGAATGTAAATATATAACTTGTGAAGATATTCTTGGGCTTACCTAGGTCAGAGCACTGCACCACGCGAAGATGGCACTGGCAGCGGAAGGGGCACACTGGTCCAAACCCAGATATGACAGGATCATCTGTTGGAGGCATATCGGCCGACCCTTCATCCTCCAGCATAAAGTCAAAGAGGCCCTGCTGGTGGAACGGCTTGGCCAAGCACGCTGGCAGCAGTAGAACGAAGAGAAGAGCCAACTTCATGGCTTAGTTCATCGACCCTAAGCAGAACCTAGGGATCAAAGCAGGACATTTACAACAAATGTAGCAGTTTCCCATAGCTGCACAGTTCCTGCTGAAGGAGGTCCAGCATATCCACCAATTGCATAACTGTTCCTTTCAATAAAGGAAAACTGAATTGTGAAAATAGGACAGTTATGTGATAGGAGTCTGGTAACTGCTTGCTAATACTTTTTTTTCTTTTACAGAGCAGTTTAAGGGCAACTGTAAACACATCTGTTTGCATATTTAGAGTAATATTTATTAGGAACAGGCAGCCCTGTCAACTTTGTTATGCAAAACAGTCAAAACAATAAGCCACATTTTCCATGTGTCTGTTTTCTGCCAACGTAACAGTCCATTTGATTTCATTAGCAGTTGTTTCATAGCAATGACTTTGTCCCATGGGGATGAACCTGAGATTCCCAAACTCACTCTAATTCAGTATTTCATATCTTGACATATATTTTTTTCTAAGTGCCAGTTTGCTGTGTGTTTTAAATTACAGCCTAGTAAACTGACTGAGAAAGAGTAGGATCTAGTGACAGGGTGGAGAGAGAGGGAAAGATCTTTAGTTGTTTAAATGAGCTATAATTCTTTTCCCATTTAAACAGCACAATGAAATGGAATAAAATGTTGTGTTATATTGTATATTCTTGCCTTTTTGGGTAGCAGATTTTATTATATAAACAATGCACCCTGAAAATCCTCTGCTTTGCACTGCATAAGCATTTGAATTGATGCTTGTAGTATTGTCAGCACACTTTCTAATGGGACTTCAGGGCCTCATTCTGCAGACTTCCATGCTCAACTTTATGCCAGTATGTATTGCCATAGATATTGACCAGGAAAACTACTTTGAATACTTGTTCTCAGGACATAGGCCTAAATGCATTTTAACACACAGTATATTGTGCTATCAGTGTTGTGTGCTAAGAAGAATCACACAGAATACTTATATCCATGTTTCATAATTACAGAATCACACAGAAATGCTATGGTTGGAAAAAACCTTTAAGTTCATCAAGTCCAGCCATTACCTAACTCTACTAGGCCCACTACTACACCATATCCTTGAGCACCATATCTAGAGGGCTTTTAAATACATCCAGGGATGGCAATTGAACCACTTCCCTGGGCAGCCTGTTCCAGTGCTTGAACACTCTCTCAGTAAAGAAATTTTTCCTAATATCCAACCTAGACCTCCCCTGGCACAAATGAAGGCCATTTCCTCTCATCCTATCACTAGTTACTTGTGAGAAGAGACCCACACCCACCTCTCTACAACCTCCTTTCAGGTAGCTGTAGAGAGCAATAAGGTGTCCCCTCAGCCTTCTTCTCTCCAGAGTAAACAGCCCTTGTTCCCTCAGCTGTTCCTCATACGATATGTTCTTGAGGCCCCTCACCAGCTTTGTTGCCATTCACAATGAAATTACAAAACAGCTGTTCACAGATTTTGTATCAAAGCTGTATAGATAACCTGAATTTCTGAAAATTATTTATTTATTTATTTTATATAAGGAAGCTTATCTTTTACGAACTTTAATGGGTTTAAAAAGAACCCACAAAAAAAATATGAAGAAACCTGCCTTCAAGTTGCCAAGTGACAGAAAGGCAAACTTCTCATTTTTTTAGGAGCTTTTTCTTAAAATAGATGGCATAGTCTTGAATACAGTTATTGCTCTCTATAATGAAAGCAAAAATGTCCACTTGCTTCTTCAGGTCAATAATTCTGGAATGCCTTGCCTGGGAACTAGCTGGAATGATTTTTTTTCTAGCAGAAGTTATCTAACAGTTAGGGGTGTGGTATGTTTGTCAGCTCCATATTGACTAATGGAAAGATAACAAAACTGGGAGAGATGCAGAGGAGGAGGACTATCTTCCTCTCTACATTGACACATGGAAGCTACCAGGTAGATGACTAAAGTGGGCAGCTGATGTTAGGTGAGAGTACTGTGCATTGAGGCCCCTCTTTCTAGAATACCACATCCAGGTACTCTAACAGGAGTGGTTAGTACATAAAAAAAGCTAAATAAACGAAAAGCACAGGCCTGAAATTAGATAAAATCTATAATGGAACTGGGTTCTATTTTTTCTATGAATTTCTACCTGCAAATGCCAATAATGCAATCCTGCAGAAACCTGTAGGGCTCAGTGTTGAGAGGATGATAAAGTTACCTTACAAAATATGCTAGTGTTTTAGAATCACAGCTTACATTTCTGTCATCTACCTAACAGGAAGACAGGTATCTAACATCCTCAGATGTCCCAAGACATCACGTGGAGTAAAACACCATTTCTGTTGCCTTTTTAAGAGACATAGTTCATTTCTTAGTTGGACCTGAAAGTATTTTCTATTCCTGGAGCAGATGCTGCATGTACTGAGGGGTTTAGCAGAACCCAATGTCAACTAGAGGGTCAGAGGATTTTAGCATGTCCTGTTAGCCTTACTCAGTGCTGTGCAAACTCATGCTACGTAGCAGGGGCAGGCTGTGTCCCTGTGTGGGCTATCCTCCTGTGCTCCCTCCTGCCCTGGTCCCCCACCAACATTGGGGCTGTATCCCTTCCCCACCAACACCTGCATGATCCATGTAGAGTACACATGGACAAGTAAGGATATCACAGCAAAGTGCTGTTAATACATGGTGGTGAGTTCTTACCATGGTTTAATCTAAAACAAGATTCTTTGAGATAATTATTATGTATGAATTATTGTAAAATAGCAATGCAATTTATTAACAGTCTGAAATGGGAAGACAAATTTGCTAAATCATCACCATTCATCATAATAAGTTGCCTTGTGAAAATGATCAATAATATATTACCCTAGTAGAAATTATTTTTCAGAACGTACATTAACATCAATAAACATTAGGAATCCTGCACACCAACCCTGGCATGGCACTGACAGTCAGTACTTTTAAAAGAGTTTCCCCAGCTCTTTCTTACATATTCATATATTTTTTAAATATTTGTAAATATTTAAAACTGCTTGTATTTGCCCCCAGGGTCACTGCTGAAGCACCATTCATTCCAAGAATGCACAATCAGGATATTATCCTGGGGTTAAATTACTACTCCTCAAAAAAAACCCCAAAGCAACGCAAAGGCACTTTAGAACTGTCTTCACACTCTGCTTCTTGTTCACGTTCATAATTTATAACCTCACGTATCCCAGTTAAACCTTGTCATAGGCCTTTTCCTTTAACCCCTGTTTTGTCAAAGTTATAAGAAAATCAGTAAGATTTTAAAGTAAAACTATAGAACAACAAAGGATAGCAAGGATCTAACCTGAGCACACAACAGAGAAAATAGCAGACTGAATATCTTTATTTGTGTATGTATTTGTACTGCAGGCACATGTAGCTGTTCCTATTGTTTGCATGTGTAAATGAACATAAACAGTTCAAGAAAAAGATATATACAAAACTGCACTAGTAAGAAATGTTTACATTTCACTTACAAAAAAAGAAGAGAAGGGGAAAAAACATCTGAATTCTTAGAGGTCTATGACACAATATTTACGTCTGCAGGACATAAATGTTTAAATCTGCTTTAATTATGTGTTTACAGTGAGGAAGACTTTTCCACAAACAGAGGAAACTATACCATAGACTTGGCCACATTTCAGTTTAAAATACCACTGGAAATATGCTTCATCAGTTCACGTCACCACTGTACTGGTGGTCTTCTTGTCAGTTTACCTTAATATTAAGTTTTAAATATTAGTTCACCTACAATCAGAAATCTCTCAAAATGCCACAAAGACAGTTAAACAATATGTGCAGTTTCAAAAACAAAACCAAACAAACCCAAACCCTACATTATACGTTTTCTCCATTTTGTGTAATAAAGTCTAGATGTGCAAACATAGGAGTTGGAAGGTTTAAAGAGATTAAAACTCTTAACAGGAGTTTCAACTCCAGCAATTTTCTTTTCTACTATTTCATTGATAGGAACCTTCTTTAAATGTGAGTCCCTTGTTTGTACACTGTAGCATAGCACTTTCTAACATTACAAAGGCACACACTGAGCCCGTTTAACTAACCACTATGCATTTTTTTTGTCTGAAATTGAAATTATATTCATTAATGTTTGGAAAATATAGTAAGAAATCCAAATGAAAAAGAAATCATGAAGTGCAGTTTAAAACAGAAATGTAACAACTCAAGCATTTTTTACACTCACGACATCACCGATTCCAAACACTGGATTGCAAACAGAGAATATACTGCTGCAAAAGTTTACAGTAAGGAAAAAGAAAGGACTATAACAGTGCTTATACAAATCAAAACAAGACACGGAACAGTCAAATAAACAGTAGGAAATCTGCACAATCCTTGAGAATGCATTCTCATGTTCACAAGAAACAAAAGTGCTGGATACAATACTTAACATTGCTAAACATTTAGTAGGATTTTTTCCTTGCTTCTCTTAAAATTCATCTAGTTCTTGCCGCAGACTTGCCTGAAGTTTTATTAGTGCAGCATAGTTCAGGAGAATTACTGAAAACCGTACCTTTTAATCCAGGGATTTGCAACAGGAGCTCTCAAAGCTGAGATGTAATTAAACTAAATATTCAACCCAGGCAAAAGACTTTGCAGGTGTGGAAAGGAGGAGGGGGTAAGTTCAGCTCAGTGACTGTCACTTGGTGGAAAACCCTCCTGCTTCTATTCCATAGCACAGTTAAAAAATAAGGTTTCTCTCAATGAACACAATCCAGGCTGACACCCACATTAGATCATATGGTAATGATATGTCTCCTGTATTGTAGCCAGAAACTTTATCAGCTCTTTTGCTTTCTTTTCCTCCTTTTTTCTTTTTCATTTACTTTATTTCTTTTTCATCTGTTTAGAATCCCAAACTACTTGTACACTATAAGACAGATGTTTAGCTGTAATTCATCTTACTTATTTTATTTATGTCCCTACAACATATATTTAGGAAAGTTTTCTTGGTTTTAACTATGTTTTTTTTTCTGACTTATTACTGGGAAAAATGTTTGGCTGTTCCTCTTGTTTATAGTATTTGTAATTCAAGGAAATGATATAAAATTAATCTTGGAGTTAGTCAAAGGGGAGATGAATATCAGAAAAAAAGGGGTACCTTTAGGTAAAACTATTTAAGCAGATATCAACCTGCCTTTGCTTTTGCTATAATCATTGTCAAACCAAGTAGTATGTACTGTAATATACTATTATCCTGTCTAATAATAGAGTTTTTATGTATTTCTTCAAACTACAGCATGTTTCTGATATATATGAAAATCATGTTTTCATTAGTAGAATGTTTCTAACATTTGTGGTTAGAACTGCTTTATATAACTTTGCTTTTTTTTAACTGCTTTCTCACCAGGACAGCAAAGCAGAGGGGAAATTAGTGTTAAGTGGTTTTGGGGGTGGATTTTTGGGGGGTTTGGGGGTTTTTTGAAGGGATGGTGGAGATTTTTTTAAAGCATGAAAGGAAAAATGTATCTGAGTCATTGTTCAAATTTATATTTTACTTTAGTAATTTCTGTTTTGATGCAAATATCAATGGAAGCTAAAATTCAGTTTCTCTATTCCTGTGCAATTTTAAGTTTAGCAAACTGAAAGGAGAGCAAATACAATAATTACTATTTATTTAGTAATCCAAACACATTGTGAACATGTGTAGCTTCCCTGTGCTGTTAGCTGTCCTGTCTAAATACTAGAGGATCGTGCCTCTGTGTTTTGACTTGTATCCTTTTATTTCTGCCCCTAGGCTAAGGCCAGGTGCAAATCTGAAATTAAAGCCTGAAAAACGTGAAATGATGTTTAAAAGAAGTCTGCACTTTTAGAAACACAATAAACTCCTGAAATTTTAGCTATCCATTTAATTTCAAGAAGAGCCATTAAAACAGCTCTTACAATTGTTCTCCTTTGATGGAAGAAAACATGGTACAATAATTGGCTGTTAGTTTTGGTCAGTGTAGCACAAAGGTGTAATCAGACATCTTACATTAACAGTTTCTTTATATAATTCCCTCTAAAAGTTAAGGATCATTTATTCACCCCTAGTCCTTGAGCTAACTTCTTTCCCCTGCCTCTTCACTGCATTCAAAACTGCTAATGATTTTTGTCATAACATTTTTCTACATATGATTAGTAGTGTTCCAAGATTTTATGCTTGCAACAAAACCTTATCTTTGTCCAGAAGTGTCTCCATGAGGCTTGCTGAAATCTTGGCTGCATCTTAGTAATGTCAGTTATTTGAACCTTGGTCATCAGCTGCATCTGGTGTTTAAAAACATTTCAAAGCAAGATTTTGATGAGGAACAGGTCAGGGTAAACTTGTTGTCAGTTTGCTTCACAAAACCCATTTATATCCTTTCCCAGTAAAATCTTAATACATTTGTTCTGGTATCTGTTATGGGGTTGAAAGGTGTTATAATTTAATAGCTTAGTCATCTCTTTTGAGGCACAGGAGGGGATGGACAGCCATTTCTCATTCTTTTTTTATTCTTAGGCATTAGGGAAAGTCAAACAAAAACATGAAGATCAAGGCGGGAACAGGTGGAGCATGGGTGCCTGCTGGGTGGACTGGAGGCTCCCAGTCTGCCTGCAGAGGAACTGCTGCCCATGGAGGTAGAATTTTTCTACTTTTTCTGTAACAAAGCCCATCCCAAGAAGCTCAGGGGGAAAAAGATGTTACCACCTTTAGGAACGATGAAAATACTTATGCTGCCTGTCAATACCCAGAGGTGGAAGGGGTATTGGCATCCAAGCACTCCTGAAGTACAAAATGGAGCATGTGGAAGACTGAGCAACTGAGTGGGAGAGTACTTAGGACATTGAGTATCGGTGCAGTACCCTATTAATTGTTTTGAACGATTGATGTACTTTTATGGGAATGTGGGATCCTTTCTGACACATATTACTTTAATCCCACCCTTTATCCCCTGCTGTGACACTCAGAAGATAAACAACTTTTGAGCAGAACAAAAAATTAAGTCATTATGTAATTTTAAAGCCCATGACCATACACAGAGCCTAGCATCGATAAGCTCTCCTTCCCAGTCTCATCTACTTTGACTACATAGTCAATATAAAAAAAATCCTGGTTAGAACAATCTTGGTTTATATGTGATTTTATCACTCCAATTTAACAAACCTATAGGGCTACATGCTGCTCTAAATACCGATTCCCAGAAAGTTACAGGCAACTGCATGTTAATATTATTTATATAACAGTCTTTTTATTAAATTTTGATGGATAGCATCTGCTTCATTTGCTCACAGCTTATTTTGTGGACCTTTCAAAGGGCAGTGGTGGGAGAGAAGACAGGAAGCCTGCCTGCCTGCTGTTGACTGCTCTGCCTGAGTCCAGTGGAAGTCTCAGCAGGAAGGGGATGAGCAGCTGCCCTGTAAGGAGCAAACATCCCCTGAGGGAAGAGCTCCTGGAGTGTGGGGCTGGGCTGGGAGAGAAACACGTCCAGCAGGCGCCCAGTGCTGCCAGACAGGTTGCAGAATCCTCAGAAGAATGAGGAGCCAATGTAATCTGCCCCTGAGGGTCGAAAGAAAGGGATTTTTTTAGGGAGCCTGGGTTGAAAAAAAGAGAAAGAAGTAGCATTTATTGCAATCCAGAACGTTACTGGAATAAGAAACAAAGCAGGAGGACAGGATCTGTCCTGCAGAAACATGGTGGCCCAGAGATTCAGGTTCTTCCTCATTCATAAGTTTCCACTACACAAAAAGGCATTTTTCTTGGGTTGCCTTCTAATAGATCCCAGCTTTGATGATCAAAGACTGGTTAGCGCTGTTGTGGTTGTTGTGGTAAGGAAGAAGGGCAGGCAATTCTGCCTTAAAGTCCTCATGAGCCAGCTAGGTAAGTGCCAATCCCCATTAGGAAGGGATGAAACCAGATCCCCTGTTCTGGCTGCCTCTCAAGGGCCCTCTCCACCTCTTCTATCTTAATATCTCACGCCTGTGCTTTAGCAGCTTCTTAGCATGGCCTCCTCCATGTTCTCTAACATGCTAGTGCCTGTCTCTCCCCTTCTTTCTCTGCTATGCAAAATAATTTCTTTCAATCACCTGTAGTAAACTGTTCTTTGCCATAGCAATGAAGTTCCTCTCCTAAAAATGTGAGTAAATATTGACCTAAGCTTAATAAACATTGATCCAGCTAAATCTTGACCCAGGATCAGCCTGACAAGGTAGTTAAAGAGAAAGAACTGTAATTTCTGGATATTCGGAGTATCAAAGTTTACTTGAACGCTCTGTGACCTCAGCAGTTACAGTCCTAAACTTCTTGACATTTCAAAAAGATCAAAAGAACCAACGTATCAGATTTTGGACATGTGCTACCAGTACCTTTATACTTCTTCAGCTATGAAAGCACTTCTTATATAGCTGTTTGAACAAAATGCAACCAAACTTCAAAAGAGAAAGCCCTCTCTTTGGAGGAATAGTCTCTTCTGTCACTGTCAGTCTTCCTTTCTCTTTTCCACTCTGCAAGAACATGCACTGTGTATCTGTTATGGTCATCTCCCTGCTCTCTTCTGAAGAGAGTCTGTGCCATATACAAGGCACTCTAGGAAGCAAATTCTAATTGTTATTAGATAAAGTATCTGACGTGATCATGTCCTTTACTTTGGTCTTTTTTATTTGGAAAGGCCAATGAATTCCTGTATTCAACACTGGCTTTACTTTCTTCTGGCATTTCTATTCTCTCCTGAATCAAATAATTTTGTCCAGGTGTATCCAGCAGCTGCAAGAGCTAACCACATATCAGTGTAGCCTTACTACTCACTATGATGTCAAATGCCCTGAACTTAAATTCCACCCTTGTGGAGGAAGCTTGTCCTAACTGTAACAGCATTGGAACAGGCTGCCCAGGGATGTGGTTGAGTCACCATCCCTGGAGGTGTTTAAAAGACCTGTAGATGTGGTGTTTAGCTATTACCGAGAAAGTTGGCTGTAAAAGAACTCTCTAACATAGTAACATAGTTTATTGGTGGACTTGGCAGTGCTAGCTTAATGGTTGGACTCAATGGTCTTAAAGGTCTTTTCCAACCCAAATGATGTTAAGATTCTATAACTATTCCTCACACTTTTGTAGTGTAGATGTAGCTTTTGAGGTCACTGCTACCTCTTCTCTTCAAAAATGCAGCAAATAGATGAAACTAGACTTTGTATGAGTTCTCCCAGCTCCTAGCCATCCTAGAAAGAAAGAGTGAGAGAAGAGTAAAAGTGATCATGGACCAAAGACTCCAGAACCTCACTTTTACTTTACCTCTTCACCTTTAATTATTGGTGAAGAAAACATATGCAAAAACATTTGCCATCATACACACTGATATACCTCTGTATTAATACTCAGGCACTCCATTTGCTGTGTTTCAGTGATAGCATTACATTTTTTTCCTGCCTGGCTTCTGTGCAGGTGTCAGCAGTCTCCTGCCCTCTGGAAAATCTCTTACATGAAGGAAAGAGTATGCTGGTAGATATCCCTCACCAAAGGTACCAGGAAGCAACAACTGCCTATGGAAGAGACCTTCCCAG
The DNA here is from genome assembly GCA_013400335.1 of Eurystomus gularis. Classification (NCBI taxonomy): domain Eukaryota; kingdom Metazoa; phylum Chordata; class Aves; order Coraciiformes; family Coraciidae; genus Eurystomus; species Eurystomus gularis. Next base: position 26,742 of record VZZY01018014.1, read on the forward strand.
GAAAGTGTCACTCTGGGACCATGGGCCACATAAGAGGGAGTGATGATTGGAGAAGAGAGCGGGCTAGTTTAGGTGAGAGGAGACAAAATTTCAAGTGAGAAGCTGTTTCAACAGATTTTGGCCTTTATATTTTGCAGTATCTTGGGTTGGAGCCCAACCATTTTCAAGGGTCAGATAAAAAATCCAAACCTTAATTTTTATTCTGATGGCCCTTAGATGATTCTCTGGGTAAGCCTCTTCATCCCAGCTGGATTACACAATGCCATAGAAAAGGATGACAGTAATTCATGCAAATGTTGCAACTGTACTCCTTGCATGTTCTTTGTTAGTCAGGGGTTATGAACCAGCATTCAAAATGAGACACATCCTGTGCAGTTCTGAACAGCCTCTTCCCAGTTTATGAAAAACATGTGAATAGCCAGGTCATCCTTGATTTCCAATTTAGTCATCACAGAAAGTAAACTTTTTGAGGGGGAGATGGTAACACTATTACTGAGGAAAGCCCTGAAAAAAAGGAATGCGATAGAAAAAATGGACCATTACAGTAAAGTTTGTGTCTGTGTCCCTATATGAAAAATGCTCATTTTTGTGTGTTGGCAATCTGCTGAGGAAATAAATAATTTCTAAGTTCAGCTAAACATATAAAATGTTGACTTTGAAGATATAAAGCAATGACATCATAAAACTTAACAGTCTTGTTTGGATTGTGTGACCTCACTACAGAAAGGAACAGCTGAGAATCTTAAGGTGGATGGTGATAAGTTACATGAGAACCAACCCTGTCTAAACAGAGTGTGCTCTGTGGGGTTCACATGAAAAGGATGTGCTTCTAATAACTCTTGAACCTTTGAAGTAGCTTATTGCACTTAAGTCAATTTTAAAACATAATAAAGATGTGGGAGAAGAGTCTGAAAAGCACAGATGATATCTAGCATTCAGGATACAGGAGCGATCATGGGAACACTATACACTGTACCAAAATTTGAAGACATGGAAAAGTAGAATACAAACCTACTCAAGAAGGGCAAAATGGCAGTTCATTAGAAAGGGGAGCAGGAAGCTTTAAAATTCATTTTCACACTATCATGGCTTAGAATTTAAAAAATAAAGTCTTGACTATCTAAAAAATGTTTTTCTATCAATATAGAATCAGATTTCTCCTATTTTCAAGATCATTTGGAATTAGGGTTATCAGCCATTAAATACTTAGATGTTGCAATGTTGTTCAGGAAACAGTCTTCAAAATACCCATTCCATTTCATTAAGTATTTGAAGAGTGGTTCACTTTAACTTGCCATTAAGCAGATACGGACTTTCTTTTGACTGCTATTTGAAGCATATTCTACTTTTATTCTTATAAAGAAGCTCTTCAAAAGATTTCTCTGAGCAAGTAATTGCACCGATTTTCCTCAATAGTAATTTTCCATAGTCAACCTGGATAAAACACAGTGAAGTTTTCTAAGCAAAACAGAGTTTAATTTTACATGCAAAAACTTTTAATGTGATGGCAATACCTTCAGCTATTGAATTACAGTGGAATTTTTTTTTTGTAATCAGAAAAAATGAAGGCTATCCTTTTTCTACATTATTCTTTGTTTTATTTCCTTCTTTACAGCATGTTTTTCAGTTACTTTTTTGTTCCATTCCATGTTCCTGGAGCAACCTGTTCCTAAAAGAAGAGCTGTATTTTAATTTAGAGGATAACTCACATGTCCATTGTATTTCAACTCAATAAAAGTTCAACTGTACTTTGATTATGAATATTCTTGGTTTGCACTTACTTGTCCCACTTTTAGTTTTGGGGGGTTGAGGTTTTTTTCCTTTTTTTTCTTCAGATCTACGTATGTAATAGATTAATTCATGAGCATGCTGGGACACACCTCCAGGAGGCATAAATCATACCATATTATTGAAATTGCAACATCCTGTGATTTATGTCATTTCAAAATGTAGCCACTGAATTTCTTGACTCGTCTTCATCTATCACAATATACAAGGAACCCAAACCCTTGGAGAACTAAGTCAAGGTTTGGAAAAGTTTTCCAAAATATCCCTAATAGATCTGATTTTCAAAGAGACTTTCAACAAGCACTTTTTGAAAATCTGGTATTGCATTATGCACTGGAGGGAGGACACAGAAAACAACCATGCACTCACACCAACTAGTCACTTTTACAAATCCCAGTATATTGAGCTAGTTTGAATCTACCAACTAAATTTAAGGATAGAGTTATTTCGCCTTATATATAAAAATTAAATAGGATGTTTCAAAACAAATGTATCAGCTTTTTATAAAAGGATGGAAAGTTTGCCTCTGAAAAAGCCACAAATACACTTGCAAGCAAAAATCTGTTCAGAGACTGTTCTTCATTTATAAAACCAAAACCACTGCAAATTGGATCTTAAGACTTGGGCAGGTTGGAACAGTCATTTGTCAGGTTCTTAAAGGTCTTCCACCGTGTTCCTGTACCCTGTGTCACCTCCAAATTGTTTGAATCAGCTCCACAAGTGGAATTACTTATCTTTCAGTCACAACTAGAAAACCCAGCTCTTTGAGGAGGACTTCACCCTGATGTAACCTGTTCAGAGACTGCAATACCCTTTTGGTGTCAATGAAAAATGAGAAACATTTGGCAAGAAAAGCAATGGAATTAAGTCATAAAAATAAAAAATTATTTTTCAAACCTGTATGGTTTACAAATAGGCCTTTTTGCAACCTCATTTCTCCTTCTGGGTCCCAAATACATTGCATTCCCCCAGCTCTAACAGAATAAAACTCTGGATCATGGATTAAGCAGGCTTGCAGGGGCAAGTTAGGGTTGCTTAGGGTTAAGATTACTTTAATACATTTTTATTTTGTTCCATGGCCTTGAAGTGTTAAACTTGAAGTCAGATGAAATCACTGGGGTCTCTTACACATCCTTTGCCACCACTTTACATCACTGCATTTCTCAGTATGTTCTGACTCCTCTTCACAAACATTACTGGCCAGCCATTTTATATGAATTTAGTACAGAGTGATGGAGCTCCCACCAGCTGCTGAAATCCCCCACCCTTTCCTGAAAGTCTCCCCACAACCTCTCAGATTTTGTGTTCATTGAGACACTTTGGTGCTATTTCCAAAGCAAGCTGCTGCTTCATATTGTTTATTTTTCAAGTAGTGAATTGAGAATTTATTACAGTATGTTTCAGGTTAAAGGAGAACAAAATTGGTGACACTAAAAAAAGTAAAAAATATATGAATGTAAATGTCAAAGATGCTGGAGACAGCAAAATGGTTTTTGTAGTTTTTTTAAGTATTCTTTGAATCTTGAAAGAAGGTTCAGCCTGTCTGAGAGTATGATTTTTTTAATGGCTGCTTTTATAAGATTATACCTCAGGATATTCTATTTTTTAAAAAATGAAACCATAATATGACCTTCTGTTTATAATAAAAGATTGGTGGCTGTAGAAGATGAAAATTCACGTTCTTATATTTCAAGTCTCAAGCTTTTAAAAATAATGTCAGATATCTTTCATTACAGAAAAACAGAGTCAAATTACTGCGCTATAATGAAAGTTTGTATAATATTTATTGTAGCTTGAATTAGTTTTCTTACCCATCTGAGAATTGTTTGGCCTGTTCCGAAAAAAATGTGAATTTTACCTTTTACATATTCCTGCTTTTCACCAAAACAAATGCTTAAGTATGTGTTTTCATCTTGTCCAATTAAAAAGCAATGTGCACTTAGGAACTTGCCATTTTGTACTCTAAAGGAGAAGGAATTGCTGTTTGATAGTATGGATAGATAATCCATGTGCTGGGTATTGAAAGAGACTATAAAAAGTATTGTGATGACCCTATGATTCCTATGACTATAACCTCTTGAGTCAGGGCACCTGGCAATTATACAGCAAATTAGTAGAAAATGTGACTTTATTAAATATGACATTTGTAGACATCCAGAGTACTTTACCTTCTTTTTTTTTTTTCCTAGTTTCATTATGTTTGTATAAAGCTGGTGAACAGAAATGACTGATGTGACATATGCAACCGCTTTACCAATCTCTGACCTAGAATGTGCCCTTTGACCACACTTACCAGGCTTATCTTAAGTGTAAAAGTTTGATTTTAGTTTAGATCTACTGCTTACTGAATTTGGGATTTATGTGTTAGCTTTTCTGAAGTCCAAGAGGTAGTCCAAGACCCATTAACTCATGATAATATAAGGCACAGAAAACTGTGCATCAGTTTCTCAATTCTTCCAGTCTCTTCTCTATCACCATGAGCAATGGTTTTTTATCCACATATATTTTTACTTAGAAGTTTAAGAATTAAATTATTTTATGAGAATATCCTTTCACTTGTCTTTAGAATCATGCAGCTCTTTGAAGGTAAAAAGACCCCAAAATCATCAAATAGGAAATCTGATTGTCTGAATTGTGTGCATGAAAAAGTCCAAAAGTATTTAACAAGAAACAAAATTGGTTTTGTATAGTATTTTTAAAATAGCCATCACAATCAAATGGAAAACTAATGGAAAATTATATTCTTACTACTGAGCTCTGTTCTACATCCTGTTCCATGTAAAAATCCTGTTGAAAGGATCTCATTCATTATTTGGTTCTCTTGGGTTTTGAGTAATTTCTATAAAAGCACATTTATTTTATTCCTTTTTAACTCACTAAGATTTTTCAATAAGACTGACTGTAAGCTGGAATCCTACATCCCTTTTATTTAAATGTACATTAGTCATTAACCAGATATATTATGTAGTAAATATAGCGTAATGGAGTTGTCTCCTTCAACAGTCATTAATTTCCAGAATAAGAATATATTCTAAGTTGAGCTAACACAATTAATTTGCCACTACTAGTATCATGATTTGCAGGTCTGTAAAAACCATAGGCATAAGTGTGACAAATGCTCTTTTGACGCTGATAGGCTTTTGAGCTGATAACCCAGCAGCACTTTATAGTATACAAACTGCATGCTACATCTGTGAAGCAGAAGCTCCAGCAAACATTTTCTCAGTAGTGGTATTCCACTGCAAGCTTGTGACAAAGTGCAGCATGAAAATCACAGTAATAACAACAATGTAGGAGAGAGAACAAAGGAGACCATTTAGTCCATCTTCCTGCTGTGAGGCAGCATCAAGCAAAACACCTCTCAGAGATGCTGATTCTCCTCCAGTGGCTGTTTCTGTTCTCTGTACCCAGGCAAATCCATGAGGGTTCCCAGCACTCCTTGGCACTGGATCCTGTTACTCAGCTTTACTGATAGTTATTACATCTTTCCTAATATCAAACATTAGTTTCTGATGCAAATTAAGGCAATTACTCTTTGTTCTACTTCTTATGGGACAACTCATCACAGTCTTCTTCATAGCAACATTTTGCACACTTGAAGAGCGTCATCATTTCCTTACTAAGACTTCTCTAAACAACTGTCTATCCTATAACCATTCCTCTTAAATTACATTTTTGCCTAATCTGTTGATTCTTTTATTCTTCCACAGATTATCTTAATTTAATCTTAAAATGGGGTACCTAACACTTCATATGAGTTTCATCAGAGCCTGGAAGAGTGGAGCAGTTATCTTCTGTGCCTTGTCTGTTACACTACAAAGTCTTGTGTTTTTATCTCTTTTTTGACAGTAAAGAATTTTCAAAAAGATTGACTCTTGGTCTAGCTGCATTTACCTTGAAAATGATTAAACATCTTCTTATTTTCAGCCTTAAAAAATTGAAAGGAAAACCTGGTTTTGGACTAACAGCCCTTTTTTTGAACTAATCTTTCTCATTGTGCTATGTTCTCTTACATGTATTCAAAATACATGAAAAAGAGCAAAACTCCAACTTCATATCCAATAGAAAGGCAGCATGCCACCTACCATGTGAAAATTACAAATCATCTCAGATTACTTTGTCATGTTGTGTAGCTTGGCTTCTCTTTTTGTGGAAGAATGATGACACTGAATTTCTATGACAAATATTCTTGAGCTTGCAAGGATTTCTGCATTTGGTGGCATTATGATCACATTTTACAGAATTGTGAGGTGGATTATTTGAGTGCCTGACCTTCCTTCACAGTCTTTAACTGCCTGACTTACAGTAATGAAACAAGACCTATATCTAGTGTATAATTCTTCTGCTTCAGAATCCAACAAAACAGTTCTCAAATCAAAAAGAACAACTTCTCTAAAAACAAAGGTGACTACATATTCTGAAACAAGAAGGAAAAGTTGACACATCATATCCTGGTTAAAATAGTGTAAAAAGTGACCATCTTGAATTCCTGTTTTTTTCTGTAGACTTCAAGATTGGCCGAATCAATAAATCTGAGTTCAGCCAGTGAAAAGCTAATGTCTAAATACCCTCTTCAGGGCTGACAGCTAATATCAGTGACAAAGCTCTGGAAAGTATTCTAAAACTAGGGGTAGTAATATTTTATTTTAGCTGCTTTTGTCTGTTCTTTTGTACTGATTGTGTGGGCACATCAATCAATGCAAGTAAACCCCAGCAAAAGCAGTTCTGATCAGATTTGAGCCAAACTTTGTTTGTTGTGTCTTGGAGACAGACTAAGACATCAGCAACAAAAAATATATATATTTTCTGGATGGGATTTCTGAACACTGTTCTGCATTTAACAGAGAATGAATTAAACTGGACATCTACTTCAAGTGTCTGTAGTGGCAGACCTTCCTGAGGCTGTATAAAAAAAAAAAAAAGTCATGCACAAAATTTACTATTTTCCTTGAGGGATTGTAGACTTGGATTTCTTCAGTTTGTCTGGTGTAAATATTGCAGATTAAAATTTAATATAAACTACTATAACCAGGTTTACAGCAGCCATTTAAACTGGACTAATTTAGTTATTTTTACTCTTGCAGAGATAATTTGTAAGTATTCCATGGGAAGTACATATTATTTCAGGGAAATCCTGTGGTTTGTTTAGTTTGATTTAAAAAAAAAATTCCTATCATTTCATATGTATCCCAAGTAAGAAATTATGGAGTAAATACCATTGAGCCTAAGTTTTCCTCTTCACTGGTACAATAAAAATGTGGATACAAATTTTATAGCATCCCATTTCACATAAACCAGTTACCAAGGGAACATATTAACACTGGGACATAGCAATGTGATTTGTAGACATGAAAGAATAGCCAGGCAACTTTAAAATTGCAGTTCAACAGGACTGTAGAGTTGTACAGAGACAGCAGAAGTTTTTTCTGGCACTGAGAAGACTGAAATGCACATACTTTCTTCTGAAAGTCGTTCTTGGAGGATGGATATAGAAAAGGCAAAGTAGTTATACTCATTATATTTTGTTTTAAATACCACTAAATGTAAGATGTTCCAGTATGTGAAAATGTGTATTCCTTGAATATCTGAAAAGTTTATGTTCTAGCATATAGTGCTATAAATAATACCTGGGAATGAGCACCTCTTGTGAAAAAATTACATCACTCATGTAAGATTGAATGTGAATAAATAAAAGCATTAAATAAATTAAAAGACAAAATAAAAAAAAAAAGACATAAAAAAAGAGGAATGAGAGTGCTAGATGGAGAAAGATTAAAATTCAACCTATGACTATTGCTCACCAGACAGAACCACTTAAAGATTTCCTCCCCTAGCACATATATTTTCCTGCCATCTTTTCCCATTATTCATTGAGACTTAAGAAATATGTACCATTGAACACTCCTGCAGGGTTATACTTCTTTCTTGTTTCTCTCATGCTGAGAAATTTCTTCAGTCAGTTCTAGAAGAATTATTGTTACAATGCAAATTCCATGTGCAAAGTTTCTACATTTAAAAAGTGGGCTTTTTTAAAACTTCTAAATGACAGGTAAAGTGGATTGAACACTGGAATAATATCATTAAGCACTAGAGTCTTTTCAAGCTTGTATGTCACATAAAGACCACTGAATGCAATCTGGCTGCTCACTGACCACTTCCAGACAGGGCTTTACCTATATATTTCATCTGGGGTGCACTGGTGTACTTCTAGGGCTACCCAGAGTATGATAAGGTCAGAAGAGCAAAGGCTGTCATGGGCATGTCAGAAAGCTTGCGTAGCTTACCTAGGATGGGCTCAGAGGGAAGCACAAGGCTCATGGGCATTCATAAATCGGTAGTAAATCTTTTTTTTTTTTTTTTTACTAGATATGCACTGTGTAGTCTTTTTCATAAGGTTTGTTACTCAAGTATTTATTTACTTTATTTAACAAATTTTTATTTGCTTTATTTAGCAAATAATGCTGCTCTGGAGCAAGTTATTCAATAAGCAGTTTTTTCCCTCCAAATTCATTCAGCTTTGCACAAAATTTAATAGAAAACTTTTTTTGTGCAAGAAGCAGACAGTTCTAAATGTTTATTTAAAAAAGGGCAACGAACGCTTTCCAGTATGATGTAGAAGTAAAACAAATACCATTCTCAGTCACATATTGTTCAGACAGACACAGTATAAATAGATTATATGAGAGACCGTGAGAAAACTGCCAGAATTAATAGGCTGAGATACATAAATAGTTTGAATAGTATTATTATAATGCTTTTACTCAAGGGTATTTTCATTTTTCTTCAGCTACACCTCTTTTGCCTTATGACAAAACACTGAAAGATATTTTTTCCTCCCAAAGAGTTTGTAGGGAAAATTTCTCGTGATATTCTGAATAAGAAATATTGTAATATATAGGGGTTTGCCACTGTTCTTTATCAAGAGCCATTACGGTAGAAAGCATTTAGGAACACATATTTCAAAATAAATGTCAATGGTCAGAAATAAATATTTTCCCCCAAACCCAAACTTTTCTACCAAATTCTGTTTAGGAATTTTAGAGGTTCTTTTGACAAACTTTTGTTTGCATGAATGCCTAAAGTTAAAGGACCTAGCAAACTCCTTCATCTTACTACACACAAGGGTATTAATTTTATTCTTAATTTCAGTGGATGTTGGATATGACCATAAATAAACAGGTCAATTTTGTGCATCAATTTAGTTGTGTTTGCCCAGTGGGAGATGAAGGAATTCAGCACTTCTAAAATGAGATCACATATCTAGATACAAGTATATATATTGAGAATAGTATCCAAAAATTTAAGCTACTGTGAAATCTTGTATGAATAAAACATTACAGTAAAAGTAACCAGATATTTCATGTACTGAAAAAGAAAAGAGTTGGCTCACATACACTTTATTAAAGATTTGTATTTTAATTCTGCAGAACACATTTGGAAGGACCACTAATTTCTCCTTGTCCATACTGCATATTTCTCCACTAGTGGTAAGAAACCATTTAGCATTTCCCAGCCCCAGGATCTAATACCTTGTCTTTCCCTGGTATAGGATTGGGCTGACATTCTTCATGTATGGATATTTGGGAAATAGCATGTACTATACTGCTATGTGTTAGTTGCTGCTGAGTTTTATTACCATACACATGCAGAGTATCACAGTAGGCAGAATACTAGCCACTGATAGTGAATTAATGTTCAGTATATTAGCCAGACAAAACATACAGGCTTCTTGGTAGCATTGCACTTTGCTAATACTATCACTTATATTTTTTTAATGTACTTGGAGTACTTCTAAGTATCAACTAGAATAGTTTTATATGCCAAAAAACATATTTCTGCCATCTGAGAAGTTGAAACAATAGAAACTTTGAGGTTGTAAAGCTTTTGATTTTTTTACTAGAAATGTTTACCTAGTACCAGGTGTTTATTTAGTAACAAGAAAATAAGGCTTATCTGTCATTTTGGGTCTCTAGCAGCTATGGTATAAATCTTAATAATAAAATGATATGTATTTAAGTGACATTTGAAAGACTGATTTTTATGTTCCATCCATGTGATCTTTTTGAAAGATGGCATTAGTTTCCAGTTACCAGCACTCATGAAAGTACAGGGATGCTGACAAAAGAAACAACTAGAAAACAACAAAAATCACTGAACTCGAGCAACTTGTTTTTGGCAGATAACTTGTCTTTCAAAAATGAACCATTTCTGCCTTTGAATTGTTCGCTGTCAGTGATTTTTAAATGTACTCACATTTTGTTGTAATTTCTTTTGTGCAAAGGGCTAAGAAATTATTGGAGGTAATGTTCAGATATTCATTTGAAACAACTTCCATGTGTGCATAAGTTCAGTAAAAATAAATACAGAAACCAAAAGGAATGTAACTTACAACCTGTTTGAATACCTGAAAATATTTTGCCCTCATACACACCAAAATGTAGCAATAATGCATAACTCATCTCAGTTTAAATACTCTTTATTTCCAGTAGGTGTGTGAAGTTTCCAACTCACATATTTTCACATAGATTTCCATAGACAGGTGCTCACTCTTTTCTTAGGGACAACTCTACATTTCCTGAATATTCTTACAGCTGTTGGAGATTTTGGATGATTCATGGAGACATGTAATCTCTAGGATCCTAAAGATAACTTATTATTTGCATTATTCTGGCTTAAAATTATACCTTATAAGATGGTCATAAATATTCTTTTTCTAGCCCCCAGTTCTGTCAGTGTTTCCTCATCGACCATGATTTCTTGTCCTCCAATCTTTCGCAGCGTTGTCTTCTGTTTTTTTAACGTAGGTCCACATCTTTACCAAAATGCAGTGCCCAAAACTGGACTCCAGCTGATGCTTTCTCAATGCTGACTGTATCAGTAGGTTATAAAAATTAATTTGTGTATCTCACAGGCAGTATTCCTTTATACATATCACAGACTCCTCTTTTTTTTTTCTTTTCTCCTATAGTGTGACATAGCTGACTTATGTCAAGATTCTTTTCTGCAGAATTAGTATAGAGCCATTTGCTCTCTATCCTATGTTTGTGCTGTTGTTAGTCCTGTGTAAGTCTGGACTGTTTCACACAATGGAAAGCTGTTTGAATCTGATAAATAGGGCGTTTTTCTGGAGTTTGCTGATGATTTCCTAGCAGCTGAGTACATCATTGTATGGATGGGTTCTCCTGCTTTTATTTAAGAGCTGGTGAATCCTTCTTCAGACTACTGTGACCACATCAGTGTTAGTTTAAAAAAGGTGCCCTGAGTGAAGAATTGAATTTACATCCAGGTATTTACCATCTAAATACTCCAGCTATATACTGCTGGTACAGATACAAACTGTCAAGATGTATCTTACTAATAAAGACATTTTATTTTTGACAAAATTTGGCCAGTCATGATTAGTCACATTCCCTCAGCTTCTTTCAAAGGCTTGGTAAAATGATAAAAGTTGAAAAGGTAAGAGCCAAGGCTCTCAAAAAAAAATGGATTTCCTGTACGTGCAGAGTGAATGAAGAAGTCTGGTCTGATGCTCAGATGCAGGTTGCTCCTGGGAGCGGTGTCAATGCCCCATGCCTGAGCACCCATCCATAGCACATGCAGGGAGTGCATTCACCTGCTGGGCATATGAAGTGCTGGGCCCTGAGTTGGAGTTGACCCGTGGATAAGTCACAACCAAGCAGAATGTTTTGTTTTCCCTACTGGCTTCAGGTTCCAGAGGCAGAACCTGGCCCACCTGTGGCCCTGTGGCTCCACCCTCACTCATGTGGTTGTGGTTGGAGTGGTGGGAGAGGCCAGGGCTATTCTAACCAGGAGCTGATGAGTTAGAGGAGCTTTCTGTTGGGGCTGGTTGCATCTTGCTGGGCTCTCTCAGTGGTGCCCTTCTATGTGAAAGGCCACTGAGGGAGCTATCTCTGTTTGGTGTGTCCAGCAGGTGATGTTGGCACCACAGTGGGCAATGGAGGAGCTGGGTCCACAAGAACCTATGGCAGGACTGTCTCAAAGAAGACGTCTGAGGTGATGTTGCTGAGTTCAGCGTTGGCCTGTGTGATCAGGCAACTGATAGCAGCATAAAATAATGATGGCTGAATCAGCACAACAGCATGCGAAGCTATCTGGGGTTGCCTGAACTAACTCTGCATCTGCAGAATGTGGATGAAGTTGCTGCACCTGCAGATGTGATGGTAAGCGGCTGCTTGTGGAACAGGGCACAGCCAGGGGTTTGAGCCACCATCCTACTCTTTCTGGTGTCCCTTCATGTGTGCAGCAGAGTGCAAACGAAGTACCAAAAGAACCAGAGCCCAATTTGCACTTTCTGGGCAATTAGGAATGGGAAATTTGGAAGGTTTTGTTTCCATTTGTATTAGACGCCAACTGCTCTCTTACAGTTAACTTCCATAGACCATTCGAAAAATTGAATGGTCTATGAATGGTGCAAAATATTGAAAGCCAAACGAAAGGCTGCAAACCATTCAAGATTTAATGAAATATATCATGCCTGCATAAATTCTGCTGATAAATTTTACAGACAGTATGTTATCTTCATAAACTTCCTTAAGACGTTTTGCTGCTAATCCTACTTGACCTTCATGAAAGTAATTTGTAAACAGACACAAAAGGAAAGTGTTTGACTTTACTAAACAGTGTTTGGGTTTACTAACTAAAATTATATTAGCCTTTCATATGCTTCCTTAAAACTAATAAGAGAACAGACAGCTGACAAGCTAAAAGTAAAGTTAAAAATTGGTAACTATTAATAGAAAGCAAATGAAAGGCAGTTTTGCTACTCTCTACTATAGAGAGTCATATAATAAAACTAGCACTATGACAGTTGCTTAAATATTTAGCAGCATAATGCAATTTATGCATGAGCGAGTATAAATATAACTGCAGTCAGGAAATTGTATAACAAGAAAAAACCTGAATTTAAATTGAACCCAGAAGTATGGAGATGTTCCATTGTCCTCTTTTCCAGTGGGAGGTTGTTTTGCATTTGTGGATGTCAGCAGGGGCTTTGGCCTCTCCATGGGTGTAGGGGTCTGCCCCATTTTGTCATTTTTAGGCCTGATGCCACAGGAAATGATCTACTTCTTCATTTATGCCAAAAACTTTTGATACTGATTAGTGATTCATGGTTCTCTGTCACTAAACACAAAATTTCATTGTTTCACCTCTTCTAATGTATACCCAGACAGCTTTCCATTGTTTCGTGTTGCTATGGGAAATGAGGTAATTCCATTTTTCAACTGTAGGAGAAGAGAAACAAGAAATCAAAAATTGCAAAGCTATCAAAACTGGAAGGGATCTGAAACTTAGACTTCTTGAACAGACTTCAAATGGACATTGCTTCTTTAAGGCCAACATTTTTTTTCTTATTTCGGGTAAGGAAGAGCATTAATAGCAGTTAACATAGTGAAACTGTTCTTGGGTTTGCGCTGTGTTCCACATATAATGATCAGAGGTTCAGTTTCTTCCTTATCAAGAAAGGAGTCCAGATAATAGCACTACTACCCAAGCCTAGACTGCTGCTCAAAAGGAGACTGAAGTCTTGTTCCTGTTGGAAAAAAAAAAAAAAAAAAGTTGCTCAAAAAAAACTTCTCTCACAGCAAAAGTGCTTCTTTCAGAATAAGCCAAGGGCACTTTGGAGTCTGCAAGAGGAGGGAAATGCCAGCAGCAGTGCCAACCACTGTGTAAAACCCCTAACCTGTCATTCTGGAAACGTCAGCTTCAGTTTCCTTTACAACTATCCCAGGCTTCATATATAATTGCACAACCTTTTATTTTTCTTTTCAGAAAAAAAACAACTTCGTGTTTTGTTTAAAAAGTGTCAGCTGAGAACAAATTGGCATCCTTAATTATAAATGTTCCTTCTGTGTACTGGTTTAAAATATTTCCTGATGAAGTATAAAGACATTTTGTGTCTCAATAGCATGGGTACAATGTTAATTGTTTTGAATAACTTAGATGTCGGAGCAGCTGCACTTTGAAGAGCATATGAGAAAACACTCTCTAAGGAGTAACATGATATCTTTAGACAAAAAGATTGTTTCATATGAAACTTTCAACTGATTCCTGCATATTAGTAGTTGGACCTCAAGTCAGTCAGTAGACATTAAAGAAGAAAGTCCAGTGAAGACAGCGGCATAGGCACAAGTTCTTTGTAAACCTGGTATTATCCAAAGCCAAATGAAAAATGTACTGTTCTCGCTACTTACACAGCATTTCAACTCTTAAAAAAGCTAAATAGCACTGTGGTTCAGATGCTGCACTATCATCAGACAGCTGGGTTTGCAAAGTTTTTTTTATACTGAAGACAGAGGGAGGTGTCTACTGCTGTTTTTAGGATCTTATATACAGTTGTAGAACTGCAAGTTCTCAAAAGGAAACTGATAACTGAGGAATTCCTTTTTACTTGATCTCAAACTAGCTAAGTCTGAATTTGGGCTCACTAAAAAGCCTTTGGTCTGAGGAAGAGAAGGAAGTAGCTGCCATGTGGCAGAGCACCATTCTCCGAAGCTGTGAAGTAATAAGGAAAGCTGCTAGTAGAGAAGGGTATTCTCTAAAGGCTCAAGAAACCCTTAGATACTCAAAGACAAGAATTTCCAAGGTGCTAAGCTTAATGCTACCAGCTGACTTCAAAAGACTTGTGGATGTTACATGGTTAAGTGAAGAATATCAAATTAAGTAAGAGCAGCTATAAAGAAGAAACAATCCCCTCTGAAAATTCAATCTTTACATCTCTTTCCTCATTTCTCCAGGAGCACTGGAGGAACCATCTACTGCCCTCTTTCACATGTACCAGTATGAAAACAATTACAAAAGCTGTGCTTGAAAAACATCTGTCACATGAAGAACATTATATTTCAATGTCAGAGATCTTTATTCTGTCTAAAAGCCCAATAAAATGTATCCAAACAATCATGTTGGGGATTGCACAGGAACAGGGAAAAAGAGGAGTGAAAATGAGGAAAAGATTCATAAACAGGCAGACAATCACACATTCATTATTAACTTACTCTTTGTATTTTTAATTAATTTACAATTCATACTATCAAGTACCATTTCCTCTTCTGTCAGCTACAAGTGCCATTCTTGCTAAATGGATTGCAACAGCCGGGTATTAGGTTGCTTAATAGTACTCAGTTTTCTTGCATTTACTAACCTCTTTGATTACTTTCTTAACATATTGTACCTAAACTAGTTATCTAAAGTTTAGGCTTCAAATACTGCTTTAAAATGGCAGTGTCTGAAAAATATCCAATCTAGTTGTACTGCCTTTTGATCAAAAGAGTAATTTTCAAATTTATTTCCACGTATCCAAAAATGAACTTTTCTATAAGCATTAAGTGACGTAAATATGAGGACATTACTCTTGCGGTAATTAATAAAATACTAGAATTTTTCTTTTCTTTTTCTTTTTAGTGCCTCTTGTCAAAAGGTTTTACTGGTCATAAAGACAGCAACCACATATCTGCACAGATTTGGGCAAAGCTGCCTGCTGACAGATAGTATACTAGCCTATCTATGAATTGCATAATTTCTGCAGTATTCTTCCATCTAAAACTGATTATTCCAATCTGTGTTATTTCTGAGCAGAATTGTTACCATGGTTTCATTTTTTCCCTCTTGTGTAGCTCTGTGACTATGTATCCATAAGTATCCAGGCACACTGCTTACACTGTTGAATGACATTAAAATAATGATATTTTAAAATGTACTTCAAACTATCTTTGCAAGCTGTAGGATAAAGGAAAAAATGTCAAGCCAAAAGTCTTCCTGAGTATTCCAAAACTACATGCAGAAGTAAACTTTTTTTGTAAAAAATAGCTGACATTGGAATTCAAATAGCTAAGTTTGCCAAAGAATCCCTTTATAAAATGGAAATATTTAAGCTTCTTAGTTCAGATAGACATACAGAATTCTAATTATTCTATTACTGTAGCTTGTAGTATGCATCTTAAATAATAGTGGATTGATACTTGTTCCTGGGACTTTACCAGATTCCACGACTAAGCCTAGCATGATGACCTAAAAGAGTAGTAATGTGTCCCCTACCAGTCTTTTGGGGGAGGCACTGAGGATGCTAATCTAGGTGTGCACCAGATACTGGTTTCTACATCCAGGAACTACTGTACACTTTTAACATAGAGATGCAGAAGAGGGACCTTGTCTTCCTGAGAAGGTGGTACTTGTGGTACAAGTGGTACTTGCACTCACTAAGATCTCAGACCCACCCACCACAACTTCCCCAATACACTACAAATGTTTTACTGGAAAGCAAGAGTATCTCCAACTCAGTCTTTCTGGTTGGGCAAAGCTTTAAGCAGAAATTAGGGTAAGTAATTTTGAATCCTATCAAACTGAAGAGCATAAATATAAGTCTTCCACTTCAGGATTGCCAAAAAAAAAAAAAAAAA
>VZZY01018014.1:42952-128833 GCA_013400335.1 Eurystomus gularis
AAAGGAAAAGGCTAAACTTCTAAACTTCTAACTTCTTTTTGGACTCAACAATCTCTCTCATGTTTGTTCGGAGCATACTAAGCAGGCTAGGTTTCTCAGAGACACTGGAAGACATTTTTCTAAGTGACAGTTGAGTTTTGGCATAAATGTTTAGAAGTAATTTCAGCCAAGGCTGTCTCTGCAGAGACAAAGCATGCTCTCAGGTAACTAAGCAACTTCTGTATGTTGCTTGGTGGACTTCCTATATCTATAGTCAGATAAGGTGCTGGTCATGACAGGAAAGCCAATATGAATGTCCCCTGTAGTCACTTCTCTGCACCCCTAAACTAAAGAATACAAAGCATTTTCTCTTTTCTGAAAAGCTGTTTGTTGTGGTTTCAATGAGCTATTTGACAGATTAGCGCTATGACCAGTTGTAACTCTACAACTGAGGAGATAGCACAGGAGAGGAATTAATGACCAAAGACAGTACACAAGGGGTGGGAACTTCCCATGTTGGTTTTTCAGCTGTAGCCACCATCGCATGAATCTATGGTCTTGTCCCCTTAGTAAACTTTGCCCTTAATGCTATCCATTTCTGTTTAAATTTCTAAAAGTTCAGACTGCACATGCCCTATAATTTTTGGCACAGAGCAAATCTCTTCAGTGCTCTCTACATGCTGTCACTGCTAATTAAAAGAAGATAACCCTCTTTTCCCAAAGCAAAACCAAGAATGTATCCTACAGCTGCTGATATTCCAGTTTAATAAAAAAAGCATACATGCCACTCAGTTTAGCCCATGTTCTTTGCAGTAATGCACAAATCATCTACCATTCAAATCTTGAATTTTGTTTTCAGAAATCTCTAGAATTCCCATCTGCCATATCCATATGTATGAAAAACAAATTTTTTAGCCACAGCTGCAGGATAATTTTCAACAGTTTTCTCAGTTTTTTGATGTTAGAAACAATTCACACCCTGAAAGCAGACATGTTTCTACAGGGAAAATTATTTTAAGTAAGTATATGTGAGATATGAGAGATACTATATTTATTTCCCAGGTGACGGTTGGAGTGTGTATCTAAAAGTAATTATATTAATTACTTTACCTTTAGGTTTAACATGCTGGAAGCAGAAGAATCTGGCCATAAACACTGTACAGGGATGATTTGGTCACAGCTTGGCTTTTGGAACAAAGTAACATGTTAAAGTTGATTGCTGTAGTCTAGGATTTTCAGATGTTGTGTGACTCTAAAAATAAGAAGATAGATGGGAAAATTAAGGAAGCCAGGTTCCATTATTTAAGATGCTAGCAATCATTTAATGTGAAGAGATAATCATAAGGGAATATAACATCGTGGCACTCCCTTGACAGGCATGATGTGATTGAGCAGAGGTCCACTAAGAGAAAGATGGCAGGGATTTTGGTGAGGAAATTTTAGTAGAGTGGAAAGGGGAAGAAAGGAACCTTGAATGAAGGCACATCAGCTCCAGTTTCTCTTGCTACAGGGCAGTAGTGAATTTGGTTGATTTTGGCTAATTTTGTTTTCACATCAAATGCTTTGGAGTAATTAATATTTGATGTTCTGGTTGTTGACAACTGCAGATTAATTAAAGTTTTGACATATTTAGATGCAATTTCAGTGCATCCACTGTTTCTACTATATGCTTAGCAACCTGTGAAGTTCTCACAATGAAGTATACAATACACGGTACTTGCAGGTACTGCTTTGCCAAAGCCACATTAAACACTCAGCTTACAAGCATCTCATAGTCCAGAATGATTACACCATGTTCTGCATCTTTGCCCAGGTCTGCGTAAATACTGCAAAATGCCAGAGTTCCCTGAAAGTCCCTACTTATCAGAAAACTGCAGGTTTGAACCTCAGGTAGGGCAGTGCTACAGGCACCCACAATACAGAATACTTGAGGCTTCTCTGATTCCTAAGATGCATAAAAGCACCTCTCTTCCAAATATGCTGCACCTATGCTGAGTTGGGGGTCTGGCCTCTATCTGGAAAACCAAAATGTGCAAGTGGTTGGAGTCTGGTAGAATGCCCAGAACTGTTCATTTTCTCCACTTCATTTCCTAGTTTTAATCTCAAATATACTAATGTATTGAATCAAAGTGATAGTATCAAACATACCAGGCACTATAATTGCACACTATTTTAGCAGTGTAGCTCTATACTGCTTTTCTCATGTAACTTGGCAACAGAGGCACTATGTGAGAGGTGCCTCAGCCAGTGAGCCCTTTAAATCCCAATAGCATTCCCTGGATCTTTTGCTTAATATATCCTTCCCTTGAAAACTGAGAATATCACTAGACTGTTCTGTAAGAGTGAAGTCATCACCAAACCAAGGTTTCCATAGTTAAAAAATATTTACAATTCATTTGCCTATATTCAAATATAGTACTTCTTCCCAACCAGTAAAAGATTCTGAACTAAATGATAACTTCTAGTAGTAACTCCTCAAACCTGCCACAACTAATCTGTTAAGAGGAGGGAAATGGTGGAAAGTGAATTTCCACATTAAGAAGTATGCTTGGAACACTATCTTTTCAATTATTTCATCACACCTAACTGCACTAGCCATACAACAAGGCACCCAAGGGGACTCTGGAACTGGAAAAACGATTTGTTTCTTTTTTTGTTGAGTCTTTATTTATGTGTTAGCCATGGAGAATGACTATACATTAGCATCAACCTAGAATGGAGCCCTAGAATAATCACAGCTGCAGATTGCTGCAAAAAAAAGCATCTACTAGAAACAGGCAAGATAGACTCGTGAATGGATTTGACACCACAACCATGATCCCTGGAGTGGCAGCAGACCCCAGGCTGGTGGCAGTGTCAGGCAGAGGGTGATACTTTGGAGGAAAAAAACTAAGTAGAAGGAAATATAAGGACAAAGGGGACATTGGAAGGAACAGGGAGTAATGAAACAGGATAAGGGGAGAGGCAGCTGTGGCTTAGGTGGAGGTGAGTCAGTGTATGGTCATTACACGTCCAAATGTCCCTGAGGTTAGAAGTTCCCGAAATGGTCAAAGAACCCTCCTTAGGCAACATCTGGAGATGGCAACATCTGGAGATGCCATTTTAGCTGAAGTCTCTGCCTGGGTCTTCCCTCTGAATTTCACCCTGGAGTATAGGCAGGACAGGAGGAAGATGACTTGAATTTTAGTTTTCCCAAAACTGTCTCTTACACGGCTCTGGGATGAGAGTGATACTTGGGAGACTAAGAGTTACAGCTGGGCCCCATCATATCCTTCCTCTTCCAGGACAGCTGCCCATGCCATCTGGTAGGAATGTGGTTTCTACCTCACACAAAGTCTCTCTCTCACTACACAGTTACTACAAGGCCTGTTTATTACACTGTTGTAGGATATTCCCTCTATTGCATTTTTCTATTCCCACCCATCATTTATTCATAACAGATTACATCTTTGCTGGACAAATATAAGGTGAAGGTGTATTCAGCCTGTGTAAAAACTGTAAAGCATGTGCAGAAAGTCCATTGACAGACCCTTCATATTTATTAGCCTGGGATTGTAAAAACCGCTCCCCCTGGCCTTTTATCGTTTCCTTTCTCTTTCCTTCCAAATAACAAGTCTACGTAGATGTAACTCAAATATTTAGGACCCCAAGCTCCCAAATGCAATCTGTGCCTGTTCATTCTCTTTATGGAAAGTAAGGCTGTGATTAGGCATGAAATAACTGTAGCTAATAAATCTGCTTCCAAGGACTGAGTAATCTCATTACAAGTGGGAAATGACGGTTTATTCATCAACATATGGAGTGTTTTAGAAGTGCTGGAATAGCCAAACTAATGTGGAGAGGCAGAGAAAGTCAGCTTGAAGAAAGGAATGAACCTCCAGTGATGTTTTACATATGTAGTGACTTATGTGGGAAAGATGAATAATATATCTCATGTCTACCCTGGAAAATAGTTCAGGCTAATTGTAAAAGTAAAGAAATTTGAGGTGCAAGCCTACATAAATATTTGCCATTAATATAATAGGTTAATTTGAATATTATTAATAGATATGAGAACGTTATATGCAGTGAAAAGGAGGTATAGTGTCATTTGGAAGTGCATTTTCATTCTGCTTGGAAAAGTCAACAGACCTCTTTTCTGGAATTGCAGACCTTGTGGTGAGGTGTCAGTCCAGTGTTATGTGAAATGCAAGATTTAATCCCAAAAAATGGGATCTTTTTTGAGCCAACTGTGTTTTGGCTAGTTTAATTCAGTTTGGGAGAAAAGGAAACCTCTGCAATTTTCCAGAGAGAATCAATATTTCTTCAGAGTTCATTTCTTCCTTTCATGATTAAACACAATGCCTATAATGACAGCTGTTTCCACAGAATCGGAGCTGCAATATCAGTCCAAAAGAACTTGTAACTGTTGACACTCATCATGCTTCTAAGAACCTTGATTTCCAAACTAGAATGTTTAATTATCACATTTTTTCTCTTTTGATTTGTGAAATGCGTGTGCAATTTTTTAATTCACACAATAAAATCTGAACAAAAAATTAGGCCTTAGCTGTCTTTTGTGTATTTTTTTTTATGACTGGGGGAGGTGTTTGCTTTTGGGGGTCAAAGGTGGTATTCATTCATCAGCTGTGCATGAATTGAAATGTTTCACTTTTCCATTGGAAAATAAAGCACTGTGAACATCTCTCTTGGAGCTAAATTAAATGTCAGCTTTATACCTTTCAGCCTACATCTTTCATATACTAATCATGGAGATGTGCTGAAGAACTGCCAGGAAATATGTTAATAAGCTGTGAATATGTGAATTGTTCTTCATTTTGGCCAAATGGAAGAAGCTTTTGAGCTCCTACACAGAATAAGACGACTGGCACCCTCAAAGCCAGAGCTCCAGATGTGGGCAATGTCTCAGCAGAGGTTGAGTAACATGGGTGGAGCTGTCTCCACAAACTGATGAGAGTACAAAACTGGGCATTTTTTGGTTTTAAACTGGCTGCTTTGTCAGAAGCAGATAGACATTAAAGTCTGGGAAAAGTAAGTGTGGCACTGTGAAAGTGCTAAAAGAGAAAGACTGAAGACTTGGAAAATTTGAGCAAGGAAAAAGTCTCCATCTACCTCTTCTTTTCCAAGCAAATGGGACTTGGTATTCATTGTAAATAGACTAGATTGTGTTAAAGAAATTTCTGTCTCATGAAATCATGTTCTCTTTACTGGGGAAAAAAACCTCAACCCAAAGCCATGCAAAGCCCTGAATATTGGCTAACTGCTCAGATTTCATAGGAAAACTTTTTTTACAGAAAGTAGTAGAGTAATGATGTAGTCTAAATTTGTACATAACATTTCTTACACAGCTAGAACAGGAAGCAAATAGAATATCAAAGGCCAAATGAAATTTAGAGAACAACCTTCAGAGAAGATCCAGTGAGCACCCAACTGAATTCTAGGAGACAGAAGGAACAGGAACCACTGCCAGATGGGAAAGGAAATTGTTGTTCATATTTTCACAGAATCACGGAGTGGTTGAGGTTGAAGACCAGGCTGTTCAGGGCTGCTTCCAGTCAAGTTTTCAATAATGCCAAGGATGGAGATACTACAACCTCACCGAGCACCTCTCCAGGCAGCCTCTATGTTTTGGCAATACACACAGACTGAATGAAGCAGACAAGTGTCAAAATGAATATTGAAAAAGACCTGTGGCCCAGGACTAGGAAAGACAATTAAAGATGTAGGAAAAATACTTAGACATGTCCATATAAGAGCTCAAAAGAATGAAAAATTCAGAAAAAAGGTAATTTGATGGCCTTGCAATATAAGGATATAATGAAGGCCATAAAGAATATGCTCTACCTTTCACAAAATGATGGGGCAGGAGGAGCGGGGAGGTGGCATTGTATGTAGTGGAAGGGCTGGAATGTGTAGAGCTTTCAGCTGGTGATGGCATAGTTGAGAGCCTCTGGATAAGGATTAAGAGACAAACAATTAAAACAGATGTCATCCTGGGAGTTTCCTATAGGCCACCCAATCAGGATGATGAAACTGATGAGTCATTCTTTAAGGAACTAGGGGATGCCTCCAAGTCATCTGCCCTTGTCTTCATGGGGGACTTCAATCTGCCAGATATCAACCGGGAGTACCCCTCAGCTGGTACAAACAGATCCAGAAGATTCCTAAACTATCTGGACGACATCTTTGTGATACAGGTGCTGAGAGAACCAACCAGGAAAGGTGCCTTCCTTGATTTGTTACTTGTAAACAGAGTGGGTTTCATGGGTGAGGTGGTAATCTGAGGCTGCCTTGGCCACAGCGACCATGAAGCAGTCAAGTTTAACATCTATGGCATCAGGAGGAAAACCAACAGCAAGACCTCAACTCTGGGTATGAGGAAAGCAAACTTCAGGTTGCTTAGGGAACTGCTTACTAAGGTTTCCTGGGAAAAAGCTTTTGAGGGTGCTGGGGTCCATCAGTGCTGGTCACTTTTTAAGCACCACCTCATAAGAGCACAGGGCCAGGCAATTCCAAAATGCTGAAAGTCAAGCAGGCAAGGTAGAAGGCCACCCTGGCTAAGCAAGGATCTCCTACTTGAACTCAGGCAAAAAAGGAAGGTGTATGGCCAGTGAAAAGAAGGACAGATGACATGGGAGCAATATAGGAATGCTATTCACCACTGTAGGGCAGAAATCCATGTGGCTAAAGCTCAACTAGAGTTGAAGCTGGCCTGCATTGTGAAGGATAATAAAAAGGACTTTTTAAAATATGTTAATAGCAAAAGGCAGGTCAGAAACAACATTGGCCCATTACTTGATGATCATGGACACCTCATAAACAGGGATATAGGCAAAGCAGAGACATTTAATGCCTTCTTTGCCTCTGTCTTCAACACCAAGGAAGGGCTTGGGCACCTCCAGAGCCCTGGGATAGAGAACCATGACCGTACAAATGATAATCTCCCAATCAGCCCTGAACTTGTGCAGGATTTGCTGCTCCAGTTGGATCCCTATAAGTCGATGGGGCCTGATGCCATACGAGGAGTGGCTAAAGTCACTTGATCTGTTCAGCCTGTAGAAGAGGAGTCTGAGGGGAGACCTCATTACAGCTTACTGCTACCTTGCTAGGGAAGGGGAAGGAGCAGGTGCTGATCTCTTCTCTCTGGTGACCCATGATAGGACCCAAGGGAATGGTAGGAAGGTGTGCCAGGGGAGGTTTAGGTTGGACATTGGGAGGAGGTTCTTCACCCAGAGGGTGGTGGAGCACTGGAACAGGCTCCCCAGGGAAGCCGTAATGGCACCAAACCTGACAATCTTCAAGAAACATTTGGACCACGCCCTCAGACACATGGTGTAAGGGTTGTCAGGCACTGGACCAGGCTGTCCAGGGAGGTGGCTGAATCACTATCCCTGGTGATGTTTAAAGGACATGAAGATGTCGGGCCGGGGGACAGGGTTCAGTGGTGGATGCGGTAGAGTTAGGTTAGTGGTTGGACTCAATGATCTTAAAGGTCTTTTCCAACCAGAATGATTCTGTGATTCTGTTAAAAACAGGCTAATTTTATGAAGTTTCAAGGTAAATATGAAACCTTATTTCCTCTGTAGAAAACAGCAACATTCTCAACTATCTCCAGCAGGGAATATTATCACACTAATCTTTGAGAAAAATATGCATAAAAAAGTAAAAGTAAAGCAGCAGTGGTATGGCAAGTATCAAAGAAAAACAATGCCAAGAAAAGTTCATGCATTAAAAAAATTCCAGCCAACTGAGATTAAATTAAGAATGGATCAAGGCAATATTTTAATAGCGTCCTATTAAGTAAAGAGTTGGGAACACTTTAAAGCAATGAAGTAGACAAGACCATGTTACCACCATGTCAGTTCTGAAACTTGCAAATAAGAAGTTCCAGAGGAACTGAAAAATGAGTAACTGCAGGGAGAGGAGGAAACATTCTAAGTTGCATCTCAAGATGTGGACTAGCTGATTGAGCTAATACTGCAGTGAGGCTCCTTACAGCACCCTGATGAGCTTGTCTTGTGTCATCTTCTACATCAGATTAGGAGAGGACAGAATTCAAGCACAGGGGAAAGAGCCACAAGGAACTATGGCACAGTGTGGATAGCTTGCGTTAAGTCACAGTAAAATAGATTTGAAAGAGAAAAGGTTCATTAATGCCATTGCATAAGAAAGTTCTTATCAGAACCAACCTCTGATACACCTGAATACCTGACAGTGTGCTGTCTACCAGGCTTTCATGAGGGTCATCATAGTGGTATGGTAGGTTAAGATATCAAAATGCTCCTGAAGGGTTCAGCTGTGCTGAGTTAAGCTAAAGGTGAAGGGGAATCACAGCATCCAGGTGTGATGCCACTTTCCTTTAATGGTCCATTGTACTACTCTCATTACCCACAGTGTTGAGAAATATTGTCAAACTTACTTCACTTATTAGCAGCAAATTCTCCTTTCCTCCTTGTTACATATTTTGGTAGGTAAGTGACTGAGCCTTTCAATGCCAAAGGAATGTAGTTAGTAATAACTAATAAAATAATAAATCAAGGAGGGCATTCAAAAAGCTGGATGGAACCAAGTATCTGGACTTCCTAAAAGGCCTTGATAATAAATGTATGGCTTGTGAGACACCAACCCTATTTCTAAATTTAAAATTGCCGGTGAATTGATAGATACTAAAAGTGAGAGGTAATCCAAAGCTGAATCCACATTTAAACATTTAAAATTTCATTAATTTTGCATGTGAGCATCTAACTAGCACCCATATTGCTGGTGAGTCCAATATATGGTTAAATGTCTAAGCCTTAAATGAGAGACTGCTCTTAATTCATAATATATATGAAGCTGAATTTGGAAAGACCACCCAAAAAGCAAACATGTCCATAAATGCCTTGTAGAAACTGCACATTTCATTGTGGTGTGCTAATGATAAAATTTAAATTACTTCTTGTTAACTTTCAAAGAAAAAAGTATCCTTCTGAAGAATATGAGTGTAAAATGGCTGATACCACGCAAGAGCAAGCAAATTGCAGTGGGGACTCAGGGTTCATAATTTAGAAAAAAGAAATACTATATCAAACTCTCTTTTGCATTCATGCCATCCTTTCACTCTTTCTCTCTGTCTTGCACTGTAGTGGGTGCGAAGCTCTGTTACAAGATGTCTTGAGCACAAATTCAACAGGGGAGAATATTTTGTATAAACCATTTTTATTTCCTCTTTTGGGATGTATCAGTAATCCTAAACAGTCTTTGGCAAACTAAAGGAACTATAAAACCTTTTACTCCTCCCTAAATCTAAAGTACTGAGTTCTTTTCCACACCTACCGAAGTTTCACAAGTTTGAAGTTAACCAAAGGAAGTTTGAGACAATAGAATAATGCTGAATGAACACAAGAACAATGAAAACTAAAAAAAAACCACCACCATAATCCACATACTACATGACCAAATTTCACTGGTGAAAAAATCCCCAAAGGAAAGACAGGACCTCTTCCACAAACAATTTCTGAAAGCATTTCATTTACAACGGGGTAGAAAGCAAAACTAGTTCAGAAATTTGGAAGTTGTTTTCTTGAGTGATTTAAGTGAACATGGAACCAGTACAGAGTGCAGAAGGATATGCTGCCAATCACAAATACAAACCCTCATATTTATGAAATAATAGAAAAAATACTATAAATAAATATCTGAGAAGTTCTGGTCCTTCCACTTAAATGCTTGAGCCAGACTAGGCAATAAATAAATAAATATTGCTACTCTTTGCCAAGAGTAAAGCTGACGTGTAAAATGCTCTGACAATGTTTCCAGTACTTATGCCTATGGCTTGGTCATAGACCACAAGTAAAACTTTTCCACGAGCATTTTGGAATTTCCACTTTTGTAGAAGACTGGAAAATGCAGACCTGCCATCAGCACAGGAAAAAAGGAGTTTCAAGAAGCTTCCACCAAACTTCTGCACCACAAAATTGTTTGAGTCTTTGAGTTGTCTTCATACAGTGTTTGTCATCGATAGCATGCCATAACTCCTCATTGTGACAACACAGCCACAGCACCAGCCATAGCAGGGCAATTCTGAGGACTACTATCTGGATAGGATCTAGAGCCTTCATGAAACAAGTGTCTGGGGCTGTTCCACAGAGGCCTCACAGGATCTCAGAAAGTGAAGAGATGATGGAAAGATCAAAGTGGAGTCTGTGTGGGGAGTGGAGGGTGTCACGTGAGAAGGATGGAACAGCTATGGTTTCACAGCAGGAACAGGGAAGGGTTTTGTTTCCTCTGGCTTCAGAGCTACTTGTGGGAGCTTTGGTCAGATTTCTTGGATGGTGAAAGCAGGGAGAGAGTGGTCTTTCTCCTCCAGAAGAGCTTGCTTTTGCTGATTTGACTGGCTATGCCCAGCTCCTGCAGCGCATGGGGGTGGCAGAAGAAACCATGGCCCATGTGGGCTGCAGAAGACTGCAGGTCAACAGCAGCCTACTGCTTGGCACGCCTATAGCACGCTTCACCAACACCATGTACCATGGGCAGCTGGACAGCTGTGCTGCTGGCACTCCCTCTGATGACTGTCTTGAATGCTTTGGGTATCATGGTCTCCAAAGCCTTCACCCTTTCAGTGCTCAATTTCTGCGTAATATGAGGTAGAGTGACACCTTTAGGAATATCCTTCTTGCAACATTTGCAGATTTCAGGAGCCGTCCCAGTAATGTTTTCTTAGTGTAACATCATAGAAGCAGGTTACTTGAAGGTGCCTCAAGAGGTCAGATGTTCAGCCCATCTCCATGTTTGTGGGCAGCTTCAAGTGTATCTACACCATATAGAGAGACCTGTGCATTTGAAATAACATATATTAGATGATTAAAGGGATTCTGCAATTCCTCTAAGTAATTATACCAGTGCTCAGCTAATGTCTGATCTAAATCTGTCTAACTGCAAAATAAGCCAGTTTCTGCATGTCCTTTTCCCTGTGATCCCAGAATCCAATCAGTCACTGTTTTCTGCGTAGCTGTCTTGGCATACCTGTTATCATGTGCCTTTTCAGCTTCTCATTTCCAGACTAAACAAACCCAGCTCTCTCAGCTTTTCCTTGTAAGTCTTATTTTCCAAATGTCTGTTTAGTTGGAAAGCATAGGCCAGCTTACAGTCTTAATTTTGAAATCCAGGATGAAGCTACTATTACCTGTATACTATAAATAACAAGGAAATATGAAATATTGCAAGATAACTGACAGGATATTTCAGAAGGGGATTTCATAGCTTGATATCACCTAAAAAGCTCTTATATGTAAAGGGTTTTAGTGCTCTGGTTAGCCTCAGACTGGTAGATGGTGAACATACAAGGGAGCCCTGGAAATACCATGTTTACTGTGTTGAAAAATAATCTCTCCTCCCAGATTTCTGTCTTCCTCTCCAGCTCTCCAGACAATTTCAATTGCACAGAGTAAACGAAACTTAGGTCTGAAAGTAGAAAACTGAAAAGCTAGAGGATCTCATAGGTTCCTCCTCAGTCTGCCCTGTTGTTTCACATGCTACAGCAAGCATCCTGCTCAGCTTTTTCTAGAAAGACTTCACATTTCATGGCACCATTGCACTTTTTGCCTCACAGAGGGTGGTGTTTGCCATTGATGCTGCAACTAACGTCAGCAATTAGCTGTACTGACAGTGTAAGAGCCTTTACTGTCTCATAGTCCTAATCAGGATGTGTTGTTTTTCCCTTAGAGATCTCCTTTCATTGATTGTTTTGATCTTGCTCTTGTGTAGAAACCGTGTGCAGCAAATGGCATGTGCCCATATTGGCAAGAGGCCTCATACGGACCCATCAGTGTACCACTGCAGCCAGCTCCTCACAGATGCAGGGCTGCTCGCAGCCAAGACTGCTGTGTAAGTTTTGAAGATGGCTGCTTGCAATAAAACTGTGTCAATCCGCAACACAGCACGCAGTGTCTCCAGAAGACTGTTGCAGACAGCCTGAGTTATGCAGAGGTTGCCAGAGAGCTTCCCCCAGCATGAACACAGCCTCACACCGGATGGTGGCTGCTGTGTGGAGTCAAGCAGGGAGCTACAGCCAGATGTCCTGTCCTCACCCTGGCACAGCGGGTTGCTTTTGCTGATGGCTAGCACTAGTGCCTTTGTGACAGTAAGATGAGAGGGTGTTTGCCCACTGACCCCAGATCAGCCCTGGAGGGGGAAGGAAAAGGATCCCTCGAGCGTGACAGAAAGAGATTCCCTAACTCCCAAGCAGTCTGTGAAGAGCAGGATAGTAAGGAGGCCCTACTACCATCTTTTATCTACATATGGTCATGCTGGAGGGACATGCCTTGGATAAGATGTCAAGCGTCTTGAAACTTGCAAGAGAAAAAGGTGTCTGAACCAGAAAACTTCATGAACTTTCTTAACGAAGCTTTCACCTTGTGCCTTATTAAAAAAAGAAATAATGGAAACCCACGATACAGTGGGATGAGCACTCTTTCCACCCTAGAGAGCTCAGTGAGCTGGAGGAGAAATTCCTGTTCTTACTCAAAGAAAATGGCGTGTTTCTTCCAGGGTGTAAGCGTTTTCTGCCATGCTTAATTACCTGTTTCTTCAAGGGTCAGGATGCTAATCTGATGTTTCACTTTCTAAGACACACGGTTGCTATCAGGTGTCCTAATTACTTCTGCACCTTCCAGTACATCTTTTACTGTGGCAAGGGGGTAAGATAATAGGGAAATGCCTACATTTTGTAGTTTCTAACAAAGTTTCAGAGATAGATCACAAACATCTATAGTAAATAGTAGCTATATCAAATTGAAATACTCAGAAGAGAATTATTATGTAGGACTGCCACCCTTCTCTCCAGGATTTCCTCTACTGGTGTCTGTGGTGCACCCAAGAGGTGTTGGATTTGCTTATTATACACATTTTACACTATTAGTCTATGCATAGTAAATTTAATGTTTACAGGACACTAACAATAAGCATAGTTGCTCATCTATGAAACAGATACAAAGTAGGTCCAGAACTTCCCAGATCCATGTAGGTACATTCCACCATGCAGTTGCTTAGGGATATACCTGACGACTTTTGGATATATAGCAGCCTGGCTGGAGTTTCTGACCAAAGGCAAGCACACCTCATCCTCCAGTGTTATTAGATAGCTGCTTGTCTGATAGAAAATCTACAAGACTTGTGCAAACATTTCCAGAAAATTTTCATTTTCTGTGAAAAATAGGCATGGTAGGGAAAATACAAATACATTGTCTCTCTCCTTCTTTGCCTTTTCTTCCCTTCCCAGAAGTTACCTGAAATTTGCCTATTTTTTAAAGTTCTTTCCTTTCCTCTATCTCTCTCTCTCCCTTCCTTGCTCCCTCTCTCTTTTTTGAGCAAATTAACTCTGCAGAAGCCAGCCAGCACATAACAGGGGCTTGTTCTTTTAAACATGCTCTGTTGTGGAAGATGCTAGAAATAACAGCAGTTTTGAGGTTTTCCTGGGTTATGGAGCTGTCTTTCAAGCATGTCTTGTCTAGGATATCACTGAAATGAAATTCTGCACCTTTTTCAGGCAGTTTTCTTCTCTGCTTGGTCTATCTGATACAAGGACCTCTAAGGCTTTTTCCTGCTCACGACATACCAGCCAGGCCGCCATCATACTTCAGGTTGTCCATGCCTTACATTTAAATGACTTCCTTTTCTAATGATTAAATCCATATGATCTTTGCCTCTTTGTTTCTTCCCTAGTCCAAGTTTCTGACTAAACTGGAGACAGGATGAGGGCCCTGTTGACCCATGACCAGACTCTGTAACCCAGAACAAATCTGGGAAGGAAGAGCAAAGCGATCTCTGGTCCCAGCCATGTCTGACATCCCCCTACCTCCCTTGCTGGCTTCCTTCCTCCTACTACTGCCGTGAACTCTCAGTGCCCCTTTGCCCATTAACTGTTCCCTGACTTCTTATTCCATTTATTTTCCTCTATCTCTCTGCACAGTTTCTCCCTCTTTCCCAAAGCTGCTGTTTGATATTCCTCCATCACTTCCTCCAGCACATGTTGTGCTTTTTTTTCACAACCAGCTTCTGGTTAGCCAGTAGACTCTGATTACATTTCTTCCATACACATACACACACCCCCACCTTTAGCAGAGCTGGATTTTAGTGAAAAGCCTGGAGAGGTTTCTCAGATTTCAGCCAAGAGAAAGGTTCAGATTTACATTGCTTGGGTGTGACATGGAATCAGTAACCAAAGTATGTGTTCCCTTGAGCAATTAAGTTCATATAACCCCCGGCTCATGGGCAGGTACGTGCTAGGGCATTCTGCCTGACAGTGCTCACTTTAATTCATCGGGTGCCTGACAGCTAGGCATATCTCTCTGCAAAGAGTAATCTCTTTCTTTTTCTTCTTCTTCATTTTATTTTATTTTTTTTTTTTTATTTAAAACCACACATCTTTCTTAGCCTTGTTTCCCATGGGAGCAGCAGGTTTGCAGTGAACACCTGAGAGTACTTGGGGTAGGACTGAAGTCAGACTTTGTGACTCTACACAGAGAATTACATAGCTGTCCACATGTACACAGAGCAGAAGATTTCATCTACAAAATGGTAGGGTTTTTTTCAGAAAGTTGTATCTTAAGAACCTTTTGCTCATTGAACCCAAGGTCTGGACCACAAACTAATCCTTCATCATGAGTAGGCTTGTGTAATGCTAGGCAAGACTAGCAAGACTTTATGGTCTTACATGAAAAAAAGCTTGCAAACATAGGAGCTCTCCACCTTAGCTACAACAAAACTGTCAATGTACTATAATAAAGCACTTGAGGGCTCTGGCAGTCACAAAGCAGAAACATAAATGCAATCCTGCTTTTCTAACATAAGCACTTTAAAAACAGCTCTACTATAACGGGTAAAAGAGCTGTTAGAAGAGAGTGCCTTTGATTAAGAAATCTTAGACCACATCAGACTACCCTATTGTCTCATAACAACTACCTTTGGAAAACTCACAACATGGCCTGCTTATGCCAAGTACAATGCTCAAGATGGCCAGCCGTTATCACTGCCTTCCCTTTGTGATCTGGGACTGGGAGGACTGGCCTCAACAGATGCTTCTCTCCTCTTAATGACTCACAGATGACTTTGCTGGCATTTCTTGCAGTTCCTCCCAGAAGAAGTTTACGAGGTGTTTAGGGTTCAATTATTGCTGAATCAGTGCATCTTCATTCAACAGAAAAACAGAAGTGCACTTCCATTATCGTCTTGCACGGAGGTTAATTAAAAGCAGCTCTTCAGCTTGCTGTGGCTTGTTTGCCAGTTGTATTTTGCCACATATTGCCAGCGATATCTGAAACCAGTGGTTCTGGTTGTTTATCGGGACACATAAGTATATCTGGTGAAGGCAGTCCTGCATCAAGTGTTTATGCTCTTGCTTATGCATATGTGTATGTGCGTGTGTTTACACGCATATTTATGTTCTAGGGCCTCATTCCCTTATGTCCTGTAATTCACCGAATCATTCATATCAAGGACAACGTATCTAGCCATTTTTCCATAGTGGATGTGATCTCACTTCTGGAAGAGGTCGTGAAAACCTTCCCACAAAGGAGCAGGCCCTGATATTCTGATTTCACAGTTGTGGCACTTCAGTTACTTTCAGAAAGCCATCTCCAGTATTACTCTTAAGTACTGTTAAATGGCAAACAAAAACAAAACAAAACAAAATGTATTCACCACGTATCTTTTGCAGGTCTACAGTCTGAGTTTTGCCAGTAACATCAAGCTGCCACAGTGCTGTGGTAGCTTTTTTCAGATGTCCTGCATGGAAACCAAAACCCCTGCTTGTATAGTTCCCCAACTGCCTTCTATCTGGTTTTACACTTTCCTTGGTCGGATATTTGAAAATGTCTGCTGAAAGTCTAATTACAACTGCAGTAAACATGAAAGACTTCTGCAGTTAAATTTTTCACATAACACCAATTCTGGTTTGGTTTTGTTTTTAGTATGAAAACAACAAACATTCCACAGCCAATTATATATACCTTAAGTTCAGAGCAGAGAAAGACTCTGATCATCGATGCTATTTAACTCCCTACAAGTAGCCAGCTCACAGAACTGCAGATGCAGATAAAGAAAGGCTACAGAAATTCCACAAAAATGTTGAAAACAAATGCTTGGTCAGCCCACTGGTCTAGCTTCCGTAATTAATGTCATAGTGTTAAAGGCTGCTGTTCATCATTTGTCCAGAGTACTCATTTTACAAAGTAAAAGATTGGTGAAGGCTACTTAACATGCAGACCTTCCTTTCAAAGATATTGCTACTAACTTTGGCCCCAAGAGGGGTTGATCAGCCCCTGTTTCAAAGTGGAGAAAGTCTATTACCATCCAAGCTCCTATGATAGAAGGTATGCAGAGCATCACGGGAGTAGTGTCAAGAATGAAACGGAAAAAGATCAAAAGGACACCATTAGGATTTGTCTTTAGTTGAGACTCGACCTGGAGATTGTTAACAAAGAACCTCTTTGATGTGGAATATTTTCTTACTGCAGAGAATAAATGCAAAGAACAAAATATTCACCTTAATTATTTGTCTATCTTCTTCTCCCCTGCCCCAGGAAAATGAACAATTCACAGCCTGATGTAGGTTTTGGAAATGTAACTGTGTACTGTGTTTCAAAGTTTCTTTTTATCCACATTTCTAGCAACCAGCCACAAAAGCTAAAGATTGTTAAAAAAAAACCCTTGGGTTTGGGCTCATGCTAAAATGAAAGACTGATTCTCTAGAAAGCTCTGAGGCAAAGTAAACCGTGCCAAGTATAATTTCGCATCCTTGCTGATTGTCCTGTTTCTCCAGTGCAGTCATTCATTTGCTCTGTCACATGTCCTAAATTATAAGAACATTATAAAGAACATTTATCAGAAAGTTTCTGGCTCATGATTGTCAATGACTATGTGGGTTTCTCTGGAAGTTTCCAGACTTCTTTTCTTTTCTGTTCCCAAAGGTGTACCGTCCCTTTCTATTTTTAAAGAGGAACTGAGGTGTTATTCCTGTAATTGCAGAGATTATTACTGTGTCATCCATACTTTCTTTTTCATCAGAGCAAATGAAAATCACTTAGTCAGATAAGGCTAATGTGATTCATTTAGTAAAAAAATGGCTTGTGCAGAACTACCAGGAATCTATCTTTTTCTGCTTAAGCTTAACAAAACCTTTGCCAAGGGTGCCTAAAACTGGCTAGTAAATCTAAACAAAGCCACCTGGTTTCCCAGGGTCTTGAACAACACAAACTTGCATTCAAGGCTTTGACTGGAATAGGGTTAAGGCAGATGCTCTACTCCACCCACTTTATAAGTTAGTATGTTTTATTAGTCATTTTTTTTCAGTCTAGCTTCAACTGCAGATTAGAATTAATCCTTTTCTAGTTTTAGAAATTCCAAGAAATTGTATCTGGACCTTTGTGAGACAGAAGACAGCTTGCTCTGAACACACAGTAACAGCAGATGCATGGTGCTTCCACCAGGACCATGAAGTCATTATACTTTACATTGCATAAAGGAGAAAAAAACTCAGTTTTTAAAGTAATGCTAGACAGGTTTTCTTCCAGTATTAGGAAGAAGCTGGACAAAAATCCAGAGAGGGACTTGATTTTTCAGTTTGAATATTTTAAACAAGTCCCAGTTGTTCTCATCCATGACTTTTTGCAATCTTGTGTCCAAAATACACCCCATATTTATTCCCCTGCTGACTTTTTTCTATGACAGGTGTCGAGATGCCACTCTTCAATAAAGTCTGATCTTTTCAGGTTAAAAGCTGCTGGCCTGAAGACTCTCATAAAGCTGGGTCTTTTGAAGGATGATCATGGATATTATGTAATCTCATATTCAGATATAAATGAAGTACCAAACAGGCAAAGGAATGAGAACATCCTAGCTTCTTAGGTGTAACCGTGGAATACATGACATGTAGTTTTACCATGTCTACTTTAGTGTTTGAGTCAGCTGCTGCCATTGTAGGAGTACAACTGGCAGAGCGGCCCCATCCTAAAGCAGAAAACAAGATGACAGAACACACTGGAGAGCAGCCAGCCAGGAACTTCCTTTCTTATGGATATGAGCAAAAGGGGGAAGTTTTGACAAATATTTTGTTCTGATTCACTCCATTTTGGTCCAGCCACTGGCTAACTGTAGTACTAAAATTAAGCCAAATTTTGTTCTTGTTCTGGTTCTGACATCCCCAGGCTCCCTCTGTAAACGCCAAACAGTAACTGTGATGTAACTAATAAAGTTTGAGTCTTTATTCTTTCTGTGCTTTTTATATAATGGAATTTT
The DNA here is from genome assembly GCA_013400335.1 of Eurystomus gularis. Lineage (NCBI taxonomy): Eukaryota > Metazoa > Chordata > Aves > Coraciiformes > Coraciidae > Eurystomus > Eurystomus gularis. Next base: position 61,205 of record VZZY01018014.1, read on the forward strand.
GAATAAATCCAATTTAAAGGAAAGCCCCATGGATTGATCTTGGCAGTTAATCACAGTCTGTGAGCAAGAAGGCAGCTTCTACTTCACATTTCTTTAGATTAATTGCTGAGCTCTATTTCCTAACAACCGTTCAGCTACTATTGTCAATGTCATGAAGCAGATCTCTCTGAAGAAAATTACTGTGTATAAATTTGGGGGGAAGATGTGCTTCTTTCCCTCACCATGATTTTGAGAGACTCACTGTACATAACAGAAAACTTAAAGTCTCTCCAGAGTTGTTGTAAAGGAATATAAATTTTCCTCCATCTGCAAAATAATATATGATATTAACATATGGATTCTTTCTGGAAGCCGTTTCCATGAAGAAATCTGAATAAAGAGAATGGAAACATAAGGAATTTGGAGCAAGTTTTACACAGTCAGATTTGAGTTCAGGCTTGCGGATTTTTCTGCTTTTCCAAATAGAGTTTGATGGCAGTACAAATATGGAGTACATAATGGGAGACAGAGACCAGCTGTGCTTTGAGAGTTAATCTCATAAACTGCTTCCAGAGAAGGTCACATTCAGAACCCTGAGGGCTTCCAGTCTGTTCAGACTTGAAAGGTATGTCAAGGAGGAATTGATTTTAAACCATCCAATTTTAACATGCAGTTGGGCCCCAGCACTGCAAATCCCCCATGCACACAGCAAATCACCAGTACACAGAGCATGTTTAGAAGCAGGTTCCCTTTCTCTCAAATTTAACATCCCCGGGAGAATACACTGTAACAACCAGAGATCTACAAAACTTAGTGATTTATTTGACACAGAACCTCCTATGACCTTTAAGATAAAAAGGTGCATTTCCTGTCACAAAAGTTGTACTACCTGCAGTGCAAGTACTGTGTACAGAATGTAGGATTCTGCTCTGATTTGTTTTCTCCCATGCTCCACTGCTGGTTTTGAACAAAAAGCTCCTAAAACTGCCAGGCAACAGTTCACTTAGCTCCCAAATAATTGTCAAGAGGAAAAAAAAAAAAGAGGGAAGGGAAGGGAAATTAAAAGTTTCTTAGAACTTGGACACTATATTACAAAAGACCAGCTGTCAATCTAAGACTTAGGCTCACTTTATTCAGTACAGACGTATGTAGAAATCCAAGGAGGTGTCAATCTGGTGCCTTTTCTTCTCACTTTTAGATCGCTTAGAATTTTAATAATAGTTCATTAGTAATGGAAGTTAAATATCCAGAAAGACTCAGTAAAATTCATTCTTTCTAAGACTGTGAGGTGCTTCTCATTACCAGCCAGTCCATCACATTTGAGCCAGAGCAAAACTACTAGTAATAAGACTTTTCTCTATGAGTCAACAGGAGACACTGTTTCACAAGGACTGAGAAAAATCTGAGCTCCATCACGGACCATGGAACATGATCAGGGACCTGTCCCAGCAGAAAAGACCACTGCTTTCAATGAGATTTCATATCTGATATTCATAGGAACAGGTCTGTATGTCAGACTCTGGCCATTTGGTGTCGAGCAGTATTCAAATGTCTGAAGTGGACATTTGCACTACAACTTTTCAAGGAGACAGTAGATGTTCATTTTGCAGACTAAGATTGCTAGAAGTGCAGATAAGAGGAATTAATCCTCATTCATGGGATATTCAGTTGGCATCTTGGTTCAGATATTGCAGAAATTTAAAAGGAGAGTAACCTCAGTTTCTTCTGCTCTTGAATATCCTTGAAGATGCTTAAGATGAATAAATGTCTCCATGTTACATGTAGATGTTACAGGTCTGGGTTACTAGAAGTTAAAGATGGTAACATTGCAATATTTAAGATTAATTGACCCTGCAGATAATCTCAGGAGGTTTAACTTATCTGAAGGTAATAATGTAGTACAATCAGTGAGTTCAAAATTCACACTGTGCAAAAAATACTCTTGTTAAACTTTTATTGAAGGTCTATTTTTAAACTAGAGTTCCCAGCTGGCATCACTCTGAGTTTATAGCTACAAAGATCTTAATGTTTCCACAACATTTCCAGGAGTCTTCACTTCCACTCATTTACAGAACTTGCCTCTGTAAGTCAAAGCTGTATTAGAAAGACGTTACAGCAGATGCCTTTGTCTATAAGGGATAGGATAAAAAATTGAAGGATCACAATGAACCCAGAGGATTGATTCCCCTTTTCCACCTTTGTTGTCCCCAGAACAGAACAAGAAACTGCATATGGTGAGTTAGAAAGTCATTCTTATCACAGACCGAGATACTCACTTACAAGTTCCACAATAGGAACTAGATAGATATTTACAGCACTAAGGGGAGAGGAGTTTAATTTCCTCTAACTTCCATTATCTGTAAGTTAAGCACCCAATGTAAACAGTTATGTGTGCAACCTCTCTAGTGCATAGAGTGGGATAGGCAGTTGCAGGAACTGATTCACCCTGTTAATCATACAGAACTATATTAAGATGAATTTATTTACCACACAGCTATGCAGTTTCTTTCCACAAGCCACCGAAGAAGGCTAGATGGCTAGCTGAGGTTGGATACCTAAGATCACAGAATCACAGGATTGCCTAGATTGGAAAAGACCTTTAATATTATCGAGTCCAATCATTAACCTAACCTAACACTGACAAGTTCTCAACTAAACCATATCCTTAAGTACTACATCTACACTACTCTTAAATACTTCCAGGGATGAGGACTCCATCACTGCCCTGGGCAACCCATTCAAATGCTTGATAACCCTTTCAGTAAAGAAATTATTCCCAATATCCAATCTAAACTTCTCTTGACACAACCTGAGCCTATTTCCTCCTTTCCTATAATTTGTTACTTGGTCGAACAGACCAATACCTACCTCTCTATGACCTCCTTTCAGGTAGTTGTAGAGAACGATAAGGTCTCCCCAAGACTCCTTTACTCTAGGCTAAAAAAAAACGAGTTCTCTTAGCCGTTCCTCATAAGATGTGTGCACTAGACCCTTCACCAGCTTTGTTGCCCTTCTTTGGACATGCTCTAGTGCCTCAATGTCCTTCTTGTGGTGAGAGGCCCAAAACTGAACACAGTCCTTGAGATGCAGCCTCACCAACACCCAGTACAGGAGTAAAATAATTTCCCTGGTCCTACTGGCCACACTAGCCCTGATACAGGCCAGGATGCCATTGGCCTTCTTGGCCACCTGGTCCCTCTCTGCTGAGCAGGTTTCCAGCCAATCCTCCCCAAACCTGTAGCGTTGCTGGGGGTTGTTGTGGCCAAAGTGCACAACCCAGCATTTGGCCTTATTGAAACTGATACAATTGGTCTTGGCCCATTGATTTAGTCTGTCTAGATGCCTCTGCAGAGCGTCCCTACCCTCAAGCACATCAACACCCAGCTTTGTGTTGTCTGCAACCTTACTAAGGGTGCACTAGATCACCTCCTCCAGATCACTGATAAAGATGTTAAATAAGACTGGCCCCAGCACTGAGCTTTGGGGAACACCATTCATGACCAGTTGCCAGCTGGATTTAACTCCATTTACCACTACTTTTTAGGCCTGGCCATCTGGCCAGTTTTTTATGCAGCAGAGTATATGTCCATCCAAGCCGTAAGCATTCACTTTCTTCACAAGAATGCTGTCAAACAGTGTCAAAGGCCTTACTAAAGTCCCAGTAGATGATATCCACTTCCCTCACCCACTATGCTGGTTACCATGTTGTAGAAGAAGATCAGGTTAGTCAAGCAGGACCTGTCTTTCATAAACCCATGCTGACTGGGCCTGATCATCCGGTTGTCCTGCATGTACTGCTTGTTGGTACTGAGGATGATCTGCTCCATCAGCTTCCCTGGCACCAAAGGCAAACTGACAGGCCTGTAGTTTCCTGGATCATCCTTCTGGACCTTCTTGTAGAAGGGTGTCACATTGGCTGTCTTCCAATCTACTGGGACCTTCCCGGTCAACCAAGACTGCTGAAAAATGATGATGCACAAATCATATCCCTGAAGTACTGGAAACCCTTTAGAATCTGTGCTTTGCACCATCTTGTCATCCCAGCCAGCACTGCAACGTTAAGCTATGAAATAAACTTTAAAAACTATTTNGTTAGTCAAGCAGGACCTGTCTTTCATAAACCCATGCTGACTGGGCCTGATCATCCGGTTGTCCTGCATGTACTGCTTGTTGGTACTGAGGATGATCTGCTCCATCAGCTTCCCTGGCACCAAAGGCAAACTGACAGGCCTGTAGTTTCCTGGATCATCCTTCTGGACCTTCTTGTAGAAGGGTGTCACATTGGCTGTCTTCCAATCTACTGGGACCTTCCCGGTCAACCAAGACTGCTGAAAAATGATGATGCACAAATCATATCCCTGAAGTACTGGAAACCCTTTAGAATCTGTGCTTTGCACCATCTTGTCATCCCAGCCAGCACTGCAACGTTAAGCTATGAAATAAACTTTAAAAACTATTTAAGTATCAATACCAGGTCCCCCTCTCATCCACATACTGTTTCTTCCACGTTCTGTACACACTCAGTGACAAGAACCACACCTCTAGTGATTTATTAAAGGAAGGCTGTAATTATACTAGTCGCCTGTTCAGGATTTCCATCCTTTACAGGATAGCTAGGGTAAGAACAGTATCTGAACGAGTACTTTTGCTTACAGGTGGTGTGAGGCTGCTACTTCAGAAACATTTTTCTGTGAGGTCAGTTTACACTTGGCTGATGTAAGGAAGTGAAAGGCCATGGCACACATCTTCTTGTGTCAGTTTTCCAGAATATGAGTACATTTTATTTAAGCCCTATTTCATATCTGCGCTTTATGGGGGTCTCCATAATGAAGACAGATTTATCTGTCAAACACTCTTCCAGAATCCAGACACCTGCCCAATTCTTGGGCTTGCCAGATGATGCTCTGCGTTGTCTTCAGACATTTCAAAAATATCCTAAACCATTTTAAACTTTATAAATACGGTAATCTTTGATTGTTGTCTTTAATGGCAACACACAGGATTTTGACTTTTCCTCTGCTTCCATAAAAATGGCATGTTGAATATGCTGCCAATTCAGTCAATAAACTTACTTTTTGTATTTTGAAAGCTCAGAAATACAGCTGAGTGGAACTGGGTTTCTTGAGATTTCATAATGATCCTAAGACTTCATAAATTTTCTGCCAAAAAACAATAGGAAAAATCACTTTGTCCCAAAATAGTTACTTTCTGGAGAGCTGAGGCAGTCACCTCTCATTTGATAAACTCAAGATGAAGTATCACTTGGGCCTAGCTCTGGAACTAGCACGAAGCTCTTCCATTGCAATGTGTGCCCTAACCACCAGGCAACTGGCTGTGTGGGGGGCTCTCTCTGTTTCTCTCTTTCATATCTGATCAGCAATTCTATCCTGAAACTAAAAAAGGCTTTCTTAATATTTTTGTTGTTTGGTTGGTTTTTTTTGAAGCGCATTCCTGTGGAAAGATTCAGTGTCAGCAAACAGATATTTTTTGACCAAAAGAAATATCAAAACAAACTGTTTTTTCAAAGAGGTTTTCTGACAGCTCTGTTAGGCAAGACAGCCTAATGTAACTTTTCAGATTATATGGGTATGCTATTAAAGAGTTCTCACTTGATATATCAGCTCGCATTCCAATGGGTCCCCCCATGCCCTCCTTACAAATTTCCTTTTGGGATCCCTAAAAGTAGGATTTGAAATGAACACCACAGTTTTCAAGAATTGCCAGCTTTCATTACACTAATTTAAACATGCAATACTTGACGGTCTCTAGGAAGCCTCAGTCCTAGGAGTTTAATACGTAAGTCCTTTGAGGTATCACCTAAGAATTGCATCCTATTTCTTAAGGTAATTTTTGGACAGGTTGTTGAAGAAAAAAAGACATAAATATTACCCAGGATCACTCTGAAAGCACAGAAACCAGAAGGTAAGCATGAACTTTACACATATATCTTTCAGTTTTTTTCTTCTTATTGCAGTGTTATGGTTTTGACCACAAAAAATTGTCAGTTATGGTTTTTTTAAGCAGATTTTTAACAAAGGCCTTTGGGTACATTTTGTTCATAATAGAGACCACAGAGCATTTCACAATGTTTAAGAAATCTGACAAGACAGTTTGAGGCAGATGTCATTCAGTCCTCTATGGTGTTTTTCTTATTCAATCGGAAGTCTTTGCACCCTTCCACTTCTTCTGTCATAACGCCTTGTGTATTTGTATTTAATCCTATCTGTATCTAAGCCAACAGTGGATGGGACACCAAGTCTAAGGAGAAGCAGCTACATATATATATATATATATATATATATATATATACCTGCCTGTATCTAGCCAGATTCAGAGATGTCTGACAGTGTATTACCAACTTTCCCATCCCAGCTCCTATCAGCTTGTCTGAGATACTAGAGAGTTTCTGCTTAGGAGTACATGGAAATAATTCTGCAACATAATTCTGTACCTATTTTTGCCATGGAAATTCCAACAGCATTGCTGTCATTGCTGTATGCTGAGTCTGCCCGTATAGTGCTGGTTTGACTTCCCTCTAAGACCAGATTCTTAAATCTCAAACGTAGCAAATTACTTTTTTCCCCTTTTGATCTTTCTTGTCCCTGATACATGTCTACTATTTTCTTTTCCTTGGCACTTATCTGACATTGTGATAAGAACAGAGCAGCATTTAAGTAATTAGGAAATTGAATAATGAATACTTTCTTATTGTCTTAGTGTTAGACATTTCACAATAAGTGCGAGAAGGTTGCACTGGACAGATCAAAGAAAGTTTAGTGGAACCGCATACATTGTAATTTGCTGTTGCTTTATGCAGTGCCAGAAAATAATTATTATAACATATGTGGTCATTGGGCTTGGGACAGGCACATGTGATATCTAACCAGAATTTCCTGGACACTTGAGCCTTTTTTTCTCTCCAATCTACAGAGCTGCTCTAGAAACCAGAACTACACTGTGCAGTCAGTGGGTTCATAGTTTATAATGTGCTATTTGGTTTCCTAGGATCAAAGGTAGAGAAAAGTACCAGGAGAATATAAGAAGATTACTAACTAAATAAGCACTTCGGGAAAACAGGGGGAAATAGCAATTTATTGTCACTGCATTAAGCAGTTCAGTGTTTGTCCAGATGCTCTATGTTCCTTATTGCCTGTTCCTTATTAACAACTGTCAAACTGTTCTCAAAGCACTTTTCTGCTATGACTTTTTTCTGTCTTTCTTTCAAGCTAAAAGATAGATATATGATGTCCCTTCTCTGTTGAGCTGGTCTGAGATCAGACGGGCCGAGACCAGTTGCCAGGCACTAAAAGCTGTAGAAGTGAAGCAGCTAGGAGAAAGGTGCTATCCACTTTTAGCTTTGAAAACATGTATTTGGAGTGAATGTTTTTGGCACCAGGAATTCTTGTATGAGCCTCTTAGAAAGCTCCCAAAGGCCAGGATGTTCAAACTCCATGCAGAAATGGAAGCAAGTTGCAGAAGAGGGAAGAAGAACTGCTCTTGAATATGTCTAGGACCATGTTGTTCCCCTTCAACAGGTTTTCAAAGTGGAAGGATAGAAAAAAATTAAACAAATTTTTTCTTTATTATTATTATTGAGGTTTTTCCAAGCTTTTAATATTACTTTACTAAAATATCTGTACTGAATAGTTTTCATATCTGTTTTCCATCTTCATCCTGTATGTCAGGAGTCCTTGTCAGCTGCTTTACTTAAGTCCACAGGAAGACTAAAGGAAAAAAGCAGCCGTAGGCATAGGGTCCCCTTTCATCAGTTTTGGGGCTTTCCCCTTACCTTGCCAAGATCCTCACTGTCTTATTTCATTAATGAAAACTTAAAGTATCACATTAGGGATAAAATTCTGACATTCTTGCTTTCCCAAAGACCACGGTAAAATTAATGGATAGAAGACAATTATAGCCCTGGACAAAAAAAAAAAAATAACAACAAAACAAAACAACAAACTCAACCAAGACAGAGTTCTTCCTCCACCCCCAGAGTATCTGACAGAAAAAAAAAGGGTTGTCTCAGCAAGGCTAGTGGAGGGGAAAAGACGGGCTCCAAGTGTAATGAGCTGGGCTGGGGGTTGCTGAATAGGAAGGTTATAGCATAGCAATTATTAGGGCAAGCACCATGTAAACGAATAATGTGAAACAGAAGGACAAGCCAGGGAATACACTCCTGCAGTCTCACACAAGGCAATAGCCCAGCATTAGCCAGAGGATTCCCTGCAATGTGCTACTATGGGCACTTGCAGCTTTGGGGAGACACCCTACATCTCACCCCACCCCCCTACCCTCCCACCCCACAGCCTGTTTGTAATGCAGCTGAGATACCCTGCACACTGGCTTGCAAAAAGCACTCAGCTGCTCTGTATGTGGGAGCTGACAGCACACAAGCGTGCAGAATTCAGCTTTGTGGCTCTGGACACTGCAGCTAACCACCATCACAGAGCATGCTGCAAGCGCAGGAGTTGGCTGCTGAAATCCCCATTGCTGAACAGACAAAACGAAGAAACTCAGTAACCCTATCACTTCTGAACTCATCAGCAGGGTTTATATAACAATGAGCCATCAGCTCTTTTACTTCAAGTACTGCCTCAATTTATGTGGCATAGTAGCAGTGTGGCTTTGATGGAGAAAAATGTGAAACAATGTGTTCCCCAGGGAGTAATGCAATATATAGACAATGTGAGTTAGAAGAACTCCGTGCTGTTAAATGATACACATTTCCATCCAGAACATTTTTATTACTCTTGGAACTAAATTAAAGTTTCCACTCTCTTTTGCTGCAAGGGTAATTCAGATTTCTATGATATGCACCCAGATACAGACATAATCTCTTTAATGAACTGCTCTGTCCATTCATTTGCTTTTCTGCGTTCTCCTTCATTGATGATACTAGAAACATATGGAAAAGAACGAAAAAAAAAAAGTGGAATAAAAAACCCCTCAGACTAACAGATAAAAGTCCTTGGATTGTCACTAACAAATTCAATACAGGACTGGCTAATGTTTATACAGTAAGTGTGAAATGCAAATGATAATTAAAAATTATATGACTGTACTACAGAAATATTTTAAATACCTATTTTTGACTATCTTTTCAATTTCTTAATTAAGAAACATCTTTTGTCTTTTATCCTTTAGGATTTAAAAAAATGTAAATAAAATATTTTCTGCAATCCGATTTCCTAGTGTAGCAGCTGATATCATGCAGCTTATATTATTATTGCTTCATCTGCAGCTCAGAAAATCCTTTCAAAATTTCTAGGTGTATATCATTCTTTTTTCTTCCGAATTTGTTAATTTTTCTCCATCATTCCTCTTTTGCATATCGGTGATCTCATGCTTATTCCCTTAAAACAGTATGTTTCAGGAAACATCTCAACTGAATTATCACTGGTAAATACAGAAGTTTAAAAGTCACCTATCAACTCCATAAACTTGTTCCCCTCCTCAAATGCTTATTAAGATTCCTGAGGTTCCAATACACGCGACTATTCTCTCTCAGACTTCCTGATTCCGAGACTGAAATATTTTGGTTCCCTGTCTTCAATAACTTTCCTAAACCCTCTTTATTTTCATCACACATTTTATGTCTCATGACATACATTCCATTTCACTGACTTCATCTGATGGGATTTCCAATTTCTGGAATATTATTACTTTGCCTTACTGAACTTTTTCGAAGCTCCCATTATCTCTTCTGGATTCAGTGTGCTCCTTTTGTGCTATAATACTGAGCATGCCAGCAGTATTTATTTTCTTCCCATTAAACAGAGCTCAGGACTAAACCAGCAGGGTCACTCCAGAGTTCAGCACCTCTGCTGGTAAGTGTATATCAGCACAAGAGAATGAGGGAAAATATTTCAGGAAAAGTCTGACTAACTGAAAAAACCCTTAGATTCTGGACCATTGACAAGTTACCTATCTGCATGCTATTTGCACAAACTACCACAAGCACTCTGGCAAAAGCACAACGAGTGCATTTTGAGTTTGTTGCCCACAATCCAGAAAATAAGTAGCCTATGAAATGTGCTACGGATGTTACCGTTCCTACAATAATATTAGATCTCCACTTCTGGTTAGCTTTTCCAACCCACAAGATTCTGTTAAAGCTGTTGTTTTTAAGCATAGGGTTGGTCAGACAAACAGACCTCTGAGCATCTGTGGCTGAGTCTTTCCCACTGAAGCTGATGGTATCTCTGCCTTATATTTTCACAGGGCTTGATATTTTTATTGTGAACAAGGTGAGTATGTCATTCACATGCAGCTGTAAAAAAATCAGACATCTAGTCTAAGTTAGCCATCCAGGTTCTTCCTGTGACCACTGTAGGCAGAGAGATTCAGCCCACCTTTCTTACATAACTCTCCTGGAATACAATAAATCTGGACCTGGTCTCTCCACTGACCTTGAAGAAAGCCCACATAGCTATCTTTTAGACAGCAAAATGGTCCCGCCTATCCAAGAGTGTCTAACTTGAGCACTGCTGCTGCTGCTGCTGTAAATCTAACTGTAAAGAAGCAGTTCAGATTTGGCTTCCTGTAAAAGCTATCCCACAAAAAAAGAGCTCTACTGCATCAGCTGGGAACCTATATTACATGGCTTAAATATGGCCTCAAAATTTCAGCTAGTAAGGGTCACATTAGCACCGATGGCTACACTGATTTAATCCAGCTACAAACTGGGTCTGGAGGGTGAGCAGGGAAGATCATGTGGGCTCCATTCCTCACCAAACTCTCATGATCACTCCTGCAGTTAAACAGAAGGGCCTCTTGATGCTGTTAAAAGGCCTCTTTGCTGTTTCCAGCCTTTCCCCTCCCCATTGTATTTTAGCTTTTGTCCCCACTCCTGTATTGCTAGCTTCAAGACTACTAATGAACTACAGTGATGCCCTTCTGCATCATAAATATCTCGCCCAAAATCCCTCCTGGTCTCCATTGCTTCTCCACATATTTTATGTTTCAACTTGTAGTTTCAGCTACTACAGAAAATATTCCAAGGCAGCACTGGCTGTAGAGGCTGTACCTGTTAAAATGAGCCATAGCCTGCTCTACGGGACTACAGTCAACTGGCATGGAAGCCGTAAAATATGTTGTAGTCATCTGTAATGCTAAGGTCATGCAGCTAAACCTCCTCTGGCCCCACCACCCAGTTTAGATTCATGCAGACTATTTACTGAGAGCAGGATTTGGCCCAAGCTATCCCACAGGCTCTCACATTTTTGGAGAGGTGCTAGTGAGCTCAGGTCAAAACTGTGCCTTAGACACTGCTGAACAAGCAATAGGAATGAGCATCTCTTGCAGATATTTAGCCATGAGCCTGGCCTTTTATAGTTTGCTAGTATACATGTAGCCAGAACCTCTAGTAATGCCAGTAATGTGCACTAACCCATTTCTGCTTCCAGATATACCCCTGATTCCACTGCCTAAATCTATGAGCATCATGTCAGTGTGAATAAGAATACAACCTGACTCTAACACTTCAAACCTAATGTTTAATACTCATACTAAAGAGGGATAGTTCTAGCCTTTTATTCAAAATTTCCACTAACATGTAGCCCATTAAGTTCCTTGCCTTCATACACGTATTTTTTCTTCAGTGTGTCATTTTACAAAAATGGATTATTAAAACATTTAATCCAGAATTTTAACATTAGAGGTGTCTAACATCTAGGTGGATTAGCTTTAAAAAAAAAAATACAGAAAAGGGGATAGAAGGACCCTTAACTCAACAGGAAGACAAAGTGGCCCTGGCATTCTTGCATTGCAGAACAAATGTGAATAAAATGTGCTTATTGTGAAACTTCCCATCAATTTGAAGTAAATGTCAAGCTGTATTATAATCAACAATTTTTGTTCCTGTTACATCATAATTTCCCTGTTCTAATGACAGATTACATTTAAAAAAACCCAATTTGTCAATGTTACCCATTTTACCTCATCTGTTCTCTTTTTCCCATTTGTATTTCTTCTCTTTCTGGAACCTGATCAATCTCTGACTCAGAAGTTTCCCCAGATTTTGAAATAATTGACCTTAGGGTTTAATCAGAAGTGAAAGCAGAAGCAGGTGGGAAGAATCTTTAATTTTGTTTACAAGCATATATTTCCAGAAACCTCTCCTGAACTCAGTGGAAATATAGCTTTAATTTTCCTCCTATAAAGGATGGATTAAGTGAGGTTGCCTGAAAATGATCCACTTCAAATATTTGACTGCAAGCACTTGCAGTCTTTTAGAAGTCTGTTAAGGTTATGACAGCAACATGACTTCCTCTTAGAGTTTTTGCATTTGAGTCTGCATTGTGAACTTAAGGAGCTGAAGTCAAAGTTAGGTCATCCTCAAACAGTGCTTCACACCATGTAATGGTATCATGGTCTGGAGAAGGTCACCCTGCTTGCTATCAGAAGTCTCATAATCAAGCAATATCAAGAATGTTTGATATGAAAAAAAAACAGTAATTCAGCTAATAGTGCCCCATTCAAAACTCAGTGTATGCAGAACTTTTTCATAGGCTTTGGTGTAAAAACAGAGAAAAAACCCAATGCAAGAGCTTGTATCACTTTAAAAGGAAAACTATTATAGTTCTAGCTAGATGTTTTGTCTTCACTTTTTCCACCATAAACACATGCTAAAGAATGATTCTTACTGACTTCAATAGGATAAGCAGGTTTTCCAAGTTTAAAGTAATGGATTATTAGAATCTACTAGAAAGGTGACTGTGGCTGAATCAGAATAAAAATGTGCACTGTACTTAGAAAATACAGAGGGCCTATTGAAAGAGTCAAGGATAAGCTTTGGGTAGTGAGGGGACTTTTAGATACTTGTATGAAGACTGGGCTTTTGAAGTTATCCAGTATCTTCGTGCTACTACTTAAAACACAAAAATACACAAGATTTAAGAAAAAACAATGTTAATTCACTGCAATTTAAAATAGTCTAAAGTATTTTCTTGTATTGGTATATTTTGCTGTGTTATGTCTCCTCTGTAAAGACATTCTCCCAGGGCTATTTACAGAATATCAGATTAATATGTCATAAAAATAACTGAAATATGTTCCAAACAGTGGTAGAGATGCCAAAGAATCACAGAGTTCTTCCAACACTCTTATATTACTACTATAGTACTTCCAACACTCTTAAATATCACTAGCTAGCTGCTAGTGTTGTGAGTCATTCCTGTGTAGGTCAGTCAGATTATTTGTTGAATAAGACACCATAAAATAACCAAAGGGTGTTTTGAGTTAACAATAAAAAAGAGCTGAGAACATCAGCAGTCTCAAATTAGGGAAATTTAAAAATACCCCTCTTTTGTAGTGTTGCTTATATCTTTTATTCCTAGCTATAATAAAAGCCTTTAACCTTACAGACAAAAATATTTGGCTTTATAGGTGTTTTCCATTTGCCTAAAGAACTGCCAGAGGAATAGGTAATGAAGACCTAATTTATCACTTCATTAGACGAACTGGGATCAAAGATTCCGTCTGTGGTTTTCTGAGATGTGAAAAAGAAGTACCTATGAAAACTAACTCCCAACTTTTCACTATTTTTACAGTTGCTTTTTCTTGTTTTCATTTCTCAAATATGCACTCCTATGCAGGTGGTGGAAATAACTTTGGTACTTTCACATTCAGGAAAAAGATCAGTATTTTGCTGTTTTCAATGTAGTCAAAAAGGTAACGGAATACACTGAACACGAGCCTTTTATATTTTTTTGTCATTGTTGCTATTGTTGCTATCACTGTTCTTGATTGTTAGCCAGTCAGTGAGGTGGGTCTATGTCACTTTCTTGAAATGAGACCTCAGGACTATCAGAAAGACTTTTAATCTCAGAAGATAGACTTGGTAGTTTTTACATAAAAATGAACTTTTCCTGAAAAAAACTCAGAAGAGACAGAATAGAAACAGAAGAACACAAATCTATTCTCTTTCTTCATCCACTTCTCCCTTGCAGGGCAAGTTTTTTCCTCCAGACCTCAATACAGCAACTCAGAGACCACCAGGGTCACAATAAACTCCACAAAGTCCCTTTGAGTCCTTAGGAAAAATCTATGGAAAAGCCTCAGCATCTTCTGATCCTCCTGCTCCTGAAGTGCCTGCTTCCAAAACTATTGTAATGTCATCATTTTTTTCTGATTTTTTTCTGTCCTTATATACAGTTTCTTACTAATTTTTCTTTGTGCTGTTTCTGCTTTATCCTGGACCCTTAATTCAAGTCATGAAACACACAAGAAAGAAACACTGAAACAGTTGCAGGGTAGACTAGAGTCTTTTATCTGGAAACCTCATACAGCTAATAGTACAGTCCCCTGTGCAACAGAAATCTGTACTAAGACAGTTATCCAGGCATATTCTATTAGGTAGAAGAAAGTAGATGGAAGGACAGAGGCGATAAAGGAAAAATGATATTAATGCTTCCCAGTTCATAAGTTGAAGTGTTTGGGCCTGAGTTATGGGTCCAAGCTGGAGCTGACCTGTAGATGAGTCACAACCTAGTAGAATGTTTTGTTGTTTATGTTGCCTTCGTGTTCCAGAGGCAGAATCTGTCCCACCTGTCTCTGTGGCTCCGCCCTCACCCAGGTGGTTGTGGCTGGGGTGGTGGGTGAGGCCAGGATTATGTTAACCAGGAGCCAATTAGTTAGAAGAGCTTCCTGTTGGGTGTGGCTTCTGTTGGGGCTGGTCACATCTTGCTGAGCTCTCTTGGTGGTGTCCTTCCATTGGAGGGAGACATTTCTGTCTGTTGTGTCCAGCAGGCAATGCTGGCACCACAGTGTGAGGCAGAGTAGCTGGGCCCACAGGAACTTACGGCAGGACTGTTTGAAAGAACACTTGCAAGGGGGTGTTGCTGAGTTCAGCGTTGGCCTATGTGATCAAGCAACTGATGGCAGCATAAAATGATGGTGGCTGAACCAGCACAACATAAGTGCCCAACATTATATTTAGGCTAAATAAATCCAAAGAAGCCTACATCTCTTGTAAGAAATGCTGAAAGCTGGGAACATCACACTTGCTGCAGAAGAACTGAAATTTAGCTTGTTCCTTGCTTTATTCTTTTTTCCGCCTGCACTGGGCAGAAGAACACTGACCACCATATTGGAGCTTGGACAGGCTATGCAGCACTGCCTCTGCACCATAGCAGTAAAAATGAGTACAAATGCTCAGGTAATGTCATCTGAAAGGCTTCTCCTACTCTTTCAGTGGTTGCCTAATTTCTTCCTCTCCCCTGAAGCACTAAGGAATGAGAATGAATGGAAGACATTTATGAATCTACCAGCTTATCGTGGAATAAGATAGTAAGATGACTTCTTTTCAAAATAGAAATCGCAAGCATGTAAGACTGTTCTGTATATTTATGCTGATTTATCTGCTGTGACAGGAGAAGTTCATGGAATAAAACATTACCTGTTTGGGTGAAGGCTTCAACCAGGACCCTGTCTAAAGCTCATGAAAGTTTTGAAAATTACATTTAAAACTTACTTTTTATAATGAAGAAAAATTCATTCAGTGCACCTTGAACAGTGGAAGCACTACTGTTGTCTCCTTAACTCCCTGGAAAATACTGACCATACAGAGCTTCACATAAACAGTTGTTTATTCTACCTTGTCTATGCTTAGACCTGCTCTAAAATCAACAAGGTACTTTCTCTCCTTATCACCCATTGGAATGAATATTTCATAGTCTCACAGTATAAATTATCCAAAAGTTTCTCACTATTTGCCTTTTTTTTTTAAACATCAGCCTCCTCACCTCTAAAGCATGCATCATCTCTTAACTATTTGGAAATCAAAAGTGAGGGTTTTTTCATAGGTACAGATACAACCTCACAGGAGACAAGGTGGACACTTTGCTGGGTTAGAAACTGGCTGGATGGCTGAACCCAGAGAATGGTGGTAAATGGAGTCAAATCCAGCTGGCGACCAGTGTAGGGGTTTAGTGAAGCCCCAGTGGGGGTCCACGGTATATATAAATATACCATATTAAATATACCATATATAAATAATACCAGACAACAGCGACGGACCGAGCCCAGCGAAGCAGTAGAACGCGAACTGCCCCCCCACCGGAACTGGCCCTGGGGCATGACGTCAGCATGGTATAGAGTGACCTGGCTCCACCAAAAATTAACCCTGTCCTGGCCAAACCAGGACAACCGGTCACAAGCGGTGTCCCTCAGAGCTCAGTTTTGGGACCAGTTTTGTTTAATATCTTTATCAATGACCTGGGTGGGGGATCAAATGCACCCTCAGTAAATTTGCAGATGACACAAAATTAAGTGGGAGTGTCAATCTGCTTGAGGGTAGGAAAGCTCTGCAGAGGGATTTGGACAGGCTGGAGCGATGGGCTGAAGTCAACTGTATGAGGTTTAACAAAGCCAAGTGCTGGGTCATGCACTTCAGTCACAACAACCCCATGCTATGCTACAGGCTTGGGGAGGAGTGGCTGGAAAGCTGCCTGGCGGAAAAGGACCTGGGGGTGTTGGTCAACAGCCGGCTGAACATGAGCCAGCAGTGTGCCCAGGTGGCCAAGAGGGCCAACGGCATCCTGGCCTGTATCAGGAACGGTGTGACCAGCAAGAGTAAGCAGGTGATCATGCCCCTGTACTTGGCACTCTTGAGACCGCACTGTGAGTACTGTGTCCAGTTCTGGGCACCACAGTACAAGAAGGACATTGAGGTGCTGGAGTGGGTCCAGAGAAGGGCAACGAAGCTGGTGAGGGGTCTGGAAAGCATGCCTTATGAATAGCAGCTGAGGGAACTGGGGTTGTTTAGTCTGGAGAAAAGGGGACTGAGAGACCTTATTGCTCTCTACAACTACCTCAAAGGAGGTTGTAGCAAGGCTGGTGTTGGTCTCTTCTCCCAAATTACTAATGATAGAATGAGAGGAAAAGGCCTCAAGTTGTGTCAGGGGAGGTTTAGATTAGATATTAGGAAGAAATTCTTTACTGAGAGAGTGGTTGGGCACAGGAACAGACTGCCCAGGGTGGTGGTGGAGTCACCGTCACTGGAGGTGTTTAAAAAACAAGTAGATGTAGCACTTGAGGCTACGGTCTAGTGGCTAGAGAGGTGTTAGGATGAAGGTTGGACTTGATGATCCTGGTGGTCCTTTCCAACCATAATGATTCTATGATTCTAAGTGTTTCCCCTGTCTGCTGTTGGATACATTCACTCACCATGCACATTTTGGCTTGGAGAGTTGAACTTTTATTTAAGTTTTAGTTATGGTATTGGACGTCTAGTTTTCTAACTTTTTGAAGTAGATTTACCTTTTACAAGACTCTAATCATTAATTGTATTAGACAACTAGAGATCCAGACTAGTCTGGATGGTGTGATTGGCTGTAATTGAATGTATAAAGCCATAGTTCACAATCTTACTCTGCCTGATTCGGCAAGCCCATTTTATCACATACCTGCAGAGTATTTTAATGACCTCCACCCCACAACCACAGGCAATTTTAGGATAAGTCTCTCTCTTTCTGTGTCTCTCTGTTTCATCTTGCTTTTATTAGAAATGCCATTCAGTTGAAATGCATGGCACTATAATCCTTTTTTCAGATAAAAGTCCACCTCCCAGGAGACTTTTTTAGCAACTTTACCAATGAAATATCTAATAACAATAACAACAACATAAAGTTAAAAAAACCCAAAACAACAACAACAAAAAACAAAACAAAAAACCCCACCACAGTTAAGATGGTTTAGGAACTTTTCAGTTGCCTTTAATGGTAAGAAAGTGAAGGTTTATTTTTAACTGAAGCTTTTACTGAAGCAGCATTTTAGAAATTATTTTCAACCAAGACGGGAGTGTCTGGAATGTTACTTTTTTTTTTTAATTTTTAAAATAAGTCATCGTTTTCACCATCAGCATTCACCAGTCACAATAGTAGTGGTTGAAAGGTCCGAGCATTTTTGTGGTTTCTTGAATAAATATCAGTAATTCAATTTTGGTGTTCTCAAATTTGTGGAATGTGATATTTGGAAGGGTATAAGAGCTGAAAAACTTCTACTCCAAGAAACAAATGCTTTCAATCTTATAACACTGGATGGAAGAACAGCTTTTTGGTTTGCTTTGCTTTTTCCCATGAGGGACAAGAACAAAGTCCCTGCAACACTTAACAGCAACTGATAAAAATGTACCTACTGATTAAAAGGTTTAATTTTTTTATATATATGCTGATCATACGTAGCTCATCAATACTGTATTCCTCTCCAAGAGTACCACTCAGTCTTGATACTGTAAAATTTTTCTGTGAGTGATTCAAGTGAAATAAGCCCACAAAGCTCCAAATTTTATTTTATTTTTTTAATTATTTTTTTTTTCAGGAAGTGGACATAGTAGTTTCCAGCCCCACAGTCTTGTTTATCTGTTTCTGCTCAGTGTCTCCAGTTCATACTGCAAAAATCCAGTCCCAGGAACAAAGCCAATTCTACAGCATTTATTTTATGTGTGAAGTCTCTGAAGACAAACAAAAGGTCTTTTCAAAGTGAAAAAAGAAAGGAAAAGAGAAGAGAAGAAGAGAAGAGAAGAGAAGAGAAGAGAAGAGAAGAGAAGAGAAGAGAAGAGAAGAGAAGAGAAGAGAAGAGAAGAGAAGAGAAGAGGAGAAAAGAGAAAAAAGAAAAAAGAAAAAAAAAGAAAAAAAGAAAAAAAGAAAAAAGAAAAGAAAAAGAAAAGACTACAGTTGGCCAGAACTGTCTTTACAGTTTATACTGTGAAGTGTTCTGTGTTTTCTGTTACTCAGCTGACATCACAAGAACTCACCTCTGCTGTTCTACCTATTGCCAAATGGGACACATTCACTGGGAAGCCACATTTGAAGAGAACATGTGGGAACACTACATACAGTGACTGTGCCGGTCAGAGGCAGAGTTTCTTCCCTTGGATGATAATTGTCATGTAAGTGCCAAGATTGCCTGTAGCTGGAAAACTGTCATATTGCCACAAAATAGGCGGACTAACGTTCTCTTTGGTACTGTTTAAAGGATTCAGGGCCCTTGAGATCCTATAAACACTGAAAACTACTATTTCTGGAATACTGTCATAGCATTTGACTCTTTAACTACCTGTCACTGTTAGAAGTGTTGCTTATGAGGTTTTACTTTGGTCTAAACTGCCTAAAACTTATAGTCCAAAGGAAAATGAAAGAAGACTGGAAGAATCGGCTATGGTCATTGAGTTCTGTCCCTTGATACCACTAGTTACTTGCCCTGCAGCCACCTCCATAAGCATCTCTAGCTACATTTAAAGAGTGATCAAGCTTTGCAGCCACTCCTACACCTCCAGAGCATTCATTCTCATAACTACTCACATGGCATATTTTCACGCCCTGTTTTTGCAACATTTTTCTGGTGCCAAGAAACAAAGTGCTGAAGCATGGGAAGAAGCTGAAGAGAGTTAACAGAGGAGACAGACTCACACACAGACACACAAAAGCAAATACAAGAAACAGGGAAAGGACAGAGGGAGAAAAGAAAACAAACAGTAAGGAGATAACAGGGAGACCATAATTTCTCACTGAATGAGACCAAGAGCTGCAGGAAACGATTTAAAAAATAATAGCAGTAAAATACTCAGTGAGGTTTGTACCACGGACATCTGTTCTCCTGCACAATGTCTAGGCCTCTTTGGAGCCTAGGGATGCCATGGGAGATCCAGCTGGGTGACAACTACTCTCCCACCCACAAGGCTTCACTGACATGGCACTGGACACCCTATGCTGACTGGCAAGATGATCGGGATTAGAGAATTGATCAGGACATGAGACCCATCAGCACAGTGGTACTAAGAGTCAAGCATTCATCTCTTCAGCCATGAACAAGCAGCTGGCACCCTCCTTCTCCTCCCTGTCCCACAGGAAGATCAAGGGTGAAATAACTGCTAAGAGACAATTACAGAGCTTTTGAATTGCATCTAACACCATTTCTTTCATCTCTAGCTACAACTTTGCAGTGTAAATATCATGCTGTGAAGACTTTCACAGACAAGTGTTGACCTGCCTTTTTTTTTTTCAGAAGATGTGAATTCCTTGCAAGAGGAGGGGTCCCCGACGCAGCAACTCAAGTCAATGGCTTTCTATTTCAGTACAAGAACTGCCAACAAAGTAAGTAGCTACCTATATCCATTCCAGCTAGGGGCTACTGGCAAATAAGCCAGTTAATGGAAAACAAACTCAGAAAACAGTAAGGAAAGTTATTAAAAAACCTAAACATTCAGTTGATGTGTTGATTTTTATATAGAAATAATTCAAAACAAAATAAACCAAAATCCCATCTTAGTGTGTGGTAGAGCTGAAAGATTTGTGGCAGCACTTGCTTGCAGGAAACAAAGAGAAGTAACCTACCTAACTGCAGGGATTGCTGCAATTATCTTGACCAGAATTTATATGCTTAAGAATAGAATCCCTCCCAGGGTTTTAGAGGAAAAATATTAATCTGGCAGAAGATAAATCTGGCAGCTGGTCAATCAGTAATAGTGAGATGTGTGAGGAAAGACAATTATGGGTGGAGAAAGATGGGAGAAGTCAGGGGTAGGGAGGGGTTTTGTAGTTTTTGATTGTTAAATTATATTCCAAAATGAGGGGATGACTGTGTGGATGGATGCTATCTGGAACTGATTTACTGAATACTGGGGCAAGCACCAGAGGGGGAAAAATAAAGGATATCTTTATAAATTAATCTCAGAATAATTTCTGGAACTACCATATGTTCCATCTTCATTACTGACTTCCTTCTCAGTTTTGTAAGTGGTTCTCCTTCCTCATCTTTCGTAACAGACAATGGGAACCAGGATAAGTAAGCATGACCAAAGTAAAAATTTGACCCAAAAAATGTGGGCCTGGTATGTACCTAAACACATTTATGTGATTACTGAACTAATGCTGAGGAAAAGATTAGATTACAGGGGTGCAGGGAAGAAGAAAGGGAGGAGCATCCATTCATACATGGAAATCACGGTGGAGGGGATACTCTTGTCTTCAAACACAATCTTCAAACTTAGCACACACATTAAAATTACAGTCATTAGCACACTTGTTCATGAACAGAACAGATGTCAGGACCCTCTCAGCCCCCTCAGTCCCTCAGACAAACAAGCAAAACTTGCAGAATTTCACAGATGTTACACAGGTTCAGGATCCTCCCAACCCCCTCAAGCCTCCAAACAAACAAGCAAAATGTGCAGAATTACACACACAGTTTACACAAAATTATAAGCTCCCCCTCCCTCCAAAAACTGCTTTATCTGCATGAACCAGCCATAGAAGGCACGAGGTCTATGCATGGTACCACAGTGAAGAAGTAACTTGGGGTTACTTGGCTTTGCACCACTGTAAAACCAGTGTGAGTGAGAACAACAGCTTCTGTGCCTTTCTCTGTGGCTAGTTTCACACTGGCAGTTTGATAGAGAACACTGTGCTAAAGGTAGCCACTGCTATTATTATTGTAGTAGAAACAGTAGGCATGATGTGGTTTATTTTCATTCCGTTCAAATTTCAAGATTTAGAACTACGTGGCTCTGATGAATAAACAGTGTCTGTGGCTATCATAGTCTTTACACAAGGGCTTCCTTTTCTGCTTATATTTTAACAAAAAAATCTCTGAAAGAGATACTCCTCTGGCAGCCCAGTTATGCATGTGTGTACGTGTGCGAGTGTGCATGGAACAAAAGGGTGGAGAGGATCTCTGGGCTGGAGTTACTACTTGGAGTATACCTGATTTGTACTTACTAACCTTCTGCTGCTTCCAAGAACAGCTCAGTAAATCATGCCTCTTCCACTGAAACTGCATACGCACTACTGTACATTTTCAGCAGGGATCCAGATGTGAGCAATTAGGCCACGCTGTGCTATTATGCTGCTTCCCATATATGAGACATGGCTAAATAAGAATAAACCAGCTCTTTCTTGAAAATGCGCACAGTCCTTCCCAGACAGGCAGTGGTTAGGCCTCGCTGGCAGATCCAGCAAGCACTTTCCAAACTCATGGTCTAAATACATGCCTAGACGATGTCCTGATTGCATGCTGGGACAAGGCTCTGTTGCCCACCAGCCCTTGTTTTCTCTTGCTTTGCTGATGTGAAAAGCTCTGGCTCCAAGGCTAGTAGGCAGCTATGTCATGCAGTACCTCCCTCCTCTTCCTGCCCCACAGCCACCTCGTTTGGACAACGAACAAAAAGGAGCACTCTGAAGTATAGCATACTCTAGAGGCCAGAGACAGCTATTTGGAATGAACCCACCAAGAAGCATGTCCAGGATTGCTCTCATTCCCCCTTGGACGTGAGGTTTGCCAGGCACCTCAGAGGAAGACGTCATTTCCACTTACTGTCAGTTCTGTGATGAAATCCCAAGAAAAAAAAAACCACAGCTAGGGAAAGACTGGAGTGAAAGGTTTAGGACTTCGGTGGTGTCTAAACAAATGGCAACAAGCATTGGGTTTGTTTCCTCAAGAGATTCCAGACTGCTCTCAATTCTGTAAACAAAAACTGTCACTGAGGAAGGCAGACATATTTTTATTTTCCCTTGAGAAATTGTAGATGTTATTCTATGTTCCGTGGTGAAGGAAGAGTTTCATGAAGAAACTGGAAGGTCCCCATCAGTGAGATGCTGAGAGAAAGGCTCTAAGAAAGCAATCTGCTCTTTGAAAAGACATTGGAGACAGATAGGCATTACAAACAGACTTTAAGACATTAAAAATAACATCCCAGACCACTTCCAAAACTGTAACACTGGATTAGCTACTAGTTGCTCACTATGATATCTAAAACGTTATTCTAGTATTGAAATATTTAACAAGTTTACTGGACGGGGCTGAGCTGACCCTAGCAGATGGCTATGCTGAAGGTAATCAAGTCATCTTAACTTTCTGTCCCTGGATTTATTTTTGCAGCATGTTGACACATATTGAACGATGAAAGGGGCAAAGCTAGCTATGATAAAAGAGGGTCAAAGGGGAGAGAGAGAGAACTATTTACTAAGAAGTTTGATACTCTCCAACTCTCTTCAAGCTGGAAAAAACCCCTTGGAAACCACTGAGAAGGGAGCAGTCACAGGCTGGGTGGTGCAGCTCATGACTGCTGAGTATTTCAGCATTGAGAGAACAGCAATCATTTAAGTGGATGTAACAGTTTCAGTATTTTGGAAAAGCTATATTTATTTAGTAAAAAATATCGTATGTACAAAGGGTATATTTTGTCTATCAAGAAAAAGTGTGGGCCTTTACTTCCCAATGTGTTTACATCACTTCTGTACAGAGTTTGACACACACTAGCATCCTAAACATTCCTGGAGTTCAGACATCTTATATCATAATCATACTTCTTTGCTGGAACTTCAAACAATTGGCTGCAGGAATGCATTTCACTGTCTGACTTGTGGAGGTTTGGGGCACCCTTGACAGCTACAGAACAGAGGTTTGGCTTTGCCTGCTGGCTAATCTGCCACCTGTCAGAAAGTCCTTTCTTTTTGGTGCAGATTCCTAGTCGACCCAGCTGAGCAGCAACATCGAGCGCAGAAGGGAGAACTCTGCATTTCAGTTCCCCCACAGGAATGTCTGGGGCTGCTCCTCAGGAAATATCCTGCTCTAACCCTGCAGGCAGCCAAAGACGCAGGGAATGTGCTCCTGACAGCCAGAACACCCTCTAGAAATGTTCATCTGCAGGTTTGGGTTGTTTACTACTTTGATCAGTCTGTGACAAGCAAAGAGCCTTCTCAGTGAAGGTGGATTTAATTCACAGCACCCTTTCCCTCTCTAGACTCCTTAGCCTGTCTCAGCATGTCACCCCACCAGGCCACTCAGCACCTCCAGCAACATTTTTTCTCCTTGTGCTCTTTCTCATGTTTTCTTCTTTTTGTCTTGTGTCTTCTCTTCCAGATAAAGATGAGACTGGTATCCAGGGGAGGCATAAACAAATAACATCTGCTTCACTTCCTTTTCTTGAGAAAGTGAACGTTACTGATGTTGGGCTTAGAAGGAAAGAAATATAGGCAGCCTCTCACTTTGGCTATCGTGAACAGTGTTTGCATGTTGTAGACAACAGTAAGAGGTGACTTTTCAAACTTCCCCATGCTAAGATCATGGCCAAAAAGCAGTGGACTTTGAATGAGGCAGAGGGACCACATGACCATATCCATGGACACGAAGCACCTACAGCGTAAGACAGAGATATCTACCCCCACCCATTCTGATCTTTGAACCTTCCCAACATCCATCCAGGTGAACAGTAAATATATTTCCCCTTCCTGACTGCTGTACAACACCTTTCCCAAAGTCCTGTTCTTCAGCAGCTATTTCCTGGGCTGGCTCTTTTGTCACTGGGTCTCTAACTTCGGTTAACCTGCCAGCTACCCAGAGTTTTACCTTGCAGTGGTCCCTAAGACAGGTTCACCAGTTTTTCACCACATTCACTCACTTCCACGCAGCCAGTCCTTTCCCCCAAACAGATACTCTTTTTGAGACAGAGGAATATTTGAACCCAAAATTCAGGAGTGAGCCGCGCCAAAAATTCTTCTCAAGATAAACATGACCGCCCCTCAGCTTCTGCTAACAGCTGTTACAAAAGAACAGAGTTCCTCATGCAGGATGAGAGGACAAGTTTGTGTTTCAACTCTTCTGGCAGAGTTTGATATGTTGTGGAAGATTTGTAAAACTGAACGTTTAATTACAGAGTCTTTTTTTTTTTTAATTTCAGCTGCAAACCAATGAATAAAGTGGTAGCTTACAAACTCTCCAAAGCTGAATGCATGGAACATTTCAAAGAAAGAGTACATAAAAAAGCATCATATTTATCTCATGAAGTTATAACATGGGCAGTAATTTATCAGGAACCTTCCTCTGTCATTTTATGCACAACTTTTTCCAGTCCCTGCTACGTGGTATATTAACGATCCCCTTCTATCCAAAGCAGCGGTAAGACATGATTCAAAATAGTGCATATTTGTAAGACTTTGTGTGACCTTTCCATTCTGTAGGTCTTCCCAGAATAGGATGATGAATACAGTCCAGCTTGTTTGAATGTTGCAAGTGGTCAACAATGTTTCTGCGGCATGTGGTGACTACAAAGCCTACTATAAAATACATGGAAAGTTGTTGATAGGGGAAGTTACACTGCTGGTAAAACTGGACAGCTGTAGCCCTAAAGAAGTCTTCTGCAAAGCTACAGCAAGGAAAAAAACACACAATATCCTGTTAAAAGCTTTCTGAGACTGGTTTGAGAGCCCTACCTGCAAGAGTAAGTGTATAGCTTAAATAACAACACTTTTAATTTTTGACCTGACTCCTGGACTGCCAACATGAGTACCAGGCAGCTGCAGATGATGCCAGGAACGCAGCACCAGGGATGGTGCTTGCTTCCCAGTGCTCATAGTCCAGCAGCCTCTGAGCTAGAGATCGGCTGCTCCTGGTCACCAGCCCCACACTTTCATTGAAATACCCCACACTTTCATTGAAATAGATGCTGTAACAGTCTGGGAAACCCTGGCATTCCTAGGGACACCATAGTTGTGCAGGCCTGGGTTTTAAGCAAGCATTCTCTCCTCTTTTATCAACATCCATGTTCTCTCTTACCCCTCTGCATTTCATTTTGAGATCTGGTTTCATTTAACCCTGAAATGCAAAGGGAATAATCTAAGTTTAAACAAACAAACAAACAAACAAAAACAAACAAGAAAGGAACCCCTCCCCACCCCATCCTCAGACACTTCTGCAGCAGCAAACCTGAGTGTGGTTTTTCCATTCAAAGCCACAAACTGGCATGTGTTTGCTAAAACTTGGGCTAGTGCACATGAAACCTTCAGTGTGCTTGTGAACTGCCCTACAGCTTGAGAAATTCAGTACTGGTCTGACTATTTTCCCCCAGGAGTCCCCCAAATTTGCTGCCAGCACTGCTAGCGGCTTTGCAAGCCCCAACATCGCCCCTTCGTGGCTGGAACCATCCTGTGCGTGGCTGGGCCAGCAGCTCTGAGAGCTGCCTCCTCATACACTAAAAACTGGAAAGCACTGGTGTGTTTATAGAAAGGGGTGGGCTCCTCCTGCCATCCTGCCCTCTCCCCCTAAATTCCAGTCTGAGCAGGACATCGGACAAAACAGGCTGTGTGTCCCTCTCCAAAACAGACTTTGCCTACTCCACTCTGCATCCATGCCTTAGTCCTGAGCAGGCAGGAGCTCCAGCTGGTCACACAACTCTTTTATGACATTTTATCAGCTTTCATTTTATTCTCTGAAAACTGAAAACCAAGGGTCTGCTTATATATGTGCCTGCTTTCTCTTCCAGGCAGTATGGTTCAGAAGACTCAGTGCACATGTGTGGGGTGCAGGAGAAGAGGCAGCAATGAAGAAGAGCAAAGTGTATGTAACACACCTTTGCATCTCCTCATATTCCTGGCAGGGACCATGCGACAAACTGGAGCACTTGTACAGTTGCTCTATGTTGCTTTTTGCAGCAGCCAAGAATACAGCTCCCTTAAAAGTCTGAGCATGACCGCCACCCAATCCCTACCCAAAGGCTGCTAGAGGTGTGGACGAGAGCCATTTTCCCCACATATCCCTGCCTAGGATCCCACGTTCCCTTCATCGATCCAAGTGTGAACCACCAATGGCCACCACCAGCCATGCAGTGCCTTCACTCTGTCGGGGTGGTAGGAACATAGAGTGCTCAATCACTTGTTCAGGATTTCATTTCTCCATTGAAACTTGGAACACTTTGGAATGAACAGTGCAACCAGATGTGGCTGGACTCTGAGATCCCTGCCTACCCCAGCACATCCCTTGTTAACGTAATGACACGATTAATACCTGAGCAAACATGTAAGGCATTGATCTTACTCGCCTAGGTGGGAACATCCCTCACTCCTTGGTGCCAATGTGAGGATGTGTTTCATGACTTCTCTGCTCCCTGCAGCAGGCTTTTTGTTATCACATGTACTGTTTTCCAAGCCTTCTACATTCCGCCCCCCCACCCTGAGAAGCTGATGGCTCCTTTATCAGAACCAGTCAGGGCAAACTGCGGGATGACACAAACCAGACGGCCTGCATCCGCTGCAGACTGGGATGAAAGATGGAAGCAAAAGATAATAATGAAGCACAGCTGGCTGATAAGCATGTTTAAATTTTGCAGAGATTAGCTGTGAGAACAGGAAGGAGTTCTTTCTCTCCCTTCTGTTTGTTTAGCTTTCTTTAATTGTTTATTTTCAGGATGAAAAACATGCCCATTCAGACTTATCAAGCAAGTTAGAGCGAGGCACAGGGAAAAACTGGTCTCATTAGAAACATGAAAGCCGCCAAAAGTAAACAAGGACTTTCCATTTCCCAGAGCCACGTAAGCTGGCGAAGGGCTGCCGGGGCTCCTGGCCACGCCGGCTGNGGCCGCGGGGCCGCACAAGCGCCACCTCCCTGGCAGCAGGGATAGGGCAGCGCCGGCGGGGCTCCCCTCTCCCCTCCCGCGGCAGAAGGCTCCCGTTCTCGCTCTGGGCCGCTGGACCCTGAAGCGCAGGTTACTCAGCAGCGAGCCTCTCCCGAAGTCAGCGAAGGAGTGTCTGCGCCTGGTTTCCGCAGATGTGAAAACAAGCTCGGGAGGCGGGGGGGGGAAGGTGGTTTTGTAAGGGGAGCAAGCAGACAAAACACATTTGAAGGGAGTGTTGCAGTCGGAGAGGCCGGTGCGACTGCTGGAAGATGACGTGGAAGTTTTTCCAACGTGCTGCAAAGAGGAGAAACCCAGGCTGCCACCGGCAGGTAAACTGCCATTGCAAAAGGGAGCGTTTCATTGCCCTTCTGCTGCTGCCTGCCTTTGTGGTGAAGGCCGCTCCCTCAGTCTGAACCAGTCCCGGATCCGTTCTTACACCTGCGAGCCTGCAGCCCCTTCTGTGGGTCCCCGCTGGTGCGAAAGCTGTGGGATGGGATCAGGGGTATACAACATCTTACTTCTCCCTCCTTGCTCACCCACAGCGCGCACAAGAGGCCCTGTGTAGCACACTTGTACAAAGATTAAAGCAGAAACTCTTATCTGAGCTCCCTGTTCGCACCTGGTAATGCTGCAGATTAAGAAGGAGGCAGTGGGGCCAGCTGTACTCCAAATACCATACACAACCTTAGAGAAGCAAAGCTGTGGTGGAGCTGGGTTTCCCATGGCTGTGCATCCCTGTGACCCTGCCAGGCAGCCAGAGGTGTGCCACTGAATGTAATCACCCTTCGTTGGCACCACTAGAGCTCAGGCACTCATAAGATTGTGTTAAAAGACTTTGGTTCGGGCCTTTAAGGACTGTTCCTCCACTGGTCAGGAGGGGCTGAGACAACACCAGATCAGGAGGGTAATTCTACGATGCTCCTCTTTCACTTACCTTTAAAATAGTACCAGCACAAAACAGAAGAAAACAGAGCTGTTGAGGTCAGATGTGCTCTCTCAATGGTCACCCTCAGTGGGGAAGGAGGTGGGGGCAGAATTTTTGTTCTGTTTTTCAGAATATATTAAGAGACCATTACACTAATACGTGGACAAAGAAAGTACAACTGATAGAAACAGTGCTGTTCTTGTGTTTTAAATGATGTGGTTTGTTCACATGAGCCATCCTTTCGGCTAGATTCACAAACTTGTTTGCAAGATTCACAGGGCGAATATACAGAAACCAGCTGTAAAAGATTGTTAGTTATGTTGGAGACTGACAATCCCCATGACTCAACACCAACCTGCTGCTTCCACGGTTGTCCTCACTGTTGTTGCCACTGCAAGAATGTTTTCTTCATGTACATTTATGAAAAAAATACCATTTTGTTTTTCCTAAAAAAGATCTCTAGGAGTTGAATAATATCTGTGAAAAGCCTCTAGTTGGCTCCAGAAGCCCCTTCAGTGCCATGATGTGAACTTTTATTAATCCTGTGGGCACTGAAGCCTCCAGAGGGCTGTGCTGCTCGGTCTCCACTGGCCACACTGCTGGGTGGTAATGTATGGGGTGGCCAGGGACTGGTGGGGGGTGGCTGGTTAATGCCAGCACACCCCCGAGCTGTGCAGAACTGCCTGGTTGCCACAAGCAATGCAGAAATGTAGCATGCTGTTTCTCTAACTTAGATTTCAGGAGAGTGATGAGAATGATGATTTATTTCAATAGATAGAGCAGCTGATGGCACCTGTTAAGACTGAAGCCTCCTAAGTAATTATAATCAGCAGTAAAGCACAGTGTTTAGTCCTGAAAAGCTTCCTATCTAATTATACATATTACTCCAAAATTATTAGAAAGCGTTGGGTTTTGGTTGTTTTTTGCTATCTGGGTTCATTTATATAAATGACAAGTATTTTAATAAGTACCTTAAGTACATATCGAAGATGCAAAATGACACAAGGAATTGCAGGTGCTTTGCAGATGTCTGTTTTCTGTAAGATCATGGTTTTATGGTATCTCATGCAGGGCAGAAATATAATACACCATATAAGTAACTTGCTTGCCTATTCAGAGTGTATTTTTTCCCATTTCTATATTTAAAAATATAAAATAAGATGGATCAAACTCACACACTAGTGGTACTTGTGTGTTTTGCTGCAGCTGCTGTCTCAGAACCCAGAATATATCAATGCACTTGTATGAAGCCATCTTTTTCTTTTCTAGTAGGGGATGGGATGGAGCAGATTTGAGGTGCCAAAAGGGGAAGGATAGGCACTGACGCAGGAAAACAAAACTTCAACCAAGAAAAGTACCAGTGGGTCCATGTGGCAGCTGTGAGACCTGGTTTATTACCTTTGTACAACGTGTGCCTCCACATTAGCGGAACGATAATAGAAGCACTGATACTCCATAGCCCAGCATGCTGTAAATAAATTGGCAAGATAATGAGGTACAATATCGACTAATTGTGATTTTTCACTTTTTTAAATAGTTCACGTCTTTCCTCTCTGACTCTGACTCAAATCTTTCTCTGTGCTGAGGGCCAAGCATGTGACTCTATAACTGTAAAAAAGAAAGCAGCAGCAAACCCTTGGGGTATAGAGATATTACAGCAGCCACGCAACACATTTCTGCATTCAGAAAAGCTTTAGTATTGGGTCAGGCAACATCTACTAAGTAGGGACATATGATTTTTTTTTTTTATGTTGTCAGAAGAAAATGTGGAACTGATAAGAAACACCTGTGGAAATGGAAAGCCATCTCAGAAACCAGGGTTTGTTTAGAAGATGAAGAGATAAAATCTGAAGGCATGTGTTGCAAGGCAAGATAATCTTAAACAGAACGTCTGTTTAAAAAAAAAAAAAGAAAAAAGAAAGAAAGCAGCAGCAGTAGATTGTTTCAGGTAATCGACTTTCTGTGCAAGGGAAGGTCCTAGAGGATCATAAGGCAACATTGGTGCAGTATGTAAAACTGCATGAGCTGCATGGGTGTTGTTCATTCATTTTTCTTCATGGAAACATGACTCCATTTACATTTTATTTGCATCTTGTAAATATTTTCTTAGAACCCCAGCAGGACACTGGAAAGCATAAAAGTACACATTACCAGTTGAACATATGTAACCAAAGTTTTCTCTCTACTTGCAACTCAGCCCATTACATGTGCTCTGATTCAAACCCCTGTAATACACTTACCACATAGGAATTCTGTTTAGCTACATTTAACTTTTTTTGAGGGAAGATTTGTCAGATCATTCGTTTTAGTTAACGCATACATATTTTCAGGCCTTTGTCCTGCTCGATGTGAAAGAAGCATTTTTTAAAGGAAGTCGATCTCAATATTTCTTTTCCAAGTCTGGAAAGGATGCAGTAGTTAAATGATAAATACTGGGAAATGTGCAATGTGGTGTGGATTTAATGGAAACATTGCCAGGATTCTGCACCTCAGTGTTGTGGCATTAAATCAGTGAGAAGACAGAGGCAGACTGCTGGTGTGTGTGATGCCCAGAGGAGGAGGCAGCTCCAGTAATAATTTTAGAGACTGTAAAGTGACTCTAAAATGGAAAACTCAGCTGCAGTTCCAGGATGGTCCAGCTGAACAAGATACACATGTACATGCCCCGTTTTAAACATATAAGTAGTCCTGAAATCAATGAGACCACCCACAGGCTTACAATCCCTTGAAGAATTGAGCCCTTAATTGCTCAGTAACGGCTGCAAAAAGACATCAAGCTTCCTTTGTATTACTTAATATTAAAAAGGGCTTTGCCAGCACAGAACACCAGAGGAGCCCAACCCAAACTAAATGTATAAAGTGAAGAACCAAAGCAACCTTTCACAACGGCTGCCTTTTGCTAAAATTCTGGTTCAGCCCACGGTGAGTTGCTCCTTCTGCTGAGGTCCGTGTTCACTAGCACTCATTTCAGGACAGACCACCAAATTACAATTGCTTTCCCTTTTGATGAGCAATTGACAAGTTCTGGAGGTTTCGAGATTGATGTGTTGGGTTTTGCTTTTGCAGTGTATGAGGCAGGGAAGCGTTAATATCTCTGCTTTACAGATAGACAACTGGTCTGCAAGGGGTCAGAAACCTCAGCTGCAGAAAATCTGGAAAGCTGAGCTGACTTTATTGGAGCTGCACTGATTTATACCAGCTGAACATATGGCCTCAGAAGATTAAGTGGTCTGTGTGAGAAATCTGTGGCACATCTGGGACACTCCAGGGCCTGAGTCACAAGATCATCCTTCCTGCTCATAATGCTTGCAAACATGCCTCTACTACACAGGAGCCTCTGCTAACTTTGTCTCTAACCTCTTGGCAAAGCAGTAATGAAATTGTTTGAATGACTGAACCCAGGGAAAGTTGGGGCTAGCTTATGCTGTTGACAAAACCACTTTCTCTGGTTACTTTGTGCATGACATTATTTTGTACAGGTAAGCCAAAAACTATATAAAATACTGTATTATTGTATTTGTAGTCATATTTTAAACAGAGACATAGCAGAAGGAATTTGCAGTTCAACATAGAGAAAGAGTCTGTCAAAATCTTACAAAAGATTCTGAGCTTCCTTTTTACCCCGGTCCTGTGCCATACTATATATGAGCAGCTGAAGGCCAATATGCCACTGCAGAGATGTTTCCCTGGATACAATTTTTTTATCATCAGGGTTTTTATGCAAGCCCAGCTCTGGCATATGCACATTTTCACAGCTATCTTTTGCCCAGGCGAGAGAGTATTTTAGGAAATACAAAAGGTCTGAATAAAGTCACACATATACTTTAACAGGCTATTAAAGCACAATCATTTTGTAACTGGGACAGCTGTTGTAGCCACAGCAATACTTATTTAACTATTGCGCCAGGACAGGAGGAAAAAGAAAACAAAACCAAAAACAGAACCACCCCCCCAAAAAGCAAACCAAAACCCCTTAAATCATAAACCCAGTCTAAATCTCATTCAAACAGGTTTCAAAAAAGACATCTTTCATGATCATTTCAGATAATGATACTGGTGATAATGATACAACCCTAATGGCACCAATCAGTCAGGAAAATGTAATGAAAACTCATTTAGAACTTGGTTTATTGAAACATAATTAACAAAAGGTCTCATATAGAGGGGATCAGTACTGCAAATGACATGAAACAGTCATTGCAAATAAGCTACACTGCACAGTGTTCTTAATTCCCAAGGGGGAAAGTAGAATTGAACTGTATGTCAGAAAAAAAAAAAAAGAAAAAAAGAAAAAAAGAAAAAAGAACAATCTTCTTGAACAAAGGAGAAGAACAAACATATACACCACTAGTCTAGAAAATGAATGAAAAATGTAATCAATTTCAGAAGTTAAGAAACACAAAGCTTCTTTATCAGTTTTCATAAAAATATGACAGCTTGCATGATTATTAGAGGATTAATAATCTCTTATACTGTGAGTTATATTTATCCCAAACTCCAGAGTATTTCTTTTAGCAAGATTTATTTTTAAAAATACTTTCAAACATTTGTTAAACTATCTGCTGAAAAGGGGTAAACATTAAGTGACCTTCCAATAATGAGAAAAAAAAAAAAAAAGATAAAAGTTTGCTTAGCATCCATTATCCAACCTCTTATTCAACAAGGAAGCAACATCTGTAAGCAGTTTCTGAAGCGCTGAGCATAACCCAGCACCACCACCTGCTGTTTGGAAAGGGAGATACAATTTCCCTTGTGCACGCTAGATCTGCAGTACTATACATGCAAACAGAAATCCCCCATTTCAAGCATCCAAAGAAGAAGAGGAGAACAAACAAACCAACCAGAACGAAAGAAGAATTCCCCATCTCCAGTAAAGTATGGGAGAGGCAGCTCTGCTTATTTTAACTATGGGGCTATCCTTAGAATCACAGAATCATAGAAACATAGAATGGTTTGGGTTGGAAGGGACCTCAGAAATCATGTAGTTCCACCCCTGTCACCATGGCAAGGACACCTCTCAATAGACCAGGTTGCTCAAGACTCCATTCAACCTGGACTTGAACACCTCCAGGGATGGAGCATCCACAACCCCCCGGGCAACCTGTTCCAGTGTCTCACCACCCTCAGAACAAACAATTTCCTTCTAATTTCCTATCTAAATCTCCCCTCTTCCAGTTTGAACCCATTACCCCTTGTCCTATTACTATGTGCCTTTGTGAAAGGTCCCTCCCCAGCCTTCCTGTAGGCCCCCTTCAGGTACTGGAAGGCTGCAATAAGGTCTCCTCTGAACCTTCTCTTCTCCAGGCTGAACAAGCCCAATTCTCTCAGCCTGTCTTTGCAGAAGAGGTGTTCCAGCCCTCTAATCATCTTTATAGCCCTCCTCTGGACCCCTTCCTCATATATGGGGTGAAGGAGCTGAGCTGATCACACCAGTCATACCAGCATGCTACTTCTGCTCTTTTGGCTTGGGATTCCCACAAAATCTTTATAGACTTTGGCAGTGCATATGACTTGCCTCCAATGTGCTACCTGTCTTTCCCCAAATCCTGCAGCTTGCTAGCAAAATTGCTTATCTTGGCTCTATTTCAGCTGTTCTTCCTATGGTCCCCACTGCTGAAGTTTCTTTGCATGATGCTTTTGTGGGGAAGGTCAAATGAATACTGGCCTCTCCGTTTTAGAAACATGGAACACAGTAAGGTCCAAAGCTTTTCCTTCAGAAAACTTTGTGACCTACGTCCTCATCTCTTACCAGCGATGAAAGGGATGGAAAGGAGAATCTGTGCCAATTCCTTTTTAATAGTAATGGACAAAAAAAAGAGAAAATTGTAGCTGAGTAGGCCCTAAGAAAAGCCAAGGGAATATAATGAATACCATTCTGCTGCCTGTATCCAAAGATGCAGCTAAAAGCTGAGAATTCAACTTGCCTCTGGACTGCAAAAGAAACTGAATTACAACTGATAGGAACAACTGCAGGAGGAGCTGTGCTCCATATGGGCTGTTAAATCACAGCCCAAAAGCTGTCTCTTTTTTTCCACCAGCTCTCCTTTTAGACAGGTAAATATCTAGCTAGCAATTTAGGTCCTTCTGCATATCTAATTATTTCCAGGACCAATGCTCTGTCCTATATCTTGTGCAGACATACATAAAGCATGTTGAAAAAGGGCATGTTTCTGATTAATGGCAAATGGTGCAATTCTCAACAGACAGAAAAACATCCCCCTGCTGCTAATCAGTACTGCCAATGTTAAGAATGTGCATTTTTGTGTCACGGGTTTGGTGAAACTTCATGGTTTAGCTGTGGCATCTGCAATTCTCATTCACGCTAAAGAGGGAAGGGTTTGGGGTTTTGGGGAGGGGGGTTTGTTTTTTTGTTGGGGTTTTGATTGTTGTTGCTTTCCCTTAAAAATGACAAGTCTTTCATGGTTTAAGGCTGCTATTTCTGCATTGTCTGTCTCCATTCAGCTCCTAAGTCGAGGTGATTAGGTTTGGTTTTATTTGCATGCCCAATGCACACCTGGAACTTGTAGAACTAAGCTCATTATCAGGTTGATGCAGGTTACATTTTTCTCCTCTCCTGGTCTTCAATCCTAGAACTGTTGCATGAAGCATAGCACAGCCTCATTACCTCGGAGCATCTGCACCTGGGAAGAGTTCCAGTTTGCAGTTTCTGCCCTCCCTAATTTTCCCCTGTGCTTAAAACATTAAAAGAGCTGAAGAGTAAAGTAAAGGGTATTTTTGTGTTTGTTTGTTTTCTTGTTTGCTTTTTCACAAAATGGAAGAAATACATCCTCTGTATCAACAGAGCTGAAGGTACTTCAGTTAGGAGTTGGGCAACTTAGATGGCACTTGAGCTGGTGGAGCAGGCACACAGGAGTCTGCCTGCCCTACCTCCATGGAGGACAGCCCTACAACACCCAGCCTCGACAAGGCTGAGAAGTAAACATTGGACACACAGGTTGGAGATCTCTTTCCAGCTTTTTTCTGTACCTAACCCTGCAGCAGGGATGCACAGGGAACACAGTTTGCAGCAACAGCCATTGGAGTGAATTAGCATGGAGGGTGGCGAGAAAAGGCTTTATATCTACCTGACAGCCGAGATGTAGATCAAATGAGGATTGCTTCCCTCAAACACAATTTCACAGACACCTTAGCCCATGTTCACCTTTACTAACTCCAGGGACTTCTAAAAGATGACCAGGTTTTAAGTACTAACCTGTTTCTGTTGGCTGCAAAAATAACTAAAGGCAATTAAACTTCTGCAAGGCCTTTGACACGGTCCCCCACAACATCCTTCTCTCTAAGCTGGAGAAATATGGGTTCAATGGGTGGACTGTTCAGTGGATAAGGAATTGGCTGGATGGTCACATCCAGAGAGTAGTGGTCAATGGCTCGATGTCCAAATGGAACATTTGTGATAAGTGGTGTCCCTCAGGGGTCTGTACTGGGACCAGTGCTGTTTAATATCTTCATTAATGATACTGACAGTAGCATTGAGTGCACCGTCAGCAAGTTTGCTGATGGCACCAAGCTGGGTGGTGTAGTTGATAAGCCAGAGGGATGGGATACCATCCAGAGGGACCTGGACAGGCTAGAGAAGTGGGCCCAAGTGAACCTCATGAGGTTCAACAAGGCCAAGTGCAGGGTCCTGCACCTGGGCCGGAGTAACCAGCATTATCAATATAGGCTGGGAGAAGACATGTTAGAGAGTAGCCCTGTGGAAAAAGTCTTGGAGGTACTAGTGGATGAAAAGCTGGACATGAGCCACCAATCCACAATTGCAGCCCAGAAGGCCAATCACATCCTGGGCTGTATCAAAAGAAGTGTGGCCAGCAAATCAAGAGAGGTAATTCTGCCCCTCTACTCTGTCCTAGTGAGACCTCACCTGGAATACTGTGTCCATCTCTGGTGCCCCCAACACAAAAAGGATGTGGACCTGTTGGAGCATGTCCAGAGGAGGACTACAAAAATAACTAGAGGGCTGGAGCACCTCTCCTATGAAGACAGGCTGAGACAGTTGGGGTTATTCAGCCTGGACAAGAGAAGGCTCCAGGGGAACCTTAGAGCAACCTTCCAATACCTGAAAGGGGCCTATAAGAAGGCAGGGGAAGAACTGTTCACAAGGGTTTGTAATGATAGGACGAGGGGTAATGGTTTTAAGCTAGAAAAAGGTTTAGTTTGGACATTAGAAAAAAGTGCTTTAATATGAGGGTGGTAGAACACTGGAACAGGTTGCCCAGAGAGGTGGTGGAAGCCCCGTCCCTGGAAACATTCAAGATCAGGCTTGATGGGGCTCTGAGCAGCCTGACCTAGTGAGAGATGTCCCTGCTTATTGTAGTGGGGTTGGACTAGATGACCTTTAGAGGTCCTTTCCAACCCAATACATTCTATGTTTCTATGATTCTATGAATTATGTTTTAAGTTTAGGTGCCCCTTTGCAGTACTCCTGTTCCAAGTGCTCTGAGGCTGGAGGCTGCATCACTACTGGCACTCCAAGTGACTACAGGATCAGAGAGAACACATATATGTTGAAAATGTTATGTGTGTAAAATGAATATGAAATTGATACCTAAAAATATATCTATATTTTTGTAAGCACTAAATGCACACAGGAGAGGTCTGGAATATTTCCTACTATTACCCAGCGGTGGATTTTTGTAGTGGAAGAGCTGCAGCTACAACATTACTTAGAAAATACATAGCAATAAAAAAATCTGATTAATCCCTGTAATGAAATACTACAGCACTGAATTTATCACTGACTTTCAATCTCGGTATTGTGCGAAGTACTCTTTTGACATGTTTAGGATGTAAAAAAAAACCAGGACATCTTTTAACTGCAAATATGCAAACTATCAATTGCATAACAAAAGCTGTAAACATGATGGAGTTCTTCACTGAGTAATTTAAAAAAAACAAGGTTATTTTCACTTTAGTTACCTGAATATAGAGATTTTTAAAAACACTATTGCCAAATACTTTAAAGTAAATCTGGTGTTCTCCTACTCTCATGACTGTGATTAACTTCATTTATTTGAACTGTTTATTACTGTATCAGCAGAGGTCAAAAGCTAACATCTGTTCATCCTTTCCACCTAGAGGAACTCCACGCTGATGTTTCTATGTGCTTTCCCACCCCTTTTCAATGTATTTTTAATAAAATTGGACTTCCTTATAGCCTTGCAGATCTCTAAGGGCACACACATCAACACTAACAAGGTTTATCTGGTTATTCACTAACTATGCAAGAAGATGGTTCTCAACATTATGACTGCCAGAGAAAGAGTCCTGTGGCATAGACCGAATATGAGCATTGAAGAGAAAAAGAGACTGTAATGTGATAGAAATTTGGTGATGAATTTTTGATAACTAGTTATGACTTGAATCTAAGGGAAAGAGACCCTGCAGGCCCTTAAATGTTCCATGTAATATGGCATATTTTATTCTTTCAGAAAGTAATCTGAGTGAGATTTTTTAGTTTCAGAAATGCCTCTTGCCTCACTAAAATCATTCTGCTTTTGTCAAGCCTGAACTCCTTCAGAGATGAGGGCAAATTCTGAGGTACTCCAGTGAGAAAATCCTCTGCCAAGTTCAGGTTTTCCAGTTTAATTATGTTATCAAAAGCTGCCTTCTTCATGCCCTTCTCAGTAATTTGATTGTGACTGAGATCAAGCTTTTCTAGCTCTGACAGCTCACTGAAGACATCAGTAGGAATTACTGATATTTTACTGGCTGCTAAATATAATTCCTTGAGGGGGTGAATTGGGGGAATGAATGCTCCTTAGTTGACTGAAGTTCATCTTCACCATGTGCAAAGATGTTAGGGAGAGAAAGGCCACTTTGGGGAAGGGTTGATGGATTAACCTGCTACTGTGGAGGCTCAGTGCCACCACATTCCTGCACTGAGTCCAAGCCTGCTCTGTGACACTGCAGGTGCTGCTGCTGCCTGGCCCCAGATCCACCAGGGCAGTGGGCAGGTCTAAGATTATGGTCACCCACGTGGACACATGAGCCTTTGCAAGCCTTCATAGGCTTCTTTTATAGCTCCATCACTGAGTTGCTTATTCTTCATGACCAAGAAGTCTAGTGACAAATGTTCCTTCAAGAGACCCAGCCTTCATGACATCTATCCTTTTATTCATAAGCAGCAAATATATGGCACTAAAGAGGATTCCTTCAGGAATATCTGATAGGTTTTTGCCTGTCAACTCTGAAAATAAGATGAGAAAAGTGAAACCACCACTGTTGTTAGCAAAAGAAGAGTTACAAAAGTACTTGTGTGTAAACTGCTTTCTAATATCCATTTATCTGTTACAGATACGTTGTCATTTACTTCTCTGTATCAGTAGTACAAACATAAAACTGTTACTATTTACAGTTAGAACACTTGTCATCTGTCCTCAATATCTCTAATAAACTAAGTTCTCTAGGGTTACTTTATTTTTGTATTTTGAGCTGATTTTCTCCTTCTTGTTTGGGGGTGTATATGATGTATCTTCTGACACAATGCTTTAATGCTCTCTTCAAGCATCTGTTTCATACATTTCTACAAGGGGCAATGGACACAAGCTAGAGCACAGGAAGTTCCACCTCAACATGAGGAGGAACTTCTTTACTGTGAGGGTTACAGAGCACTGGAACAGGCTCCCCAGGGAGGTTGTGTAGTCTCCTTCTCTGGAGACTTTCAAGACCTGTCTGGATGTGTTCCTGTGTAACCTGCCCTAGATTCTATGATCCTGCTTGGCAGGGGGGTTGGACTTGATGATCTCCAGAGGTCCCTTCCAAACCCCTAACATTCTATGATTCTATGATTCTATGAAATACTGAATTTTTGTCTTCATGCTCCAGGAAAGTAGAAAAGAGTGGAATATTTATGACGGCTAACTTACATCCATATAATTATAATTAAGAAATTCATTTCTGAAATTGTTACATTATTTCCTATCTCTTTGTCTGTCTATTCATCCATCCCTCATTTGTCAACAGACAGTCCACTAGGCTATTGAGTGTCTCAAAAGATTAATTTTAACTCCTTGACCCTTTGTAATTTCCGAAAGTACTCTCATCCCAGGTATTCAGATAGAAAATCTGAGGTTACTTAAAACTCACAGTCTTGTTGTGCAGCTGAGAGGAAGAGAAGTGATACAGTCATAACCATATCTTCATCCTTACAAGTCAAGGAAAGTTTCTATTCATCTTCATCCCTACAGGTCAAGGAAAGTTTCTATTCTTTGCTGAAATGGATATTTACAAAACAAAACAAAACAAAAAAAAACAAAAACAAGAAAAGAGAAGAGTTTAAATATCTAACAATTAAATCAAAAAATAAATGAAAGTATTTCTTGCAACATTCCTCTAGCTTTATTCTTACTTACATCCTGTGAGTATAATCTCCCACAGCCTTTCATTTGAACACAGAAGTCAACTAAATCCACCTTGAAGACTTCTGCTTGGCACTGCCCATACAGTATGCTGCAGGTGGCAGTAAAGGGCATCCTCCGGGGTTGTGTGCCTTGGGCTACTTTCCCCAAACAGAATGTTTGTCTGGAAATGTCTCACATTAATGTTGACTTGGAAAAAATTCAAAATTGAGCTCAAGAAGGGTTAGAGACTTAATAAAGGGGCAAGGGTGATGATGCCACCACCTTTCTAAGTGATATGTTTGACAGTAGTTTGAGTTGCTGCAAGACTCAATATTGCTTCATAATTGCAGTCTCAGAAGAGAGTTTGAAACAACACAATTGTTTGACAGGAATGAATCTCTAATGCAATATCCTAACTTTCCATGTCATGTTCCCTACAACTCTCCAGGACAATACCCTTTGCTAACTGCCACAGCCCCTGCTGCCTGCAACCACAGGCAATACTTTCAAGCACCTTCCTGTGGAATGTCCCATTTTTCTCTCTTTACGTACGCTTAACTTCCTGTAACATGCTCAGCTTCTTCTTATGCCACCAGTTTCCTCTGAAAACCCTTCTTTTTCCCAGCACTGTCCCAACAGAGCATCTGCAGCTTTCCTTTCTTTCTGCTGCCTAACTTTGTTTAGCCCATAGCTGAGCACAAGACGCAAAATGTGCTGGCAAAAGGAAGCTATAACTGTACAGCCTGACAGCCTGCTCCCCTGGTGGGAACCCTGTCAGAGTTTCTTTCCCAGCTGCTGACTTTTTAATGGAACTTATAAGAACTTAGTTAAGGTGTCTAGAGTAGGTCAGACATTTTGAATCTCTCTATCATTAATGGATAAAAGTAAATTCCTTTAATATCCTTATTTATCCCTTTTAAAAAATAACAAATTTTAAAATGTTTAAAACAGATTAAGACATGGGATTTCCAACAACACACAAAATGAACTTCAAAACTTCCATATTTTTATTTTGCAAACTCCCCAAGCTACAATGAAGGTACAGTTAGGCTTTCTCGCACTCTGTAAGTTACATTGCTTCCAAGGAAACAAATATTATTAAAAGAGCAGATTAGAAAATAAAAACCTTCTGAATTAATATAAATTAATATCCTAAGTAAGAGGGATGGTCATTTTGTTTGCCAGTATGAAAATTAGAAGGATTTTCACTATTTTCATTCTTTTAATCTAAGATACACATTTCTGGTTGTACAGTAACTGCCTAACGATTATGTCAAATAGATTTCTTACCACTACATTTTTGTAGAGATCTTTTGACACCCTGCACCGATGTGTGGCTCTACTTTATATTTCTGACTCCAGTATTTTCTGATACAGCAATTTGCACGGCTACGAAAAAGAAAAATAAGAAAATCCCAAATGTTTTCATTTTCAGAGTGCTCTGAACTTTTTCCACAGCTGTTTCAGTAACAGGAAACCAGCTTGATAAGAAGATCATGCACAGCCCACCTGAGGCCACTGCATGTCCCAGCATTACCCTACCTGTGCTGCCAAGAACAAGGAAGAAGAGCACAGAAACACTCTTGACCAGGGCAACAGCACACAAAGGCTCATCCTCAGCTTGGGCTGGTACCTTCCCAGCCCCAAGAGAACTCTGTGCCCAGAGGCCCACTGAGCCATATTTGCCTCTTGCCCTGAGGGTCTGCAGGGTTTCTTGTGTTGACAGCTCTACACAGTCTTCAGATGATTTCAGGAAGGCTGCTAAGTGCAGCGCTTTGCCAGGGAGGTTTCCATTCAGATTCAATTGCAACAGGAAGTTTATATTAAGATAGGTTGAGGATGTTTTGCAGCAAAAGCAGAGGCCAGGGAGTCAGACCTGGCTGCTGTTAGAACCCTGACAGAGGCTTTCTGTGAAACCATAATGTGAGCGTCCTGCTCCTCACTGCTGGAGCAGGACCTCTACAAATGCACACAGGGAGCACCACAGATCAACAGGTACCAGTGGGGCTGGGTACAGGGAACAGAGACAGGAGGGTTCTAGCCAGAGCCAAGCCAGGGGTCAAAAACA
Source organism: Eurystomus gularis (assembly GCA_013400335.1). Taxonomy (NCBI): domain Eukaryota; kingdom Metazoa; phylum Chordata; class Aves; order Coraciiformes; family Coraciidae; genus Eurystomus; species Eurystomus gularis. The sequence goes on from VZZY01018014.1 coordinate 102,922, forward strand.
TGTGTTTTGGCACTTAATTCCCTTACCCCTTAGCCAGAGATATAATCATAATGCTTGCTATTCTTAGCTTAGTACTTTTATACTAGCAAACTGTTCTGGGATCGTTGACCACAAGGTCTGTACTAGTGCTTTGATTTTTGAACAAACTTTGCACAGATTGTCATTGATTTTTATTTTTTTAAAGGAAGGAACAATGTTTTTATCAATTACACATCTCCATTAAAAAAATCTACCCAAACATTCTACTGATTGACTGAAATAATTTGAAAGTAATTATACCACTGCCTAAACAGTGCTGATTTCAGACAGGTAAGATGAAAATCCAGCAGTCATTTTCCTCCTGAATGCTTGAAATGGGAAGGATTGCCTCAAGGCTTTACATTACAATTATTCCACTGTGTATTATTTTTATAATCATTTCCACTCCAACTATGTGCTGACATTTACATATTATGTTATAGGTTTCAGCATGTTCCCAGCTCTGACTGTGTTTTGCACTGTAGGCTAAATTCTTCTGTTATTACTGGTATTATTATTCTAATGTGTCTGCCTGAACTGTCCACATGGAAGACACTCTGGTCTGATGATATGCTTTGCTAGGATTAAAACTGGCTCAATTAATAATGGTCAGTGATCAGAAGCACCTCTCAGTTAGGTTACATAGTTTAACATGACAGCATAATTCTGCTGTCTTCGTCAAGAAGTCACCTACCCCGAGAATTACATATTTCATGATATACAAAAGACTAGAGCAAATAAATACATATTTTGATACTGGTATCATTAAGTGAACATATTTACTTAAATCCCATGGAAGTCTCCTCTATTATCTTGCACACCAGCAGGACATTGCTGTCTACAGAAGTCCTAGATGTGAAAAAGAAAGTGGAAATTGAATGGTCACCCTTTATCCTATTAAAGACAGAATATTCCACTTAGTATTCCCCTGTGGCTAGAATGAGATACAACTGTGTGATAGTATAGTGGCATTTTCATACAGGGCTCTGTGAAATGCCATTGAACTATGCAGCACAGGCTGCTCACACAGTACCTATTCCTTCATTCTTACTTAGAGCAGTTTTTGCCAAGGTATACGTTTCTCATGCTACCATGTCTAAAGAAGTATATATCAAGCTAACAAATCTGGAAGCTTCTACAAGGCCTCACTTTGTCAGGGTACATTAAAAGTCTGACTTCCACTCCAGTAGTGCTGGAGGAGCTTAAAGCTAAGTATTATCATAAAACTCCTCCCCTGAAGTCTTGAAGTCTCTTCCTGTAAGATGTCTTTCTCTGAGACAAGTATCATTTTAGTCTCTGTACAGATGCATTGAGTCACACTAAAAAAGTGAGCAATATTACTGGGTTTTGGGGGGGAGTGGATGGGCAGGGTTAAGTTTGCTGTGGACCAATAAGACTATCACAGAAATGTTATGTCCAGCTCTCACAAGTCAAAGTGGAAATCTGAAAGGCAGAGATGTCCAAAAAAGTTCATGAGAAAGACTGAAGGACTTGAGCATCTGTTTTCTCCGAACACACTCAAAAGGATCAGTCCAGTGAGGAATACTTGAGTGACATGATCATAAATTACTCATAGACATTGAGTTAAAAAAGGTAAATATACCACATTTTCTGACTTAGCAAAAGAGGTCAGACAAGATGAAATGGCCAAAAGTTGCAACTAAGACAGCTTTCAGGGAAAATGCAATACTTGTTGATCTCAGAAGGTAATTAATTATTGCAACAGCTGTTGCAGCTCATTCTTCAGTAACAGTCTGATCATGGTTGGATGTTTTCCTAAAAGACATACTATGTTTCATACAGGATTTAATATGGAAGGCCCATTGCCCATGTAATACAGTAATTCAGAGAAGATCATCATAATGTTTCTATCCTTAGAAAATTGATCATATGATCCTTGGCTTACGAAGAAATTCTTAGTTTATGTTAGAGAGGACAGTTGTGTTCTGTAACCCTACCTCTGACCTGCTCTGTTTCCTTTAGACTTTGGAGTATCACCATGTCCACTTCCAGTAGTTTTTACATAATAATGTGGGTTTTTATTTTTATAAACAATGGCACTCATTTTCACTAACTCTAGTAATTATGCATAAAGTTATGTGTATATTTGATACTTAATGTGATATCCGGCTTCAGACAGAGATATTGAAATTTAGTTCTGGGTGTATAAACATCTGCATGTGAGCTGGAATTAATCTTGGAACTGCTTTCCACCCCTAATGTCTACTTACATGCAAGCAGGATTCTTCTTCAGGTTCCAAGCTTTTCCCATGTGTATTTTATGAAAGATGAGTGAAAAGTGCTTTGCCATGGAAAATGGCACACAGGCTGGTAACATCAATACAGAGATGAGTCAAGTGACTGATGGCCCTAGGATGAAGTTTTGCCTTTTTGGAGTCTTCACTAAGGTTGTTCACACATCTGGATTAAGCAATAGCATTTTTCTCTGGCACCTGAAAAGGTGCTGCCTTACAAGTGAAGGCAGAGCTGCACAGAGGGTCTTGAGTCACTGCTACCTACCAGTATAAAGTGGGAGTGGGTTTGATACATGTGGGAGGTGGTATGCCACCTGAGGCACACTCTGAAAAAATACTGCCAAAGCAATTTATTTTACTTTTAATTTTAAAATGCACCCTCTTGTTGTATGTCCCCAGGCTCATGATCGTGTTCTCTAATAAAAGTTTCCTTTATTACATCTGCCTTTATACTGACAGAGTATATGTGCCCAAGAGAGCCCATGATCATCAGGCCAACAGTCACAGAAATGCCTAGCACCATACTGTATAAGTGTTCTTGTCTTTCAAAGCAGGCAAGACAACCTTCCACATCCAGACTGCCTGCAGGAATGGCTCCTTGCCCCTACTGTCACCAGGGCTGACAATCATCTGAGAAAGTGCAAGTCAGCCTTGGTCAAAATTGTGCCAGGAACTTCTCTAACTATATATGAACATAGTCTATAGTCTAATTTCAAAAGTGATTATGCTGAAGATGCAAAAAATCACCTAAGAAAGTTGAGGTAGTTGGGGTAATTAATGTTTTAAGAGCTTTTGCTCAGCTTAGCAGGGGCTCCTTTATAGGCTGTGAATGGAGGAAGGAGGCCAAGGCAAGGGCCAGCAACCAGCAACGGTTCTGTGTCAGAGAGCTTTAGATGCCTCCCACAAAGCATATGAGAAACTTCAGCACAATTTACATGGAGCAAACTATACTGTTGAAAAGGGACTCACAGAAAAATTATTTCTGACCCATCACTCCCTTTGTCTGGAGCATTGTGCTTCCAGGGAGACAAGTGGAATCTTAGCACGGGTTTTCTGCTGATTTTCCCTGAAACTTAGTTTTTTGGCTCAGATCAAAATGCAGTTGACAGAATCGAAGATTAGTCAACATGTGTAGCTTGGTGTTGTGGTTTCCAGAGCATTTGTTCTAAAAAGCCCTTCAGAAATGTATTTATTTGGATAGAGTGCTAAGGTAGTTCATACAATCCTTTAAGTAAAAAAATTGAGGCTTGCTGGTTGAATGAAAAGTTGGAAAAATCACCTGAGCTAAAACTTGATCAGTTTTCTTCATGTCAGCCACGCAAAAACTTGCCTCCAAAATATAAATAATTTTTTTAAAGCATGTCTATATTAAATGCATAGCACATGAGCAGATCCAGAAGGGAGCAGCAGTACCTACTGCAGCTTGGCAGTCATTTGTGATACCTAATACATACTCAGCTGTGCGCAGTGCTGGTACCTAAGTCTCTACTTCAGGCCACCAAAGGGATGTGAGAAGCCAGGAATGGTTACAAATAATGCTGCCTCATCTCATTACCAAAGCACTCAAAGCATATCTGCTTGTCAAGCTAAAAGTATTTCCCATTCCCATCTCACAATTTCCTGTTGTCTTACCATCTGGCAACACAGCTGAGGTGAAGGATTTTGTGGTGTTGCTTCTCCAGTGAAAGTGAACCAAAGATAGGTCCAGTTGTCAGAGAAAGTCCTACTTCAAAGCATGGGAGGATTGAGTAAAACTAATTTTACAGCCTATTTATTGGCTAGGGAAATTATCTTCATTTTCTCAAACTTGGTCCAAATGCAGTAATAGGGGTACAGTGAAAAGCAAAGCTTTCTGTTAAAAAATGGTTGCAAAGTTTCCACGTTGCCTGCCAGCAAGATAGTACTGCACAGTAACTGGGGAGTGCTGTAAGATTTTCAGAGCTGTAAAAAAAGTTCAAGTTTCCAAAAATGACATGCTTTTCCTATTATTTGGGCAAACTTTCAAGCACAGTTATATACCTTCTTTAGGTTATATCCCAGTTTGAAGAGGCATAAACATCCCCCAAAGTTTTTTCTTCCCTCAGCTATTGGGTAATATTCTTCCCACATTTCTTTTTATTTTACTCTTGCCACGGTCACAGTAAGAAGTTCCATTTTCACCAGTCTTTTTATCCTTCCAAGATGTTTCTCCAAGGAACAGAATGCTAAATATCCCCATAGTTTTCATCCCCTTCCCCTTGTCGGTACATAGCGGTCTTCCTGATGCACTGCTTTTGGCTTGTCTGCTGCCAGCTGACGCTCATCTTATTTGAACCTCCCCTTACAAATACTCCCTCCTTTTACTTTCTTCACTGCTGTTGAAAACTGCACCCTTTCCTCCCCTCTAGACTCTCACATTTCCTATAATCTTCAACCCTGCCTCCCTCAGCCTCTACCATACATACAGGTTCCGGCAAAATATTGCCCAGATACTGTTGGGGTTTTGGTTTGCTGGTTTGTGTTCTGGGTCTTTTAACATTACAAAAATGTGACTTTTCATTGAAGTCTTAGGATAATAAATTGCTTATGTTTTGACAGCTCTGGATCCACATGGTGTAACTTTGCTCAGTCTAATTTTGACTATACTGATGCCAATGCCCTCCAAAAAGCTCAAGGGTTCAAACTTCAATCTTAGCCTGTTAAACAGGGCAAGTTACCCTCCTTGTTGACTTTGTGGTCAATTCAGTCTTTCATGTTACGGCAAGCAGTAAGTATAAATTTCTTAAACTTTAAGGTCAGCGTATTGCAGACCAGCTTCAGAGTTCGTAACTGATTCCTTCAGTCCTCATGCTAGCTCCAAAACTTCTCTTCATTTTTTATCACAGCACATTTTTTTACCTTATTTTCCAAGACGTGCTAAAGTCTTACAGTAAAATCATGTCTTATCACTTAGTTACAATGTACAGACTACTCCCTGGCTTTCAGAAGGGACCTCTCTGACAGATGCAAGCCTTCTGCTTTTGCACATGAATAGTCTCAGAGTGCACAGAAAGGATTTAAGACCAAGGCTCAGATAGAAATCCAAATCTGCCAGCCTAGAGGCTCCAAAACCCTAGAGCAATCTAGCTGAAGTCATCAGCACTCAGATCCACTCCCCCCACACACACACTGATCAGTCCTCAGAGAATAAATTTTAGGCCTCTGCTTGCTCATTTTCCATTCAGCACTGACTACATCATCCTTGCAGGTCACTCAGGAACATGAAAAGAAATAGAGTCCATGGCAACCCTCCTCTATCATTCTGTGTCTGCTTCCTGCATGGTAAATGGTGTGTTATATGGCTTTCTTGCCACAGCTGTCTTTTCCAGCAGTGTTTTATCACTGTACCTATTCTCTCCCATTAGACCAAAGTTTGCACCCAACTGATAAATCTCATAAAAGATTTTCTGGGATTTAGCACCTCATCGAGAGCCAACTAAGGAGAAATCTACCGCTGACAGAAAGACAGAGATACCCAGTGCAACTATACAGGGACCTGTAGGAGCAGAAGACCACCTGTATTCCACTTTCAGTTACTCACTCTCCCCTTTTTTTGAGCCAAAGAGTTGTGTAATCATGCACATCTGTGCAAATATAGCATGCAAAGAGCCACTGGTAGCCTGTGTCAGCTCACTCTCTCCTCCTTGTGGTTTTGGCTGGAATGGAGTCTGATGATGGACAGACAGCTTCAGACAGAGGAGATTTATCAGACAGCCTTGCATGGAAAGTATATGCTGTCCATGGGTTTTCAACCAGCCAGCTGGACACACATCTCATTTTGTTGTCAGTTCCAAATACAAAATAGTTTGAGAGGTCACACCAGTGTCTACCATTCTTTTTTTTCACAGCTGTGAAGAAGTCACTGGCACGGTAGAGGAAAAATAATATTAAGGATGACTTAATGCTATTATGAAAAAGTACAGAAAAGTATCTAAAACCTCAAAATGAACTTATTTTAACTGTTTCCCTTCTGGAACATGTGCACGTATATGCAGTAGGGTGTGATGGGGAGTGGGAAAGACGTGAGGATGGTAACATATGTGAATGAGTGAGTCTACCAGGAGGTACCTGTTGAAAGTCAGCATTTTTCACATATGGGAAGAAAAGTCCCCAAGAATTAGGTTTACAGTATGAGCAGGTGACTGGTGTCAGAAATGGTGCAGAAGTATATTCTCATAGCTGTCTGTGCTGGTATTTATGAGGGAAGATTTGCCTCAAGAAGATCAGTTTGTTTCCTGGGGACTAGAAATCCTGTTTCTTTCCTTTATAGAAAAGACTGTGGTCTGGAGGCCCAGGAATATTTCTGGGGTGTTCATGGAGGAAAGGATCACTCCTAGGATCTCTGCAGTACTATGGCAGGTGACTCATAAACACAAGTCTTCAAACTGCAACTGAAAGCATTGGGCTGTGTCGCCCAGGCTGTTAAGCTGACAAAAGTGAGTGTTTTTGTAACTGTGTGTGTGAGCTATGGAGATTGACACAAGTTCATACAACCACTCCATTGAAATTATTCAAGTAGCCCATCTTCACTCTTGAAGCCCCTAATGGTTTATCTCTGTCCAACTCATTATCTTCACTTCATCGGATGTGGTGTCCTTCCATTGCAGTCAGTCTCCACTGCCCAGCTGCAAGCATTTTCAGTTTCCTCCTATGTGATCCTCATCCTTGGAAAGAACTTCTAGTGATCATACATCCGTCTATATAATTTCCCTTCCCCTTCCTCCTTAAGCCTACTACCTCTGCTTCAAAGCCAGTTGAAGCACTGGGATTGCTTAGCTTGCTCTGTGCTGAGGCTACTATATATCACATCAACAGATAAGGTCTCCTTATTTCTCTTCTATAGATCTGTTTGTACTTTGTTCTGGAATAGAAATGCCTTTTGCTTGGTGTATGCTGTGCCTAATGTCACGGAGTCCTGGTCCAGGACTGGGCTTTCACACAACATAGAAACACAAATAACTATAAAGAAATGTGTGAGTGTGTACATGTGAGAGTGGGGGAGCACATTCCCCCACATTTATTGAGTGTAAAGCAGTAACATATATCAATAGGGCAAAAGATAGTAACTTAAATTTAGTTTAGTTTTGGTTTTGTCTGTCAGATAAAGGAACTGTCTGGAGTTCAAATCTGTTCCACTTGCCCAGTGTCTGTCAATGTCTTGCCAACAACAGAATAGAGGATGTACAACTTTATTTTTCCTCTTTCAGGTGTAACAAAATTGCTTTCCAACAAATAAGAATCCAGAAATTTAACCCAGTTTCTTCCCAGGAAGGCAGCTCATTAAGCTTTCTGACAGCAGAAAGCAGTCTGTTAAATGTTGTTCAGCAGCATACCAGAGCTTCAAAGAGACAGTATTTTCCTTCTCAGAGGGGCCTTATTCTTAAAGTATGCACTCATAAAAAATGAGGATTTAACACAATGAACTCCTGTGGTTTAAGAGTAAGTTGGAGCTAAAAATGTAAATAAATTCCATCTACTAGATTTTACTATCAGTTAGATCAGTACGCTCACCATTGAGAACATGTGTTTAAAGCTTCTTTATTTATCAGGCAAACAACGACCAGATACAGTTTCTGTCCTGATGCTAGAAAGCAATAACCTTACAATGGTGTTCCATCCATCTATCAAGTTCAAAGGAGGAAAAAAAAAACAACTCACAAACTCACATCATGAACACAAAACATAAACTCCAGGTTGACTAATGAATGTGTGCACAGAAATTCCTCTGTTAACAGTATCAGCTTACAAAATCAACTGGTTTAGTGCATGTGAAAACATGTAGGAAGGATCACAAACCAGCAGAACTATTTAAATTAGAAAAACTTGTGATTCAAGCTGAGAAGTTTTTGATCTATGACAAAAAAGTAAAGATTATATTGGCCATAATATGACTTATTTTGTTATCAGACCTCAGCTCAGCTGACACATTAAATCATTTCTCTTGTACCTATTAGGAATGGAATAAAACCATATCCAAGCCTTAGTCCAAACTTTGGGAAACTTTGTTTGAGATACAGACTTTGCAATTTCACCATTTTTAACTACTTGGTTTTGGGGTTTTGGCTTTAGTTTTTATTAACTGTAACAAATAGTACTAATTTCACCAAAATCCCCAGTCAAGTCTGTTAAGGCAGTCTCCAGATAGTATTGTGAAAGCTGTAAGCTTTGCTTTGTCAAAGACAAGCTCAGTTTGCCAAATCCATTAGCTGCACACAATCAAGTATTGCCGTACCAGGTTTCTTAAACGTGTGTCTTCCAAGGTCGGAAGGATTTATTGATCCTTTCTTACTCTTTCAGTCTGTTTATCGGTTTAGCATCCAGCTGATGAGAGCATGTGTGCTATTTTTCATTAAAAGCATCAGAAGCCCAATACATCTCTGGACCAGAGAAGTACCACACACCTTTCTTCAGTGGTATTCTGCCAAATCACTCCTTCACATTCTACTCATTCTGGAGACTGGTAAATTTAGGACCCCCAGGGGGATGCTGGACTAAAGATCATGGCCAACTCTTTGAATGTGATTAACACTACCTCTTACTTGTGCAGGCCATATCTAATTTTAGTGTTTGTGATCCAAATTCTAGGAATTTATTTTTAATGAACCACATAAGCATAAGTTAAAGAACATTAAATTCCTGTTGATGTTGAGAGAGCCAAGAGGTTATCTGTTTCCTTGGACTGTTTTCATAGTCTGTGCCAGTATATCAGATAGGGGTACTTTTCTTCTAAACTTCTTGAGAAATTGGTTATTTCTGATCCAAGTCTCATTTTAAATGAAGTATTCTGTATATGTAGATATAAATGGTTTAGCCTGTTCAGGTGGGGAATCCGAGTGGTTGAACAATAACCTGAGCCTTTAGGTCAGAATTTTCAGAAAATAAGTGAAATAAATGTAAGAAATAACAGTGATACTGGTTTTTTTTTGGTCTGGCAAATACATTTACAAGTTCTTTTTTCACATATTTCTTATATATGCTTCTGTTCAATGAGACTGTCTCAGTCCACAGTAGCTTCAGTGTCTCCCAGGATAAATACTGTGAAAACACTAATGCAAGCACAGTTGTCTTTTAACAACACCTGTGTAAAACTGCTTTGAGCAGCACACATTGTCCTACTGCTTAAAGGTAAAGTCGTCAAGTAAGCAACTGGTTCCACTGTGTCTTGGCTCATGTAGCAGGTCTTGGAGGAGAGAGGGAGCTGGTGCTGGTGTCTCCTTGGATGGAGATCCCACTGGTTTCCTTGCCAATGCCTTGATCCTGTCAGTTACACTACACCAGAGGTGCATAAAATGATAGCCCGTGTCTGGAGCCATTTTAGCATTACTAGATCCATCACTAGACCCTTAGGAATATGCAGATATCATTAAAATACATAAAAGCATATCAATGGAAAATTATCTATAATACCCATCCAACACTGACAAGAATTTGAAATCCTCTTTATATTAATGGTACCTAATGAATTGAACATACCCAATACAGGCAAATGGAAAATCAATAAACAACGTGTAAATATTTTTAAGGCGGTCTTGAAGTATCTCCAACATACAAAGGAACTTCCCAGAAGTGAACTCTTACCTTTTCTCATTTATGGATAGCGTACCCAGGCAGTAAATCATGTGCAAATTTCCCATTTGTGATGGACTTCAGCTGTTTTTTTTCATTTGTTTTCCTAAGCTTGGGGGCAACATTTCAGTGATTATGAATTTGAGCTTAATTTCTATCTTACATTCTACAGATTGACTTCCAAGAATGGCTGCAGCGAAAAGGTATGACTCCTGTGTGAGACAGGTGCTTACAAAACCCTTGAGCAAGAAAATCAAAGTCAAGTGTTACTGATCCAGTAGGAAATTCCATTTTGAACAGTTTTCTTTCTCCTAATGCCTTCCCATAATAAGTCGCTTTACAGAATTCAAGCAAAGCGCAGTTAGTATAGCAACCAAGTACTCCATAGAACACTCTACACACAAAAAATTACTATGTATAAGCTTATAATATTTCTGAAAGGAGTAATTATTTTGGCTGTCATAAACATCATGTCTGCCACATCTTGAAAGGTGATTCGCATCATTAGCTAAGCAACCAATTCACCTTTAACAGACTCTAAGAATCAGAAATGGAATTTAAAAATGTATTTCCTGGATTCAAGTGCTCTTGTACTTCTCAGAATAACATTCTATATTTACTTTTCAATTAGACAATCATGTCTTCTCCTCTCCTTGAAAGCATGTAATATATTGCTATGCCACACAATCTGCTTAAATTTCTGTGTACGAGGCACAGTCTTCTCATTATTGCAGACCAAATGCAACAGTTGTGCAGTCGTAAAACCACACAAATAAACCACAAGTAATGAGTTGTGTTGTGGGGAGCACAGAACAAGGGAAAGGAAAGCAGTGGCTCAAGTAAATGTTATGTTTTCTAAAGTGAATCCTCTAGGGGAAGGTTATGTCACAGACCTAACTTCAGGAAGAACAGGGTAGGTAGAAGTCCACCAAAGAATGTCAACATTTGAAAGTTTCAATTGAAGCAGCAACTTCTTATAGCTTTCTCCAAATCCAATGGATTCATTTTACTGTGAAAACAATATGGATCAGCTCCATGAATTGCTGGAAAGAAAAAGGACTACTGTATGGATATTCTGGCGGACACTTAATTGGTGACTTCACTTCCTGACTCTCTTGCTCCCTTTCCAATGCCACAGAATACTGATTCTACTGAGATACTAAGTTCTGACTTTTTCCTTTCTTTTCTTACTGTTTTTCCCTTAACAAACACAGTTGATTTTTACGTTCAGTAACATCTCATTTCCATAGCACCTTGCAGCAAGAACTCTTAGGATTAGTGAAGACAAACAAGATCTTTGCTTAGATAGCATGTGGTGCATGATATTTCCCAGTGCATCGTATACACAAGACCATGTGGCTAGTCACACCTCATGGAAGAATGGTCCTTCCAGCTGCAGATGTCATAGCTCTTCCATTACCCTAAGGTGGTGACAATTCAGGATGATTCATGTTGTTTCCTGAGTTCTACTTTTCCTCCATCTCTCACTGCTGCTTAAAATCCCTCAGTTCCATGGCTTGAAATTCCTTTACATCTATGATGATTAAGATGTATAGAAGCAGCTTTCATTACTTCAATGAATAATTTTTTTCTAACCAAGGACAGAGGGTAAGGTTTAGTAACAATGGCTTAGACCTTCTTCTCCAGAGAGCAAATCTGGGCTTCTTTTCTGCTAATCTCTAAAGAATATCTGCAGAAATAGACACATAGTCTAGGGGCATGGGAATGGCTGGTAAAACAGACAATATATAAGATGGATATAGAAATCACATATTTTCTTACTTTTTCTAAGTTTACCAATTAAACACGCCCAGATATTCATATTAAATTTAGACTACTTGAAATTTCTGGCTACAAACTAGCACAATTATGCTGAAAGGAATAATGAATCCAAATCATAAATAGAATGTTCTTTCAGTTGTAAGAAAGTTAAGACACCTGCCTTTTTTGTGGTTTACAGGGGAAAGTCAATTTTGAGGAAGAAGTCGGTTGCAGCCAAAAAGGTTTGCTATCTTTTAACTGTAATTCACTATATGAAGTAGTAACTAAAGAGCCTGCTTGCACATATTTCTATTTGGCTGAAATTCATTTTAAGTTCTGCCACCAACATCTGTTTGGCTATCCATGGATGTTTCTAAGAAATTGATGTAAAACTAGTGGAGTTAATGTGAATTTATGCTGAGGCAGCTGAAAAATATAACATAGCCCTTGTTGCTTGTGATCTGGGATGAAATGATGAACCAAAGCCACCCTGTGATTTCAGCCTTGAATGGTGGATTTAAAGCTGGTAGTACCATCTAGCGGGCAAAGAAAGAATTGAAGAATACAAATACAAGCAGCCAGAATCCTGAGAATCTTAAGTATTATATTGAGATGTAGGAAACATAATGGCAATAGATACTTCCTGTAAGAATATTAGATTTATAAGATTTCATATTAATGTGATTGGAGATAGATTTAATGGAAGTCATTTAGGAAAAAAAAATTAATTATCATTGACATACTTCAGCTAAACATCATTGCTCTATAGCTTCTTTCTCATAATTGTCAAGCCCTGTGTTCTAGTCCTTTAACTCTCTTGGGTTTGGACTGTCCTATAAACCTGCACAACATCATTTAACTTTGGTTTACATTCTTCCTTCTCTTTCTTTTCAAAAATCTACATCATAATTCTTATTGTCTCATTTTTATTTCAATGTAGCTCAAGAGGAAGCACAAAGTTTTCTTTTTTAATTTATACAGGACATTTTAGGTTTTTATCATCTTCTGGCTTAGCTATTTTAGACTACCTCATTTCTGGGAAGTTCACAGCTCCTGGTTATATGCTAGTCTTAGGAGCTACCAAATTCTTACTGCATGGACTGCACTTAGTACTCTAAAATGGGAGGGTAAAATGCTATTTCCAATTCTTCATGTCACTCTTTGTGTGACTGGTTAATCAGATTTATATATTGCTCTTCCCTTTCCCTGTCTCTGAAAATTGATGAATCTTTGTCTCTTCTGAGAAATCAGAATTAAGTTTTGATAAAATTCTTCACAAAACAATTTCCATTTTCAATGATTTCTGCTTTTCTTCCTTTATGAAAGACATTTATGTTTATGTATACAAATCACTACATAAAAATAACATTCTTCAACACCTAGAATGCTAGTAGCTGGTAACTCATTCTTCACTTGGGACAGTGTCTCACAAGCAAGGACAATTGCAGTATTTAATGAAAACGTCTGTGTGCCAGCCAATATTCTTCTCTGATCTTTCATTTCTATGTCGCTCATGGTAAGCCACCAAATTACAGTTATCTCAAAAGGGCCATGCTATTCTCAGAAGATGATTTATGAACAAAGCTTCCTTTGAGAGCCCATCCCTGCTTGCACTCGGGATGAGGAACCTGAGAGGACCACATATTCCTGCGTATCTTCAACCAACCAGCAGTGCCTGAGGATGTCTCAGAGAGGCAAAGTTTGTACAGGTTTACTTAAACTTCCTGGGGCAAATTCTTAGCTCGTGTTAATTGTCACCTGTTTATCTCAGACAGAGCTGGGTCAATTTACAAGGTCTATATATCTTCCTCCCTCTTCCTCCCCACAGTATATGCAGTGAGTTGTTAATAATGAACATGTAGCATATGTTCCCAGGGTTTATGGGACTTTTCTTGGCAGTCATGAAATACTAGTCAGTTATGAGCAAAAGCACAGAGGACTGACAAGAGTTAAAATTTATTTCGAAGGATGGTACTGCAGAAGTTGCTGAAACAATTGTGAACATCTGATAGTATTTGAATCTGGTGGCAATGGCAAGAAGGTGGCAGACACAGCTTGTCCTAAAAAGATCTTACAAGCTATTCACCTCCTTTTACTAAAATGAAATTCAAGTTTAACTTACAGAAAATGAACAAGTTTAGTAAAATACAAATTCAGTAAGTGGCAACTCCCTGTGTTGAATTGCAAATTTTATTTCAGTTAGAGTAGATTCTACAGGCTTCCACTTTACAGCGCTACTTTTGGATGGACTAGAAATAAGCTCATAAATAGCAGTCTTAGCCTCAAAGAGTTCTTCATGCAAAAGGTAATACAAGTCCTTAGTAGCACTCTTTTTCATATGACATATATAAATCATGGTACAATATCCGTATTCTGGCCATAAACTGCCACTTCCCACCTCATAATGCAACCAAGACTTTAAAACTACATTTTTCATCTTTTATTGCTGTGTACTCTTCAGGGGAGAGCAAGGGTGACATCCAGTGGTCTGTTATCTGTACAGACGGACTAAGCCTTCGGTGGAGTTAGGTATCACAGAGGCCTTAGAGACATAAAATGATACCTGTTACAGCTTAGATCAAATTGAGACTGCATGATTTCCCATATGGATCCCAGACTGCATCTTTTAATAAATCATTTCCATTTCTCTATGCTTTTTAATTCAGAATTAGGAAGCAGAGAGTGTTATCAAACAATAGGAGGCTAATGAAATATTCTGAAAACTGGCTTTTGCTCACATGATATAGTAAGTTTCCTCCTCAAATTCAGCAGCTAGGGTGGATGCCCAAGCCAGAACAGTCATTGATCAATGGTACCTGTGGATGTGCCATTTGTACTTGTAGGGCTTCCCCTTCCCAGCTTTGCAACAGGGAAAGAGTAAGAAAAAATATCAATATTTTGTTTCCTTCATTTTCCTGCTGGTTTTGAGTATTTCAATATCAGTGCAGGTGTTATGTAGAAGTATGAAGACGGCAGTATTACTTCAGCTTAAATCACTTAAATAAATTCTTCCAGACAATATATTCTAGAAGGCTAATTTTTCAGTCATTCCATATTCACAGAGCTGCTAGAACCAGGGGCACTTTACTGGCCAGAGATACGTAGTGCATATATTTCTGAAACTCATGGTAGCATGTATTCAACATTTAATTCTGGGAACAGAAGTAAGCATAGTGTTTCTCCTGATCGGCCTGCCTTCCAGCCCTGAATATGTCCCAGGGATAGCCTACAGCATCCCTAAGGCTCTTCACACATATATACATATGTATTACGGCATAGACAAATGCCATACATGTGGGGTCTTGTATGCTCTGCAGGGCATCTTCCAAACATATGTCAGGCTGTCTTTGGGAGTGTGCTCACTGTAGGTCTTGATGATCCACAGAAGACAGACCTGGTATCATATAGGGGAGGTGGGTTCCTCAGTATTAAGTAACTTTCAAAAATAAGACTTAGGCCTGAGATTTTGGGGTTATATGAGAGCCTCCCTTTCACTGAAATATAATATAGTCCCACCTAAACATCATAACTACTAAAAGTACTCCTGTTACCTTCCCTTTATGGGGAAAAAAAAGGTGGCTTTTAAATCTCAAACTGGTTTTGAGAAAATTACAGTGATGCCACAATAGAAAGAGGGGGTTTTTTTAAGAAAGCAAATAGCTTTGCAAATAAATTAATTAATTACTGCAGAAAAGTGGGAGAAAAAAATATTGAAGTATATAATCTGTTCATTCTAATACTTATATTTGTATCCCTGGTTCTGTAATTTTAGAATAAGAATTTCTATAATAAGTGGATTGAGTCCATCTCTCTTCAATGTACTTAGAGGTTAATTAATTCGTGAAGATTTGACAGTTGCTACATTCACTCATTAATAATCTGGACTGCACTGGCTTTATCAAAATAGCTTTTCTGGTCATATGACATTGTGATAAAACTTCTGATGTTAGGGTTAATGAAAAGCAACTTTAATAAGTTCTGGAAAACCAAACCTCCAATAAAAAAGTGATTTTGCATGCACCCTCATGTACAATTTCTGTCCGATACTTGCAATGCCAAGAGTATTATGATCCAGATCAACAAAATTACTTCTGTGTCCAAACTGCCTGGTGGTATCTAGAGCCTGGATTTAGGCAAGTAGGACCCCAGTAAAGTGAGGAGGACTCAGAGAGTGAAGTAGCACTTTTATTAGATGGGATGATGCTGTTAGAAGAGTATATGAGCTTCCAAACTCATGACTTCAGACTGAACTCAATGAGGTATCCTATGAACAGAAGAAAACCGCGTGGGCTGAGTGGGGATATGCCTGCATAATAGAAGTTCAGGTGTGTTATTTGAGCCTCTTCTTTGCAAGAAGGTGCTACCTGGGGCTGTCAGTAGGTGCTGGTCTCAAGACGGTAATTTCAAGCACTGACCTTGACCTCTGCCCATCACACAAAGCCAAGGGGGAGGAAGGAGTATGCCTCCTCCTTTTGTGCAATGATTCTCTGGTTATCTCTCCTGTTCAGCAGGAAGGAGACCTGGGCTTTGTTCCTCTTTGGCACCTGTGGAGACCTGAAGGTCCATCTCAAAGGCCCCAGATGGATGCTCCAGCAAAAAGGATATTCTGAGTTACAAAGGAGAGACAAGGCTCCTACCTCTGCTCTCACAAGTGTCTCAGTATTTTACAGTTAGTGTTCAATAAAGCTTGTGCAGGAGTCAAGCCACGCCCATCCTTGTCCCCAGGCCACAGACTCATGCTTTCTCTGCCCTAATAATTACTTAATTATTGCTGCATGGAAAAGCTTCAACAGATGGTCTGGAGCTGAATAAATTCTATTCCTGCAGGCCAAGGATTCAGCAAAATTTGGACCCCACACCCCAATGAGCCTTCTAGCAGCTGAGCCTATGAAGCTGGCAACAAGCCCTGAGCTTTTTACCAGATGATGTATTTTGTGGGTGTTTTCTGTGTGTGCCTATCAAGACCATAGATGAAGGGGCACTGGCATCTGGGCAGCAGCTGAGTAAGCATTTTAAGGATATAAGTTTTAAATCTACCTATTTAGTGAGGTAGTTCATAGGCACTTGTGTCCTTTATTGATCTAACTGGAAAAAGCTAAGATGTGGGCGTATCTATAGCTTAAACCCAATTGATAGTATTTAGGATAACTCCTTTTTTTGTAATGAATAGGAAAGGCTTGCCTCATATCTGATCCTATCATTACTTTGTTTACCCCACAGACCCCCTTGCCCTCCCTATAGTTTTGCTCCTAGCCACTCATAGCCTTGCTGCTCCTTCCCTGAGTCCTGGGTTTACAGCAATATTTTGCATTGATGATGCATTGCATTGATGATGATTGAATGATGCTGTCCACTGAGCTTCTTCCTTCTTCTTTTCTCTTTTTTTAACATTAGTAACTGAACAAAGGAGGCAGTCAATTAATAGGGGGTTTTTTAATGATCAGCTGCTTTGATCAGTTTTATAAAACATGCCACAGAAACTTATCCGTTTTTTTCCATAGAGAAATGCATGGGCCAGAGATGGGCATGTAAGATACATCCTCAGCAGCAACACGGAAATACCTCAGGAGAATCTGACAGGGCAAAAAAAAGCTGTGGGAGGGCAGCCCAAGCTGCCAGAATACTATGTAGCAGCTCAAACAGCAACATTTATTTCAGGACTGGCTTAAATATTACAGACATCCACAGGCAATTTCTGGGGATGAAAATGAAATTTGTCTTACATGCAGTGATAGTAACCATATTGAAAGAGATTGAGGGCCCTCTGTATGGTTTAAATACATTTAAATTGGGCTGTGATCTGGGGAACAACAAGACGGAAGAAATTGATACAAGTTCTTGTTGGAATAAATATCAGCATATTCTGACTCAGCTGGTGTCATTAAAGTTACACAAGATATGAGTGAAATCAACTCAGCATCAGCTAGGAAGCACTGTGTAACAACTAGAGACTAAATTTATATAATACATCCAAGCACAAAGCAGCTTATTTTTAGCTGACTGCATGTAACAAACAGGCCTAGAAACTGAGACTGGAATATGACAAAACGGCATTATCCTGAAAAGAC
The DNA here is from genome assembly GCA_013400335.1 of Eurystomus gularis. Taxonomy (NCBI): domain Eukaryota; kingdom Metazoa; phylum Chordata; class Aves; order Coraciiformes; family Coraciidae; genus Eurystomus; species Eurystomus gularis. The sequence goes on from VZZY01018014.1 coordinate 120,608, forward strand.
AAATGGAGGAACTAAAAACAAACAAACTGAACAACAAATAGTGGGTGATGAGAAAAAAATCAGAATTGTTACACAAAGCAGGAACTCTTGATGTGTTCAAAGTAAGGAAGAGTAAAGAATAAAATAATTTAATTAAAATGAGCTTTGTATGCTGTGTTTATTTTTACACATCATTAAGGGGGCACTTACAGTGGCTTTACACCACACCACCTTGAGATTTTCATATCAAGTAGGATTACTTTTTGTTTCTGCTCCAGTCCATTTTATTTCTGACTCCTTACATGTGCTCTCAACACCCAGGCAGAGATGAAGATCTGACAAGTATACTGTGAAATGGGTTGCAAGCTCTGCGCTTGGGCTGACTGAGGGCAATTCTATTTTGTGGCAACTCAGTAAAGTGTAGCGTGCGATTATTCCCACTAGCTTGTTGAAAACAAAACCTTTCAGTTCATGACGTAAAAATGCAGCGTTGAAGTAGGCGTCCCCTCTGCCTCTGTAGCAGGTATCTATCTGGATCCCCCAGCACACTCTGCTAAAGCTCTTCCCAGAGCTGAAATATGGACATGGGATGTTTGGCTCCCTCAAAGAAACTTCTGCAAATGCCACTTCCACAAGGGGTGAGGAGTGTCACACCCACTGGAGGACAAGCACTTTGCTGAGGTGAGCAGGAGGACCAGCACCAGGTTCTTTATCCTCATGTGCTGCTTCACAAGCTTTTGCCTAGTAGATGTTGCTCAACATTTCACTGCTTAACATTATTTAAAATGTGATGTTTGGGGTAAGCCTATTGTGGGGTCTGGTCAGATGGTGGGGAGCAGAGGCAGCCTGTGTCATCTCCTTCCTGGTCCCCACTGTCCTAGCCTGGGGCTGCCACAGAGGCCCACTGGTTACAGGGCCATCGGCCACAGCAGGGCAGGTGGGACAGCACAAGGTAAACACATCTGCACGGTTCATCTCTACCAAAAAACTCCTTCCACAGGAGGAAATTAATGAAGGAAAAAGAAACAAAGTTTTTGGGGCCTGTTACCAGATCAAACACTCGTGTTAATAAGAATCTCAGTTTTAGTTGTTGTTGTTTCTGTGCAAAATAACCTTTCCAAATAACCATGAGCATTAGATAAACCACCCAGATGTGCTTGTATAATGAAATAAAACATAAGAGACACTTTGGACTTCATAAACCCTCTAACAATAACAACAACAGCAAAAAGTTGACAGAGAAGCTTCAGAATCATTGAAAGTTTTCCAAAGGAAGAAGTCAAATCTGATAGGGTCAGCCCAAAATATTTAAAGACTAAAGCAATCCTCTGAAATGTGCTTTTCATACTATAGATTTTGCTAGCACATCTTTCCACATCCTGCTTAGAACTACCGGCATAAGTAATGCACACTTTAATTAGCTAGAGATACATAGGCAGTGATATATACATATATGAATTCTATGTAAATTGTCTGTAGTATACAGCTTGACTCTTATGTCTTTGATCTGCTGATAATCTCCAAGTGTGTGGATTTCAGCGGGCCAAATAATTTTTATCTCTGCTGGGAGTACTTTTGGCAAGTTTTCTATCAGTAGGAAATGAGCTGGAAAACTCTGGTGAAACTTCAAAGCAACAGCTTAAGGTGATCTTTCATTTCTTGAATTTCAGACTCTCTGCTGTTTAACAACATACTGAGTTCTTTCTTCCGAATACATTTTTTAAAACTGTGAATAGAATGAATTTATGAGAATCATACATGAGAGATCCTGTCACTTTGGAATACAGGGCATTTTCCAAATTATAAAGATAATAAGATAAGTATTAAAGCCTCAAATGCTGTCTCTTACTAGTGTATTCATTTGTACAAATAAATGGACTCTAAATCCTGTTACACCTCAGAGTTGTATTTGCCACGGTGGGGCATGCATTGTTCATTTGTTTCACTGATTTCTGTTTTAATTTTTTTGCCCATTTTGTTATAATTATCCATGCTTCTCCATCCCACATCCTGTGATAGTGAATTTCTGAGCTCTAGTAATGCCCTCTGGTACATCTCACATGGCTACAATAAATTAGGACAATGTGAAGCCTCCTGTAACTCATACTAGGAAGGGGGGCAATGTAGCTAAAAATCCAACAGGCACAAAAGCAAGCTCTTCCAGGACTTAAATTCTAAGGTAAGGCAAGACATAAGTAGATTTAATTAGACAGAGAACGAAAAGAAGTCTCAGTAGACAGGGTCTGAACTAACTGGTCGCCATACTGCATAATCCTATCCAAAGAGAAAATTAAAGCTGAAAAAGCTTTAAAAGTGACCAGTTAAGAAAAAAACAAACAACTGTATCAATAGGAACAGTTTCAACATTTGGTCACTTGATGACAGTAATCCTGAAGGCAAAACAAGGATACGATGCAGCTCCGGGAGACTATTTATTTTTTCAGAGCACTGGGAGAATGTGGGATCTATTGACCTGGAACAGCGGCACAAACAAAAAACAAGTCCAGTGACAGTGCCCCTGGCAGAAGCTAAAAGCTGATGTTTCAGGGAAGGGGGAGGCCGGGAGCCAGCACAAACCAGTGAGCTTTGCCAGAGCCACAGCACCACTGGGCAAGAGGGATGGATCTGGGCTTCATCTCAGATGTTACCTTGCTGTACAGCTGCTTCTGCCGTATGGTGCAGCACAATTTATCTAACCCGCAGCAGGCTGTGTGGCCTGCTTCTGCCTAAAGCCATCTGCAGACAGAGGAAGGATACACCCAGAGATGTGATTACCTCCTCCATACATAAAAGGATGCATCAAAGCAATGAGGAAGCAGGAAGAGAGGTAAGGCAGGTTAACTATTCTCTGGTTAACAGAATAATTGGCAAGAAAGAAAGGGAGCAGTCAAATCAGACCCTCAAGGCAGAATCTGCCTCTGCACCCCCCAAGTGAATGAGACTAGAGCAAGTACCCCACAGATACTACATCTGTAGCTATCTTGTGTAACAAAAAAAAAAATCTCCAGATCACTCAAAACAGGAATAGGGCCACATGTTATTCCTCAGGTCTAAAGGACCATTACAGATAGATCTATTGAGCTGGCAGCAGCACCAAGGAAGCAAAAGACTCCAGACACCACTGGATGGAGAAATGGGCCTGAAATGTGCCCTCAAAGAAGTGGCCATAGGTGGTCAGTAAACCAGACTCTTCAACGTGGGTAAGAACTGGCACTAAGAGCAGGTTAGCCAGCCCTTGGACATGAACTGTGGTGGGAAAAGGATGGGATCAGTCCCCATCTTTATAGTGTTTCATTACTGTGACTGTACTGTAAACGCCATTGAACTCAACCTCAGTCCTTAAGGCAGAGCACATTACCACACCCTCACAAACAGGAAGAATATGAAGCTGTCCAGATCACCTGATGTAGCCAGGTCTGTTGGCTGTGTATCAGGGATGAGGACTGAATGTGGATCTCTGGATTTCCTCAGGGGATGCACCTCCCCTATCAAAGAACTGCTTTTCAGAAGTGGTTTAGTTGTAGCACAGAGCAGAGGAAATTAGCTTCTATTTCTAGTACCAAAATGAACACTCCCAAAAGACCAATCTCTTCTTTTGATAAATGTTTATCAGTAACACTTCCACCATCTGAGGCTGAATATAGACACTGAGATTCCACAAGAAAATGCTGAAAGTGAGTCCAGTTTGGTCAGAACCAAATTCAAATATTAATCCCCTCCTAAACCTGCACTAACAACTGCAGAAAACCACCCTGTATTCCCTCTCTTCTTTCAAGGCCTAGGATGTGGCCATTGAGCTGTGGTGGCTCTGAACCAAGACTAGGAGCCATTACCTTGTCAGTTCAGCAGAGACTCCATTAAAGAAAGTGCTTTCACTTCACTGACGTTCTCAAGTCAAACCATTGTAGGTTTGTACAATAAATACTGTAATTAAGGGTAGGCCAGGTTTACTCATCCACTATTGCTCAACCGGGAACACTAAAGAGGTGAGTTTGTCCTTAGATGACTGAAACAATGCACTTTTGCCTGTGAAAATAGTTGCTATGCTTCCACTACAAAAAATAAAACAATCACAGAGTGTCACATTAGGTTAAAAATTTTATGACACATTAATGTTTCTCTGAACTTGAAGTCCTTTCATAAGTGGCTTGGAGAAAAAGGAAAGGCAGCTTCCAGAGTGTTTCACTGGCACATTAAGTTATGCATTCTAAGTCCTGGAGGTGAAATGTTTTTAGCATTTATGGGAGCTCTGGGCTTCCAGTCCTTGTGCTGAGCCAGCTATTAATACATGACAGAAAGCATCTGTGATCTACTGCTTGCAGGGTTCAAGCCCCAAAGCATCCAGAAAGCCTGTGCATAATCCTTCACTCACATGGCTGATTGACCATGCCACACATAAATCAATGTGATATATATGCTCTGATGTGACAGGTCCAAAATATAATGCACTCCACAAATGATTTTATCTTAGTTAGAAGAACAAGGGTCTTTTACATGACAATTTTCTTTTAGAAAAGGGCATAGGGTATTGAGAGATATTAATGTCAGCATCAGTCATCATAAAACACAGGGACAAAATCTATTTTAAGGCTTGTGGATATGAAGTACACATTAAAAATGGAATTATGCTACCGCTAATGGGGAAATGACTGCCATTCGAGCTTCCCGCTAAACCAGACTGGGGCATCATTATGAACATAGTAGCTCTTTACAGAGAGAATAAAAACCCAGCCTTCTGTTAGAAAATGCCTGGCCCATTTCTTTGATGTCCAGGCTTCTGTTAGTCTCCATGTGAGTACACAGGCAAGTACGTCAGAGCAAGGCCAGGACCAAGCAGGTGCCCCAAAGTTAGGCAGTAACAGACCTTTCTAAATCATACAGCCTTTGGCACATGAATGTTTCTACCCTGCACTGTTTTTTTTGCTGGAGGACTGGATCAAAGCTATCTAGCTGGAAGGAGATTTCATTCACTTCAGTCATCATGGAAATACGTCTGGTTTAAACTTGAATTTTGAGGACAACATATTTTCACCACTTTGGTCTTCCTTGAGTAATATGATTACCCTTTTTTACCTGTTGTGGCATTGGAAATTGCTATCTAGCAGCTCTTCCCTGTTGTGTAGTTTCTGCAATTACGATGTCAAGCTGATAAACAGGGAAATTACGTAAGTGGTGTCTATGGGAATTCTGACTGGATAACAAAAAGGGAAACAAAAGTCTTATGATAATACTTGGCAAAAGTAAACATCTTATAAGTAGAAAAAGTGTGTCTCCCTTGGCCAGCTTGTCTCAGAGCACTGCATGGGAGAACAGGCTGTGCTCTTCAACATTTTGCCCAAGGAAAGCTTCGGGAAGGTCTGCAGCACAGCCTGTTAAGTGGCTCATGACACTCCTGCCGCAGGGATGCATCCCTGCAGTGCCTCTTGCCTTTCTTAGGTAGCTGCTTGCTTTGGGTGATGGGGTCGGTCTTCTGTAGGAGATCTCTGTATCAGGGCGCTGTTATTGGAAGTCTGAGCAGGGGAGCAAGGGGCAAACATTCACACTCTTCCCTGAAAAAAACCAGCTAATGTGCACAGGCATCACACGCTCAGTTAAGTACACTCCACACACTGCAATGCCAGTGGAGGGGGATGGGGATGGGGATGCAATCCCATTAGCTCACCTAGAAAATCTGTGCCTGTCCTCACGTGCTGGAAACACAGAGTCTGAAGCACAAGGCAGTATATCTGGGAACAGACCGCAATAGCCACTTCGTTTAGTGGCCAGATTAACAATTGTGGAGAACAGACATTCATATCCCAGGACCTACTGAGTATTCACATGACAATTGTAGTCAGTTCTATCATGTTTCCGCTAAATCCTCCAATGTGTAGTCATTTTAGCTCACTTGATATAGAAGGAACCCTTGATTTGACTCCTTGCCTCCAAAAAAACACATCACATGGTTTATGTTATTTTCACCAATTCCAGTTCACCTCAATGCTCAAGCAGAGCCTTTGGGTAGGGGATCAACAGAAAATACGCTAAAAAAACCCCACTGATACAATTCCCAACCTACTGGAATTAAAGCAGGAAAAACTTATCATTTAGACTTGGAGTAATCAGAATGAAAATCGGGGTGCTGCCACCCATGTTTTCAGCATGGCCTCTGTATGAGCCAGAGGCCATGACATTTGCAGTGAAAAATGCACATCAGTTCCAAATAGCAAATTAGATCATTCTAATGTCCACAGCTATACACAGCTTTGGGCTGCAACTTGTCCTAGTGACAATCCACAAGTCCAGTGCTGTTTGGGTATCTTAGTCTTGCAAATGCATTTTTCTCCAAATGGGTTGCTCAGCAGTAATGATTATTCAGAGAAAAGTGGCAGACAGGGTCAGGCAGCAGCAGAATGAAAAGTGAAAACTTGAAAGATGCTAGATGAATATTTATGCAGAGCAATCTTCACTCTCGCATTATGGTGCATAATGGGATCAGCAAAGCTAACGGAATTCACGCTGCGTGAACTTCCTCTGTGAGAACTTAGTTTAATCTGCACATAAGACTGACAACCCGTGAACACAGAGAAAACGTTCAATGGCATGTAAAAACTTCATTGAAATAATGTTTCTGACTATATCAATGTTCTGGCAATGACAGAATAAACAACATTTTTCTTTCCAGGCCACTTTTTTGAAATGGCATCCAAACATTGTCGCAGCAGACTTTGTTCTTTTGTTTCACTGCCTATTTGGTATGTCCTACTGGCAACTGAAAAGCATCCATGGGGATTGAGTAATGAGGACAAGGATTTCAGAACAGCCTGACACTGACCATCACTTAAGGCTGGTGACGATGAGAAGCATTCAGGCAAATTTCTGCTCTGATATTGCAATTTGTCAGGGATAGTCTTCATTGCAAAATAAATGACCATTCGCTGACTTAGGAGAGTTTGTCTTATTTTGCAAGATTTTCTTCTCGAGGTGTCCAGAACGCTATCTCAGTGCACATGGGCAGTGAAATCGATTCCTGTGCTGTGCGGTCAGAACAAGACCTGCAGAGGGGTCTACTCCTTCTGGGGGCTGCAGATTTATTACACAGACAGGTCTGCATTTCATCCACTCTTTCTATTTTCTGTGAGCAGGTCACTAATTCATCATTATGCACAAACCTCAAAATATGATCACCTGTGGCAAAGTACCCATATATTTAGACACATATCTAAAATCTTTATGTTTATGCAAGGCTCTTAAAAACTTGCTCAGCAAGACCATTTTTTTCCTTTACATTTCTACAATATACTGATGCTGCTACTGCTTTAAGTCTTAAGTATTAGAAGGCCAGTTTTCCAGATTCTACTTCAGCATGTCCTTTTCTAAACTAGGGGCCCTGCTTCATCAAGGTCAGGTTGGATGGGGCACTGAGCAACCTTACCTAGTTAAAGATCTCACTGCAGGGGAGGTGGATTAAATGAGCTCTAAAGGTCCCTTCCAATCCAAAGCATTCTATGATTCTGTGATCCCTGCACTTCACTCAATGCTTCAGCACGTCTAATCCTTCTGAATTCAAGGATATATAAAAACACTCTATTGAATCTGGACCTCTCTTTTGAGATACTGGAATATAAGGCAATTCCAGTTATCTGAAATATCGGAACCACCCAAAATACTCAATGTAAGTATTATCTAAGAGTTCACATCTCATCTTTTTTCTCCAGTCTCCACATCTATCACTACTCAATAGTGACCAACAACATATCAGAAGCACATCAGTTACAGAGGTAACCACCTACCTTATATGACTTTAATTAAATGAGAACATACAAAACAAATGTTTAAATGCTGCAGAATTTAGCCCATACACAAAGCTTCCCTTCTGCTGCTCATTTGTTCAAGAGCCAATGTACCACCTGCACGTGTGGTACAGTGATTTCCTGCGTGCACATCCTTCATTTTGCAGGCAGCACCTGCACAGGGCCATTCACCTCCGTGTTTGAAGGCCGGAGAAAGCAAAGCTGGGAGGACAGGCCCTGCGACGGCCTGCAGAGATATTCTCGGTCACAAACAAAACGTGTATTTTAACGCAACACTTTTTATTTCAACATCTGCTTTGGAAAGCACACTTAAAGCTCTTTGGGGTTTGTCCCCTGTCCCTCACAGGGAAGTGCGCGGCGGCCCGGCCTTGGCTTGGGCTCCTTTCTAGCACCTTCCGCTCGCCCGGGCCTTCAGCCACCGCGCCTCGGCCCTCCGCCTACGCGCGCGCGCGTC
>VZZY01018014.1:129429-140862 GCA_013400335.1 Eurystomus gularis
AAATTCATAAATCAAGGAGACGAGGTAGCAGAAAGGACCAATGCGGAGTAGAAATGTAATTTAAAAAAAAAAAAAAGAGATTATCAGGAAACAGTGTTAAAACAATTGCAATGGAAAATTAGGAGAGTGCCCTCAAATCTCGTTTCAGATAAACGTTCAATGTACAATAAACGCATCAAACGAGTAATTTCACTGGAAAGAAGCACCAGCTTCATGTATAAATAGATAGGCATGTATTAAAAACAAAGTTTGGTATCTACAAGTGCTTTATAGTAAAAAAAAATGCGCTGGGGGAACTTGGAAGGCAGAAGCATGAGCTGGTGAGCAGGATGCTGTGCCTTCATTTATTCAAGCACTGGGTAACACCTCTGGAACTGTTAAAAGATCTCACGGTCTCGAGGAGTAGTTTGACTCTTTTGTATCTCTTCCAGAACTTCATTTCTCATGGGTGCTGCACAGACTGAGCATCACAGAGGTGTGAGTCCAAGTGTAGTGAAGGTAAGAGCTGTAAAGAAGGGAAGTGAAAGAAGAAATTTGCATCTTTTGATGTTCACTACGCCAGTACTTTGGTTCACACCGGTGGAAGGAAGCAGTTCTCTGTTCTGATCCGCTTTAAGTGAAATACTTTGAAACTTCTAAAAATCATTATTTTCTATAGCTTTTACGTTAAGCACAGGTAGACTTCAGTGGGTGAGCATTATCCTGTCCATATGTGCTGTTGGTGTCAACTTGTAATTTACATACTAATTGCTTGCAATCTTGAGCAGTAGCTAAGTTAACTGTCCAGAATTCAAAGGATTTTTTAATTATAAAAGGAAAGTACTTCATGGCAAAGAGTGTAGCCAATAATTATCTACTGCCAAGTGCCAAAACACGTGAAATGAATGTTAACTGCTGGGAACAGAGGGAAACTGATCTCTCTTGTATGGCAGTTTGAGGCTTTTAGTATGAAGAAGAAAATCATTGCTCACATGTTCTGTTAACTTCAAATATAATGGTATTTTCTCTGTGGTAATGGCATTCAGGAGAAATAGCATAATAACTCTGGTGCTGTTAGTTCGGAGGTGGTGCAAGTAGTATACAGAGAGACTATTCTCCCCATGGGTTCTGAGCACTTCTGAGGGCTTCTGTCACCCCTTGCAGCTGGTGGGACTTTTCCATTGTGCAGTCACCCTTCCTGTCTCTGGGCAGCAGCAGAAATTCTGTGGTTTTTAACTGGTCCCACCATCTGATCGTAGCCTAATGCTCTCCTGTGTCATCACCTCATGAAGTCAGAATGAAGAGTTTGAAGCTTTTTAGCAGGGTAAATGTTCATGTTTCTCTCAGATTTAACTGAAGGATTTCTCTTGCAAATCATAAGCATGAAACTTCTTTAGGTTTGCCCTTTTGTTGTATAAGGCAGTCCAGCTGGTTTTGGTTGTACTCTGTGCAGCTGCAGATACTTCCAAAGTTTAGGAAAGTGTAATAGTTTGGAAATCTGTGTCTAAAGAAGTTTATACTGACTTTTAATATGGCATCTGCACACTTCAATACCACTGCTTGAAGATTTATCACAACACTACAGATAACTTTGTAAATTAGTCCTTCAACAAGAACTTCTTCAGCTTTTATTAATTTTAAATCTTGCTTAGTAAACTTTTAACTGTATTATTTGTAGATTAATCCCACCTATATTTTTAATTTTCCTCTAAATTTTGGTCATACATTTCATCTTTTATAACTTCTGAATAGCCGGTTTATGGTGACATGTCTTGCTGCACATGTTCTCATATGTCAGTACAATATTTTATGTTGATTAAGGTATACAGTTCTTAAGGGCATATGTTCAGGGATGCATATGTAATTTCTTTCCCTACAATGTTTTATTTAGTCCTTTTCTGAGACTCCTGTGCTATATTTTCTTTACCTTTTTGCACAGCGCCTCTGGGCTGCTTCTCTTGAGATCTTTAATTATCATGCTGTCTTTAAGAAAATTACATAATTAAGTGGTTTTCATTTTCGTTCTGAATTTGGTAATTATAACTGAAACACTGAAAAGTGCATCAGCTACAATATGAAGACACTCACTCATTAAAGGAAAATGTAGAAGAGAAACACAATTGAGAAAATTCTACTAATAACCAATAAATGAGGTCAGAATTAAGAAGAAATAGGGAGAATTGAGCTTACTGGACTTCTTAGTCTGTTGCTTCAAAGGATAAACTTTTTGTGACTTTGATGATTGCAAAAAATGTGATGCTCCAAGGAAAATTTATAAACATAATTGTAGTAGTTAAAAGAAACATTTTCCCAAGTATTGAAGAACAGAGTGCTGAAAGGACAAGTGTTTTTTATTCTTTCATAATATTCCGTTTTTAATATTTTAAAGATAGATTCCGTATTTGCTCTACCTAGTTCTAGCACTGTCCCAATCACGTCTGTGTTTGTATACATATATACTTTTCATTTCTTATTGCAACAGATGGCATATCTCCTCTTCCAAGGCTCAGGCAAGGGGAGGGCATAGGAAATATGATAGGATTAAAATCATTTTGAAACAAGAAGACATCTTTCTCATATCCTATTTCCCATACACCTGTTAGTCTTTCAAGCAAGCAGTAACAGTAAACATGCAGAAATAGGAGTGTGTTTCGATTGTGGTATTCAGAAAACCCTTCCCTGTTCTTTGAGTGTTCTTTGGTATTCAGTTCCTATGACTACCTGTTTTTCAGAAACAGAAGTCTAAAAGTTAGAAGCTGAGCTCCACTGAGCTCAACAGTAATACTGCTAACCAACCACAAAGGGAGGAGATCAGGCATTTGTTCCAGCTGTATTAGAAAACCTCTCCCGTAAATCCACCCAAGTCACCTAAGGCTCAGTGCTTTTAAAAATCGGGTCATTTCTTAAAGCATATAAACATGAGTTCAGAAGCCTGATATTCAGCTTTTTGTTGTGAAAGCGTTAGACAAGCTTAATTTCTGCAGAAATACTACAAAGTCAGGGTTTCTAGAATTTAAGATATGTGTATGTGCTCCAGGGAAGATTTGGAATGCTACGAGTAAAGCACATTTTTCTGGCCTCTGGAGCTTGTATATATCATACATATAGGTATTAAACATTATCCATGCAACCGTGCAGTGCAGGACATGTGAATGGAATGGTAGTGACATCTCTGGTAGTCCAGATGAAAAAATGGCTTGAAGCAGTTAGAGGTCCTGATTCAGTCAGAAGTTACACATACGGTTAAGCTGCCAACGTCAGTGGGTGTTTAGGTAAGCATTTATGCTCTTTGATGAATTTCCACTGTCCTGCAGGAATGCCTGTTCAAATGCATGTTTCAGATACTTACATTCTATCAGAGTAGTGGCTGTGAATATTTTGAATTTTAACATCTCCTTTAATATTTACTAAATGAATACAAGAGTTATTTAAAATGTACAGGACGTGTTTTTGGGGGGGCTCAGTCCTGACCTACTACTGGTAAAACAGATTTCCCAGAGCACGGGGAATTCTGTATTTGTGTCAGCACGCCATGTGGATATAGCACAGAACTTGATAATAGAGGAAACCTGGACAAGCAATCATTTAAAATTATCCTCTTTCCACATGTGAACATTAACCACAGAATTGAGGCCTTCAGAACATGTTTTGAAATATATTTTAAGAATATAGCAATTCTAAAGGTATAATTCACATACAGATTTATGATAATAAAAATGCAGAATGAAGAACAAAGCCTGCAATTTAGCATTTAAGTCAATCTCTGAGTTTCACTGAAAATCAGAGTGAAACCTATCTTGGTGGTCCTGAGTGCCTAGCTTCTTAAGTCTTCATATTACAGAGGAGGATTAAATGGGTCAGGGGTCTAATTTAGTAAAACAATTCCTGTTTTACCAGAGGTTTCCAGGGACCTTCTTGGGTTATTTTGAGAGACAAAGCATCAGAAATTTGAGCTAGCAGAATGAAATGTGTGCAGTCCAGAGCTGTGTATCTCTAACTCCGAGGCACGTGACTTTGATATGTGGCCTGTAGCTAATCTATGGTGTTCTGTTGAACAGCAAAATTGGTAGTGTTTTCAGTTACAAGTTTGGTGAGCAAGCTACGTGACAATCCACAAGAAACTTGAAAAGATTAATGATTGTCCTTTGGCTCCAAAACCTAGGGAGTTGTTTTGAAGGACTAAGGTCTTGAGGTTTTGTTTGTTTGTTTGTTTGTTTTTCAGGGCCCTAACCATGCATGTGTCGGGCTATCAAATGTTTCTCTAGTTTTCCTATAACTGCATTTTATGCTTATCATAGTTTTTCTGGTACACCATACTTCACATATCATATTTTTATTCAGCTTTCACCAGCCCACATTTGCCGCTCAGCTTTCAGTGAGCAGCCGCTGCTGGCGGAGTGCCAAGAAGGTGTCAGTACTAATTCACATTTGAGAAGGTAGAAGGTCCCATAGACATGTTAAGATTCATTATTGATCAGGACTTTTGTCTCCACAAACTGAGGTTATTATTTTCACTGGAGTCAGGAGTCATACTGCTTTGATGAGGAAGTAGCTTGGACCTTTTCCAACTATTGATATTTCTAAAGTGATGATCTGGCTCTAAATCTGGCCGCAGTGATGCATTGCTTCACCACATAGATCTTATTACATGTGCCTGTCATTAGTAATGCTTCTGACTTCAACTTTGAATGCCTTGAACACAGAGCCTAGTGGTTTTAGTTTTAATAGGGTTTGTGTATAAGGCTGTTCATCCTTCTACTCTTGTATAGTGTTGCCAGTGGATTGCTTACTATTCACAATCACGTAAGAAAGTTGCTGTATGTGCAAAATGTGCAGCTCGGGGGAATTGTGCAGTACTGGCATACTTGTATAGGAAAAAGTTATCTGTGCTGGTTTTCACCACAGAAATTCAGAATTTAATGTTAAGATCAAAACAACATGTCTTCTTAAAAGAATTCTAATTTTTCACATTCAGAAACATCTCTGTATGACTCTAAATATGTAAAGAGTGAGTGTCAGGAGGATGGAGCCAGGCTGTTTTCAGTGACACCCTATGATAGGACAAGGGACAATGGGTGCAAGCAGGAACGTAGGAGGTTCCACATAAATATGAGAAAAAACTTCTTCATGGTGAGGGTTACAGAGCACTGGAACAAGCTGCCCAGAGAGGTTGTGGAGTCTCCTTCTCTGGAGACATTCAAAACCTGCCTGGGTGTGTTCCTGTATGACCTGGTCTAGGAGATCCTGCTCCAGCAGGGGGATTGGGCTAGATGATCTTTCACGGTCCCTTCCAATCCCTAGCATTCTGTGATTCTGTGACTCAGTCGGCAGTGTTATGGGCTAGTAAGAATATCAGCTGCAGCACAGAGGATTCCAGGGTCGATGATCCAAAGTTGCTTTTTTCTTTGTTAGAGCTTGTATGAGTTGATGGAAATGTCACTGAGCTACAAAATGGGTAATGAAACCTGGATTTGTTCTGGTGGTTTTGGCTGCTGACGAGTGTGCCTCCCTCAGCTCACGCTGTGTGACAGCACCTGTAGCACTGCGGGAGTACCCATGCTCCAGCAGAGCTCTGGCAGGGCAGCCACTGCAAATGCGCTTGCACCTCCTGCACTGTGAGGCTGAAATGCAACTCGAGGCAGGCCAAGGTGATGTTGTTTAGAGAATGGTCTGAAAGCCAGGGTAGTTTTTTTTCCCTTTATTATGCACACACACTAGCCCATCAAGTCACTGCACTTACCTGACTGCTGAGTCAGCCTAGATAGTCAGATGCAAGGTAATACCTCTTTCACACCACTGGCCAATGTTTTAATTAAAAGCTTGAGTACCGTACATACATGTTTGTCACTTCAGGTGGGTTCTTCTCACCAAATTTAGATATTTGCTTTATAGAGGCCTATTCTAGGTCACAGCCATCTCATTCTATTGTACACATCTAAGTGCACTATTGAAACTGTCTGTGTCTACTATTGTAGATGTATGTATCTGCTGTTGTAGACATTCATATGAATAATTTGAATCCCATATTCCGAACTAGTGCAAAGTATGACTGCTGTCCTCTTTGTATGCTGCTTTACCAGGAGTAAGTTTTTTTTGATTCCCATGAACCTATCTGTGATAAAGAAGCCTGCTCAAGGGCTTGATCTTCAAACTCATTAGTAAAAAGAGAAACACATGTGAATCTAAAACTAATTCTTTCTTAACAGCTGTCCAACCTAACAGGCTTTCCAGGGCTCTTGTCAAAGCCTGATATTGAAAGAAGTCTTTCTGATGTCACATTGATTTGAACTGTGATATACGTGATAATAGGAAAGGGGTACTTACTAATACTTCATTATTGAACGGTATACCCAGGCTTTCTGTTATGTATTTGCAACCGCAAGATTTTTTTTGTATTTTTTGTTTGTCTACATGTTTTTGAGGTAATAATAGTAGCCTGGCATGCCTTTTGCCATTTGCCCTGTGCTCACACATGTAAGTCAACTAACAATGTCATCACTGTAAATAGAGTCATTTTATGCTTTTTTTTTTTTTTGGTGTGAGGAGCAAAAGCCCAAAGCATATTTCTAGCTTTATATACCTTCTTAAATACATTTCATACATAGTATGGATTCAATAAACCCTTTGGCCTGGTTGAAGGGATATTCTTTTTTTGTTTTTCTTGCCTTATTTGAAATAAAGGTAAATTAATCTAATTTAAAATTATTCAGTAGGAATATTTATTGATCGTTATTTGGGCGCCTAATAACAACAAGAGCCCCCCCCCCCCCCCTTGGCTTTGTTTTTATTTAAAAGTACTGAAATATTCTTTATATGAAACCTGAGCAAGCTAAATTACAGCAAAGCCTTGCTTCCCTGAGTCTTGCACTTCACCCACTGCAGAAATTAGAATATGGAAAAAATAAAAACCTAATACCAATGAGATAAAACTAGCACAATACAAGAGAAGATAATTACATTGCTCAGCTGTCACAAGGCCAACATTAAAAAAAATGAAGTGACTCATCTTCCTTCATAGGCACAGCCTGCTCCAACATACATATATAATTATTTATTTGTACGGATTTGATTCTTTAGCCAAATGTCACTACTTTATAATGTGGTTTAACCACTTAGGGATTTTGTTCAAAGTGTTCATTTGTACTTTATCACTGAACCACAAAAAAGTGTTCTAGGCACCAATGTAATTAAGTTGCATGCAAGTGTTGTATATCATTAAATCTTACTGTGTATGAGTACATGAGTTCAAAGACAGCTCTCTTGCAAAGATAAAATACAATATGCCGTGAACAAGGGCTGCTTTCTAGTGAAGACATATTCCTTACCAAACCAGTGCATCAAGCAAGGGTGTGCTCAAGACATAAAAATCAAGAAATCTTCATATAACATTGTAATTTTTTTTTTTTTACTTTGGAGGTAAGTAGAAAATTCTTAAAGGGACTAAGATTTATAAGTAATAAATTTGTTTTTGAGAGTTTTACCTATGATCTTATCAACAAAATCTATTAAAATCTGCAATATACAGATATACTGGAAAGGAAGAACAGTGATATAAAACCTTTGAATAGTAAACGCCATTGATCTAAATGTTTTGACAGAATGTGGTACTCCCATTAGATGGAGACTCTGAAATAAGGAAAGATTTTCCGGGTTGGAGGTGTAAACATACTTTTGGAAAGAGTTTTTATGCAATCCTCAAGCTGAACACTGTAACAGTTTTGCCTCATAGAACTTAATGTAAAGGTTAAGGCTGAGCAAATAATGCTAACTTCGGGTTTGTTTTTTTTTTTCTGGCTGGGAGTCATCCCTAGTTGTTGGGCAGTCTGTTAGGGGTTCATGTTTGCTGAAGTTACTTGGATAAATTTGAATTTTCAGCCAGTGAGTATTTACAAACTGTTTGCTTTCACTATTCACCCTGCTCTATTAAATATCTGCTTTGGTTCATTGCATTGAGTCTAATTAATCAGCATCAGTTCCAACATGTGCAATACCTACCAGTGCAAATGAGAGGGACCCTTTTGCTTTTCTGCCTGGCATCAGGAGATGCTTTGGCAAATTATATTGCACTGACACGCTTCAACATTTTTCTCTTTGTTGAAACAAAAGTGAGGAAACAAGGTAAACTAAGTACAAACAGATCTCTTTGTGATGTTAGTAGCAAGCCCAGAAAGCTACTGTTAAAATAGGAAACTTCCTAAGCTGTATGAAAGTCAAACCATTGAAGAGAGTATGACTACAGACTGAAAGTAACTGTAAACAAAAAAATTGCTGATTGGTGTCATTTTCTTGTCGATCTTGGCAATTATCTTCTCATAGGCAAGCATCATAAGTAGTGACCCACTTCCTAGAACTGATTTTCCCTTCTTTTATGTCTTACAAATCTTTTGAAAAATTAGTTCAAAGGGAACAAAAAGAAGGATGTTATGGTTGAGCTTCCTGTAATCTAACTCAACTGAGGCTGTTTGGTCTGAGATCTCTCCCAAGAAGCAAAATAAGCACTGCCAGAAATCAGTTCAACCAGTTAGTAATCAGTCTGTATTATAGGTTCTGTATTTCTTTCTGCAAGCCAGAGGTGCTTAGTTGTAGATCATCAACTTCTATGAGATGGAGCCAATGCCGAGAGAGGTTGAGAAATTGGCATGAGTTCAGCGAAGACTGATGGAAGTCACGGGTGGAATGCCTGTCCAGTGGGGAGAGGCTGAGAAGCTGGAGCTGACTCAGCCTGGAGCAAAGGTGACTTTGGGGGTGCTTAGGAGGTAGCCATCAAGAAGGTGGAGCCAGGCTTTTCACAAGGTAGTGTTTTCTGTTTCATTTCTTATTTCATGGGTGGTGGAGTGGCAGACAACAGAGGAGGAAGACTTTTCCTTGCATTTGTTTTTTGAAAGAGATGTGATGCCTGGGTTTCAGTATAAGGTAGTAGATGATGGATTGCCATCTTGTGAACCTGGAAAAATGAGACTGAGCCCTGGGTCTGTGAATAACCCTGTATATTACCCAGAGTAATTTCACATTTTATTTTGCTGATCTTCTGTTGCCACTCTTGTATGTTTCTTGTCTACATTTATAGGAATGCATACAAGAAAGAGATGGAGTCTGGCTGTGTGTTTGTTGAGACCCTCTAAGGTCCTCTAAAATGTTTGAAAATCATATTCTGGCTATTTCAAAAAACTAACACAAGTCGTAAAGATAACCTGTGTTCTGCACAGCTTGGTGGGTTACCAATACTGGTTCTTGATTGGATTAGCTTAGTTTCTAAGCAATGCGAATGCATTCCCGTCATAAGTGACCTGTGCTAATTTCACACTAAATAGAAACAAAACACTTATGAAGAAAGACTCCAAGGTGGTTAAAATATTTTTGCATAATGGCTCAAAAGCTGAGTTTCGCACAGTCGGTTCTCCTTTCGGTACCTTCACAGGAACTGTTTGCGTTCACAATGCTATCAGCATGCTTTATGTGGAGCAAGGCTCTTCTGAAAGTTACTTGCGTTAAATCTGCAGGGATTTGCTTCGCTCGGTGGAGAAGGCACAGAAAAAGGCACTTGGAATTGAAGGTGGAGATTACCTACTTCATATCTGATACTGAAAGCAAATATAAACTTAAACCAGGCTTTCCCTTACCTTGTGTATCCTCTGTGTGTCTCCCAGCTGCAGCTCGGTTTTTTGACCAGTTTAATTCTCTGATTTCTTATTACTGCCATTACTGAGAGTTATCTGGGGCTTGCTGCGGCACCAGGGTGCAACTGCTGTTTCAGGAAAAGCTCCTTCAATAAAGCAACCATTGAAAGGTGACTTTAAGCCTAGAGGGATACATCTGGTGGAGTACTTGCTCCTGAATTAATATTTTGGAGGGCATACTATTGATGCTATCAGTGCCTTCAGGCTTGAACGCCTGCTGCTTTCTTACTCATTTGGAGGATTAGCATCTGAAGAGTCTTTTTGGGACACATGCTCCTTAACATGTGTGATGAAGGTCAAAAATCTACCTCTGCTATGCCTCCTCTCTGTAATCCAGTAGAATTTTTTCTACAGAGCCGCAGTTGTGCAAAATTAGCAGGGAGAGGGGAGAGTTTCACTGTCTGCTGGTCTCTGTCATCCTCCAAAGACATGTCTGAAGGCAGCACAGATGTGTCCTGTGACACACTAGTTCCAGTCACAGAGCTCCTTTTAGGTGGTCTACAAGGTACCTGGAATCTGTGAAGCCCTGGGAGGATGTCAGAAGTAATTGGTGCTGGGGCTTTCTGTGGATCTTGATCTATAGCTGAAAGGGTATAAGCACTCACATTCACCAAAGAAAATACTTCTCCATCTCACCAAAAAAAGGGAGCAAAAAATACTTTTATCAGAGATGTAGATAATCCTCTCACATCTGAGTTAGTCATTTGCAGGGGAGGACAGAGTCCATGATTATGGATCATGGTTTTGAGAGAGATGAGGAATGCCTATTGAATGAGCTGATGTGCTGGGTGAGGAAGAGTGGTACAGAAGGCTGAGCAATAGGCTTAGAATTATAAATTATAGTTCTAAGCTAAGACTGGAACTCAGATTTTAATTTAAGGCTTAAAGCAAAATCAGGGGTTTTTTTCCTATGTTTTCTTTTTTTCTGAAAGAGAATATTGGATTTGGTACTACTGGGCCTTGGAAGTTAGTCTTTCCAAGAAGAACCTTAAGAGAACATAGAGGTTTAAAAAATCAAATTGACAGAAATGCTTATCATTTTCAGTATGTGTTTCTAAAGATCACCTGTAACCAAGAAATGAAAAGGCATTTGAGTCAGATGACATAAAAACCTTGTTGATAAGACTTTTTTATGGTGTCCTTGTGCCACCTCAGTTTGTATTGTATTTCTAAAACCTCTTCAGCTACCTTTCTGTAATGATGAATTAGAGGGCATGGTATTACCTTTATATCTATCTGTCTTGTCCTTCAAATCTCTTCTAATGTTTTCCAAAGCTCAATTTAATGTCTATACGGTTTCTGAAAAAAAGAAACAGAGAGACAAGAAAAAAAACCACTAGCCTTTAATTGAAATAAGCTGCACAATCACTATATGGGGCAACATGAGAGAGTGCACAATTAACTTAGGAAACTTAAGGGAAGGAGAAGGATCACAGAGAAAGAAAAAGGAATGGGTTAGTATGTGATGTTCACATGTATCACATACAATAGGTTTTTCCAAGAGTAAACAACATTCATTTTTCAGACAGCGCAAGTGCTTCACATTACAAAATGCTATTCAGCACTTGGAATTAGCCTGGCAAACTGAATCTTCTTATGCTGGGTGTGTGCTACAATCTAGGGGATTTTTTCTGTCTTCAAATAGTTTAAATGGTTTAGCTGTTTTTGTGAGAGTTGTTCATTTTGCCATCTGTTTAAAAATCCATCCATACTTGACTGTGCTGTAAACCAGGTAAAATTGTCTCCTTTATATGCTTTATGCAGACGTTTAAATGAT
>VZZY01018018.1:0-26826 GCA_013400335.1 Eurystomus gularis
TGTGGGTTGGTTTCCCACAGCACATCACCCCTGAAGTCAAAGTCACCTCAGGCACCCAAATAGTATTGGTTATGGCAATCTGTTTCTCCCTTTCAGCCTTCTGTCTGTCCAATTTATCTTTCTCCTACTCCAACTTTGCCTTGCAACTCAGAGATGAAAGATCTACATGGCATGGGTGATCTCTCACTAATATTCCAGCAATGCCAGGCACAATAGGTCTTCAAGACACGAGAGCTAGTATACACAGCATGTCACTGTTCAAGGTATGGGAGGTAGCTGGAGGTTTGTTCACTTTTTCACTTCCTTGTTTGTTTTCAGGCAGGACACCCAATGAAATGGGCAAAGACTGAGTTTAGTTTTAGTTTCGTGCTTCCCAGTTGTTGCACAGAGCCTGTGCTTACTGGGAAGCAGTGGGATTTTGGGGCACATCACTGATGACAGGCATTTCCATGTACACACAAAGAGCTTTTGCTAAGGGAGGGCTAGAACAATGCTCAAAGATAAAGGAGAAAGCAGGGTCTGAGAAAGGAGTAAGGAAAGATAAGAGGATTCATTTAATGCAGTGGAGCAGAGCTAAAACCTGGATCAAAGCCTTGAAATTATACCAAGAAGCTGGTGTGAGCCTGGCAGAACTGACCCAAGTAAGACTTCTAAATAGTAAGGGATTCATGCTTATCATTCCCTTTCTCTTTCACCTTTATGTGCTGAAGGTAAGTGAGCCCATACTGCTATGTTCAGTGACACAGTAAATAAGCACGTGTTGAGCTCCAGATGTAATAACAACTGGCAAGAGCCTGAGAGGTTTGCAGTATTTCCCTAAAAACAGCAAGAAAAAACCCACAAGAACCCCTCCACCCCCAACTGCCATCACCTTCTTTATATATTAAACTACTCTGGAAACAGGTAATCTTTTCAATCCTTATATATTATTGCCTCACTTGCCTTGAAATGGGAGCCATTGGCACTTTGATAAATGGACTGTAAAGTTGCTGCTATTCACTGCAGCTTCTTTAACACCGCTGTATCCTCAGCCAATATGCAGCTCCATATCTCTGCAGCAATTTAATTCCCAGTGAATGACTGCAAGGGGCATTCAGTTTCCTGTAGAGAGGGTCATTGGGGGATGGTGTATCTTCCCTCCCTTAGGGTGAAATCAGGCCAGTACCACACAGAGTTTGACTAGTCTACTGGAATATGGATCCCTAGCAATTCCTAATTTTAAAGATTAGCTTTCATCCTGTCCCAGAGACAGGTTATAACATCTCTTAGTTTTTCTATGTGTTACATGTCTGGCCTGCTTAGGCATTCTTGTAAGCCCCATTTAATGACTATATACATCTTGAGTACACGAATAACAATAATACCTGGTCCTAAGACAGAAAATATTCCCAGTACTGTCAACAGGACTGAGCAGAGACCTGTTCAGCAGAACGAGCAGTCTCATTTCAATCTGCCCTACAGTATCGGTATAAGCAGTATCTGTAAAAGCACAAGATGGAAGTGTTCTGGGACATTTTCATTCAGTCAAAAAGCACTGGGGAATATCAGAAGGAAGACTCTGTGGGGTGGGAGGAGGGAAAAAAAAGACTGTAAAATATCCTCTTTTTTCTAATTGCATTGTAAGTGAGGACTTCTACCACATAAATGTGTTGCTAGTTTATTTTCATCGTTATAATTAATCTTTAAACTGTGTATCTAGCACACAATATTACCATTTAGCTTTTTCCAAATACTGAGAAATGATTACTTCTATTTACTTGTAGAAGTACTCTAGCTAATTATCAAGGTTTCATTTGGAGGAGCTGTTTGAATCTTTAGGGTAGCTATTGTGGAAAAAGTGACTGTCTACAATTTACATTGGTGACTCTTCAGCATCATGTGTTTCCTGTTTTACATATGTACATTTATCAGTGAATTATTTGCTTATAAATCATATTTGGTTGTGGTCTGTACTGGTGTACTGATTCTGGTGTACTGGAATCTTTTTCTTACTCATACTTTTGTTAAGTATTTCTGCATTGCCCTCCTGTCAAAATTGTCTTCTGCTGTGCATGTGTCAAACAGCAGCTGGTGTTCAAAAGGTAGTGTGAAAGATGGAGCCAGTAACATGATGGAAGGAGTGTGAGAAATGATTGTGCCTCCACAAGGCAGAGAAAATTTGGAATCATTCGTTGCCAGATGTGAGATGGCAGCAAGGAGCTTGAACTGTTCACAGGGGAGGGGAGAACAGGCATGGTAAAGCGGTAAAGAGCAGTAATCTTAGGATGAAGATAAAAGAAATTGTAAGGGATATGCTAGACAGTAGAAGAAGAAAAGTAGGAACCTAGTAGAAGACAAAGAAATAAAAGAGTAAAAAACCAGGAGGCCAAGGTACAGAAAACCAGAGCTGAAAGCTAGAGGGGGACTTTGAGATGCACAGAGAAAAGGAAGTGAGAAAGAAAATTCTGAGTAAAACACACCTGTAAACTATGGTTTTAAACAGTGTTATTGGTTCATAGCTATTTTGTGTAGCAGGCAGGTTATGCTGTTATTTCTGATTATAGGAAGGGTGCTAGATCAGAGTTGCACAAGTGAAGAAATTCTTAATTCCCTCCCTTAAAAAAAAAATATCCCAAAGCCTTAACTGTGTTGTTATTATCAAGATTTTATTGTCTACATCTGGCCTGACATCTTTTAGCCTGAGTAACCCTAGGAGATCAGATTTTAAGGGTATAGGTACTGGTATTGGGAGAGCATCTCATATTCATGCAACAAAACCCTGGCTTTATATTTGGTATGATGCTTGCAAAACCTAAAGTTTTGTCATGTTTGCTGTCTTTTTCTAAAAGACACTGGAAAACATAATGCCCAACACAGAAGATCAGAAATATCTTAAGGATTTCTACTTTTCTTGATCAATTAGAGTATGTTTTGACAGCATTGGTTTGGTAGTTTTTAGCATGGTTATCAGCTAGGCTGTGTCATCAAAATCACCTCTTTTTTGCTTTCAAAGATCTATCAGTGAATCCAGTTACAGAAAAACTCCCATGGATGTCTATACATTCTTATTCATTAATTCATCCATTTCCATAACTGGTCCTTTGATGCCATTTGAAATAAAACTGCTGAAAATATTCCAAATACATTTTCTTCCCTAAAGATTGTTTGATGCACACTGCAGCGTGTTCCATCATTTGTATCCAGTAAGCTGTGCACCATGTCTCTCTCTTCTGTCATTTGCCACCCTCTCTGGAGATTAGCAAAGATAAGTTATTTTGGTTTTGATGACTTCACAAGGCTGCTTTGAAAGTGTTGGGTTTTTTTAATGGTCATTTTTCATAATCAAAGAAAATGTCTTTCCTTCTGGAAGAAATTTCTGAAACACATTCTACCTGATATTTGCTTTTCCCATTAATCTGTGCCTCAAATTCTGTAGACATTTAGGAAATGAAAGTGCCAGTTCTGAGACCTGCAGGGCTGTGGTGCTTAGAAGGTGTTTAAGAAATGTCTTGCCAAATGGTTAGTGTTGTTTGGTTTCAGAGGAAGCCCCTTAGATTTGGATGCTTCTGCAAATACTTGTACAAGCTCTCTGAGGAGCAATCCGAGTCCAGAAAAAGAATCCAGAAGCAAGTGCTTCGGTCTGTCACTTGCAACTGCAGGATGATGTGCCTCTAGTTCTAGACCTCCACCATCAGTGGTGTCCCAATTAACTCAGAAAATTTTTTGCAAACACTCTTTCCACCTGTTATTCAAACAGATAAACTGAGGAACCAGATATCTGAAAGAATCTATCACCTCTAACTCCTCATTGTCATGTCAATTGACAGATGCTTAGTAGAAAACTGCTTGCTTATTTCCTCCTTCCCAATCCTCTGGTCTTTCAGGTACTGTGTGAGCAGGGTCTTTACCACTCTTTTCTCTTCTGCTGTTACTCAGCAGTCTGCCAGACTACTGTGAATCTACCAGCTGAGATTCCACAACAATTTCATTGTCTAGCATTCATGTTCTTTCCCACTTGATATGTCAGAATAATTTGAAGCAGGTTGCCTGATTGAAGTGCTCTTTAACCTGAACAGTCTGTGACTACCACAGATCCTATTCTTTCTATGCTTATTCACTTCTTTGATGTATTTTCAGAATCTCAAGAATTGCTCCAGACGATAATCACTTTGTATTACATAATCTGAAAATATTTGATTTTTGCCCAGAAAACTTGCTAAGCTCATGATCTAAAATCTCTTTTATGATGCTTAGATTATTTCATTCCTTAACAACATCATAAATTCTTGAAATAGCACTTGAAAATATACCTTCAATGGAGAAGTTCACAGCTTTAAAGAAAGTTACAATTATCACAGTCCTTGCAAGAAATTGTGCATTACGGTAGCAAATTTTAATCTTGTAAAAGAAGTTAAAGTATGGGTGCTCAGAGTAGTAAATATTTTTTAATTAATTAACTAATCTTTGAGGTCCCTTCCAAGCCAAACCGTTCTATGATTCTATGAAATATTTTCCTGGCATATCTGTTAATATACAATAGGAACCTGAGCAGCTTTCTGCAAAGAACATTCCAGTTAATCATAACACTGGTTCTTTCACTTCACGAATAAACACTTCTCTGTTTTGTCCCCTTGTGTTTGGGTGGCCAAAATTGTGTACCAAATAGCTGTTATTTAGTATTCATATTCCTTCTTGACAATAGAGCACCCAAGAATGTGAACAAAGATTTGCCTGAAAAGAAGCAGCTGAACTGCCTTCATACCAGTACTTCTTTAGCAGCTTCATGTGGCTGTTAGACAGATAGCCCTGGTTTGGTTATTGTAACAGCAACTTTAGAAGGAACAGAAACTGCATTAGAAACCCAGTGAGGAAAAGGAAAAAGGTGTAAGCCTGAGTCCCCAGTGACAACAGTTTCTGTGTTCTTGGCAATACTGATGACAATGCACTGCGCACAAGAATGGACAGGGTGATTCTGTTTAGAACATTTCCAAGGGACTGGAGCCACCACAACAGAGTTTTTGAGTCATTCCAGTCGAGACATTTCAGTTAATAGGAAAGAGTCCATCTGGATTGTCCCAGAAAATTGTGATGTGCTGTTTCATCACATGCCTACCAACATATTTTGGTAGGAGTCATATTTTTCAGTAATGCAGTAGTGCCTGTCTTCAGAAGAATCCAAGGAGTGATAACCCATGCTCACAATTACTGTCATTGGAGTGCATTGGCTTATAAAACATTTCTAGGATAAAACTGGAAACAGATTGATAATAGAATAATGCCTAGTCAAGGGGCTGACCTTTGAAGAGTGGCTGACAAGTATCTAAGACTTCTGAACTCTGGCCTGATCTGCTAAGTTCACCTAGTTCAGTTGACTTGCTTTTTTGTTCATCAGAACTGTGTACAAAGTCTTACAGATTGCAATTAAAATTACTTTCAAAACTATTTGGACATAGAGAGGAACATACAGGGCATGAAATTGCAAGTAATATGTGTGATGTATGCCAGCTTAGAGGAGATTCCATTTCTGTTGGCAAGTAGGACAGAGCCTACTACCTTCACGCTTTAAAATCACTTCTGCATTGACTGTAACACTGATGATAACATTTACTGACATTTTCAGCCTTGAAAAGGGTGAGAAATGAGCAGTTCCCTTTTCTGAAACTTCATGAGCCTACACATGATTCTCTACTCCAGGACTATGCAACTGAGTTGTAGGAAGTAAAGAAATAAAGAGTGAGAAAATGTAGCAGTCAAAGAGGGGATAAAATAGGAAAAACTTTGTCCCTGGGTAGGAATAAAAGCAATGCAGGCAGAATGGTATCATGACAAAGATATTGTCTTGCTATGCCAGTGTGCAGTTCAATACCTGGCTGCTAGTCATGGTTATTGGTTTGCTGGTTAATTACTGCATAACAAAAGAAGCATGGAGGAGAGAGTTTTCATACCCATAGCAGTTGATGCTATGTACCTAAGCTAGCAGCCTTGTCTTCAGCTCTGCAGTGAATGGAGACAGATTCTTTCACAGTGCTTTGGCTCTTTAGAGCTCTGAATTAGCCTCCTGAAGTCTTTCCCCCTGCTCTTTCTTGGGCCTCTAAGGCAAGCACCTCAGCTGGATGCCTGGGGATATGGAGCATGAATTCCATCATGCCAAAGAGTGAAGTGTGACATTTAGTATCTGTTATCCCATGTAATCTTAAGGAGTGTTTCCATCTCTCATCTTTTTCTCATCTTCCCTCCACAACTACTGTGCAACCTGAGCTGGAGAAAAATGAGAAGTCAATCAAGTATGTTATAAATACCTTGAAATGAGTGGAGTAGACAACATGGCAATAAAGCTGACTAACCAACCTCCCTTGTGAGATGCTTTTTATTATGTTCAGCCGCAAGTGTCATTTCCCTAATGCTGCCCATTCATCTTGTGCTAGGTTACAAGTTAAATCTGCATGCACTCGTGTTCTCCTGAGGGAGGAGAGATCCAGCAGTGGCCAGCTCACTGCAAATAAACTGTCAAAAAACTGCAAGGGCTCCCTCATATTTTTTTTTTCCTGTGTTTTTCTTTTGTTGCTATGGAGTAGATGACTGCAACTGGACATTCCTCAAATGCATTGCCTTGACACGTCAGGCAGCTATGTATCATTTATTTGAGATGCCAGAGCAATAGCAGAGGTATTCAGGGTGGGGGATAAAAGCTTTGGTATAGTCTGAGCAGTGTGAAGTGGTAACATAATTGACAGTAGATACAGGAAAATGGGGTTTACCTGCTAGTAAACTGAGCAGTGTGAATTTGCTGGTACTCCACTAGTGTGGTAACATTCACTGGGGAGGGAAAGGGCTATATTTCTGTGATTTGCAAGGGGAAGGGGAACAAAGAAATGAGAGAAATTCAAGTATGTTGCTATAGAAGATAATAATGGAAATTTCTATGAAAGGAGTTGCTCGATTTCTCACCCCAAGTCAACCTGCAGCAAAAGGTCAGTGAATGCAGTGATGGCAGCCATGACGGTGGTTCAGTATCTATTTCAATAAGCAGCAAAGTGACTTTGCCCCCAACATGAAGAAAGAGTGCCTTGATTTTTAGCACTTAATGGCATTAAAACACACCCAGGTCTAGAAAGTCAATAAAGCTTTCTGGTTAATATATTTTAGAAACCCAAATCAAACTGGTTAGCTAATCTCAAATCCTAAAACAGATACTCCTACAACTCCACAATGTTTACATCTTCTAATCCTGGAACTACAGCAGGCAGAGACGTTTTGCTCTTCACTACAGAACAAGCTTTCCTTATCCTTGCTTTTCTGTTGAGTCATGAAAAAATCCCTGCTAGAAGAGATTCAAATACAATTTACATTCCTCTTTTCATACCCTGGTTCAATTACGGTTTTCATTTCCTCAAAAGTTAGCTTAAATGCTCCCTGTTGTCCAACAAGAAAGTGAGTAAATAAATAAATAAGCAATTTAACTACAAGGGAAAGAAAAGCTTTATTCCAGCATTTACTACAAAGTACTCTAAACAACTATTTCCAAGCTCTCTAATAGCTACACTTCTCTCTGAAAATTTCAGATAGAAATGTCTTTCACCTCTTCTTTCTCTACTAAGGATTATTTAGTTGATCTACTAAGACATCAGAGACTGCCACTGTCTACCTTGTAGAAAAAAAGGAGGGAAAGCAATGATCACATGAAAGGCACTCTGTGTCAGACAGAGGTTAAACTGGATGCTTGTTTTGCCCCATCCATCTCAAATAAGAGGACTTTAGAGAAATTTGAAACTCCACTGATACAAATCTGGTACAAGGAGATGAGTTTTCAAGTACTGCACACGTAGCTACAGAGCTCATTGCTGCAAGAGAGGTTTGTGATTGAGGGCTCAACAGCATTTAGAAAAGACTGAATATATGTGCTGATAATAAGTATATGTAAATGTTCGCAATAGAAGATTGCAAGGTGAAGGGGAAGTTGGCACATGGCCTTCCGACTCACCTGTGGCTGGATTTCTAGTTAGGGCAATTTCTAAATAGTCTGACTCACACTATTTATTTTTTTTTTCTAGTAGTAGCTATTCATCCTGATAGTTGCTTTGGAGATTCTGATATCTCTGATAAGATTCTTTGAAGCACAATCAGACACTAAGAGAGAGAGGCTTAGACACTCACTGTGCAAGTCCTTTGTTCCTGCAGTCCAACACTGTTTGGCTAGCACAGGACATGCTGAGATCACACCTGAACATGCACATCTTTCAGGCTTTGTTACACCATTAGATTTCCCCAAAATGCTATTTTCTTAAAAAAACGTACTATCTCTTTGTGCCCTTGTGTGCTCTAGGGACCATGGCTTAGTCCTGCTCTGAGAATAAGACAGGAAGGTCTGGAGGGTATAACATATTGGCTTCTGTAACTGTAGGTACTTATACTGACATAATTGCAATTATTAATAGTGGTGAAAGGATGTGCCCAAACTATAATTTGAGGTAATGATTGGCAAATTGAGCAATATGAATCATGAATCATTCATTAACTGAGTAATGTTTTTAATTAGAATTAATTTTAAGATGTCCTCTGTTATTTTGTTGTGTAATTTAAGGTCACTAGTATATTTTTATTTTGTATGCTTTAATTATATTGAGGCTTCTATGCAATTCCCACCAAATACAAATATATTACTTGCTTTGGTTCAAACTTTTTTTATACTTAGGGGAAAAACTGTGGAAATGGTGGAAAGGCTTAAAAGTGAAACCTGTGGTATCTCCCCAGTCATATATGAAGTGCTGCTCCTGGGCTACCAGGTCTGAGAGCCATGATGCTGAGATATCAGAGGCTGTGAAGAGAAGTTAGGGATACATCTTCTTGGCTGATGTTTCAGATCCTCTTTGGATGTAAATAAGCAGAGCTATACTGAAGCTAGCAGAGTCTTAACATCTGGAAAAAAAGTGACAATATGCCTTTGAGCAAGGCACCATTTCCCCAGTCAGTAGGTTTCCAGGCTGCCTACCACTTAGACACCACTACATTCAAATTAATTACAATTCTTTTTGGTTGCTCCATCAGAAAATCTCAGCGATTATGTGACCCCAGGACATGGTTCCATTATGTTGTGTTAACCCAGAATGGAAGGGCTTAGGCAGAGAAGCCCATCTTTTCAGAGATATAAGTAGGGCACCTTTTTCTGCACTGACTTAGGTTCCATTTTTCTTCCACCATATCCAGAGAAATTATAAAATCCCCTCTCTTCTGCACAGCCCCATAGCTTACATTTTAGTTGTACATGCTCTCTTTGTTTCTGGAGACAGTCAACCCACACTCCATCACCAGAGGAATGAAGACAAAACTCCATCATCCTGAGAGAGCACTAAGACATCGTTAACTGCATAATAATTGATGTTTTTATGGAGTTCCAGATCATTTCCTGATATTGAACACTTCAGTGGTTTAATCCTTCCTCACACAAAGTGTAGACAAATAATAGCTTGATAGGCTTCATCATTCATGAAAGGCAGACAGAGCAGGCAAGCCAGCATGAAAATATTTTAATTATACTTTGTCAGAAGTATATCACAGAAGATAAAGTAACGCTTCCTCCACTATTTTCATTTGGGGAATTTATCCAAGTCAAAATTTATTTACTATTAAAAATTTTACTTGGGTCCAAAGACTGGCCTTCCAGAAGCTGGGAAGAAAGAGAAACAAGTATAATATATATATATATGTATACATATATATAAACATGTGTAAGAATGAAGAGTTGCAGGACACCGCAGACCTGTAGGAGAGCAATTCCTTGCTTGAGGCCAGGGTTGGAAAAGGGAAAACTGTTTAGAAAACAGAATTATGTGAAAGAAGATAGGAGAAATCTCATATTTCATTAACTCTTTTCTTTATGAAAATTTAATATGGGACAATACTACACAGTACTCCTGAGATAGTATCAGGGGTGTTAACCCACTGCAGCAAAACTTTTTATTGGTAGATGTTCTCCAGACTAGTATGTGCTCTCCAGGCATTTCTCCTTAGTTTCCCCAAACTATATTTATAAAGTCTAAGTATGTAGAAATGCAAATGAATAGCACCTGGGATTGATAAGGAACACAGAAAAATGGCTTTCTGATCAAATAAAAAGGTTATGTCATAAATTAAATTCATTTCTTTAGCTAAATCCAAGCTTACTAAAGTAAGAGGGATTTTCTCCACTGTGTTAAATAGTTTTTGAATTAGGGCCTTGTGAAACTGTATAATATAAAATAAGGCATATTGCAAAATAGGGTTATTGATCATTACACTGCTTAACTTCTGCTTCTGTGGATATTATTATACTTATATTGTAAAAAAACAGCACTTGGTAAGGGTTGCTACAATTATTTTAACTCCAGTGAAAACCTAGTATTGCTTTTATGTGTGACTCCTGATTTGTTACTGATGGCTTATCTTCCAAGAATATGTCATGGCGTGAGATGTGCCAGAGAATCAGCAATAAGAAAAGCGGAAACCATTTAGACAATTCTATTTTCTTTCTTGTCAGTTAGTATTATAGACTGCAGACTTCTTATACTGCTGACATGGATTGTATTGAAGGAATAAAGATGAGAAGCATTTAGCTGGCCTTTGGTGCCTGCTGGAAAAGGTCAGTAGTTTGTCTGCCACCTTGGTTGCCACTGAATGTCATAGCAAGAATTAAAGAAGGGATTTTCAAAAAGTGCTTAGAATTTGCTTTATTCTGTTACCATTTCAAGTCAATAACTAAACACTTTTGACATTTTTAGTAATGGGGTCAACAACAGGACAGGGGCTTGAAATTCTTTCCATCCTAACAGCTCTACACATACTTTATTGATTATGGGATCAAACCCCACATTTCCAGCCTTGTATTTTGCTTGGCAATAATGTGTTTTTTGTAATCCACTGATTTCCAAAACATAGGGATGGATAGTCTATGTAATTCACACAAACACAGTCTTTCTTAAAATCTTGCCAAGCTTTTAGTGTCAGTAAAATTTCCCTGCTCCAATTTAATTAAATGTTCCATAAAACTGTATTTCTTTTCCCCTGTTGTACATTTGCTGCCTATTAATGCATTCCATATTATTGAACTCTAGGTAAACAGACTTCTCTATTTTGCCTTCCCTGTGCAATTCATTTGTTTTTATAACTCTATCATGACTGATAAAACTTTTTTCAGAGTAGACTCTCCTAGTCTCTTCAATTTCTTCTTATACTGATTTGTTCCCTCAGTGCTTTTAGACCTTCCCATTTCTGTCTTTCTGAAAGACAATTGAAACCAAATACAAGAAGGCTGAAACCACTGCAGATGAGACACTTCATATTCCATTTTGTTCACTTCCTCCCTCTTCAGTGTATTATTTCTGATTAACTATAGGTTCTTAATTGTTATTTTCCTTCCCTAGAAATGTTACTTTCGTTTCGAAGCCTGTCAATGTACATGGACAGGCTCAAGTGTGTCCAAATGTACCACCTTGGTATGTAGTATAATTCTTTAGGCGTACTTTGGAACCCTATTTATTCTATCTTGGCTAACCTAACCACTGCCGTCAGCTAATTTTGCCAACTCAACATTTCCATTTAGCCTATTTACTTCTTCAGGTTGTTAACAGTTGCAACTAATTAGGAGTAACTAATCCAGGTAGTAGTCCATTTATCTGTCCAATCTTATACTGAAGTTTGACATTATATGATTTCTGTTGTCTTACTATCTCTTTGAGAAAGTTTTTTCCTTGAGAGTGCGGGCTCTGAGGAGAGCTGAAGGATGGAGGTGAAGAGTCTTTGCTAAACCAAGTCTTAACAGGACATGAAGGTAGTCAGATACTTCAAAGCCTGCATGCTCTAAAAATGCACATTTGTATGAATAGCTTTTCGGTCAGAGACATGTGGAAAATTAAATTGTCTTCCTGTGGGAAATACAAATAATTTGTTTTCAACCCAAACTGATGAAATTTTGACACCTCAACTATTTTCACATAAAAGGAACTGGAAAACAATCTCAATTTGGAAATATTGGACTGCAAAATGTTTACTCTCTTGATCAAAGAATATTATTAATCTCGAAAGTCTGATGTATTTGATATTCAAAAATTTCTACAATATTTCTGACAACTGGAAATGTCAGTGCTGGTGTTTTTTGTTTGATTAAAAAGAAGTTTTGATTGAACTATAACTACCGTTATAGGAAAAACATCTTTTCTTATTTTAGTTTCTTTGATATTCTAGGTTTTTGAGGAAAAGATTCAGTCAAAAGTTTTTACATTTCTGTCTTCTCTCCTACTCCCTCTCTATTTTCTAGTGAAAAAAAGGAAGGAGCATCTTTGAGAGGAGTGTCACTTGGTTTACTGAAGATACAGAGAACATCTATTCAAGCACATTGATGCAAGCACTCTTCCTACATTGTGCCACGGAAGGGGCATTTTTAAAAATTGTATTTTAGAAAGGCGCTACAGCTTTCTGCATGAACTCAGAAATTCACTTGTTCTCATTTAATAATTTTGGGTCAGGGATTATTTCTGGAACTCTGGTTAACATATTAACTGTGTCTAGTTTTTGTTTTCATTAAAATACCTTTGATAAATTATAGTGGTTTCTTCATTTGTTGTTTTTGTCAATTTAATACTGGGGGAAATAAAGGACAAAATCTTGTTTTGATGTGGAAATGGAGCCTAATGGTGCCAGGGACCAAAATAGTGGTTTTAATTGCAGGTAAGTGTCCATTGAACTGGAATATCTTCAACAACAGCCACAAGAAAAGAAAGTTGGTGAAATTAAATGTTCCTGTTCCTTTGGCTTATTTGATTTACCTTGGTTTATTTGAATGAGAGACTTCTGTGGCAGAATATATGGCACATTTCAGGGGTCCTTCATCTCACCCCTACGACTGCAGGCAGTTAGATCATGGTGTGCTAACCCTCACTGCAGGCTTGGTTACTTGGGAACATGCAGCAAAGGCAAACGGAATCATTTAACGGGGTGAATTAAAGTGCATTAAAAATCCTGTGAGTGTTCTCTTTTGAGTGTTAAGAGGCTGTATGTCACTGTAGTTTAATCTTTGAGGAGGGCTTGTCCTCAGTTAAGTGTTAGCATAAGGTATAACTCCAGCATTGTTCCTGGCTGAACTCCTGCACACACAGAGCAGTCTCCAACTTGAACTAAGCAATGATTTAGACACCTTTGTTATGCCTTACATCTGTGCTGGTGGATGAACAGAAGTTCCTGGTGTCTTGTTTATCTGGGTGTAGAGGCTTGCTAACATCTGGCGCACAGTCTACTATACTGCAATAGAGCTGAATTGGCTGGCTTGTCACAGGCCCAGGGTAAAGGCTGAGTAATGCTTATTTTCAAACCAGCAAGGGGTTATTCAGCCACTCACTGTTAATCCCTGCATGGAGTGTGTCACTAGCCAGTCTTTTCCTGCAGCTTAAATATTTGCATCATGACCATGTTTGCCCAAGGGAGGCCAGCTCCAGAGGAATCAAGCTGCCTGGGGGTACATGCACATGACTGGAAGCAATCGAGTTACTGAGGCTTAACAAGTTACCTCTAATCAGTTAATGAGCTGTAACTCAATAAGACACAGAGATTTTATTACTTTTAATTGCTTGTCTCCATCTTTGGTAACCTGACTTAACCCTGCATTAGCAATGTTCCCTGAGAAACTACAGTAATACATGAGCAGAGAAACATGAAAACATGAATGGGGAGAAGGGGGATTCGTTGCACCCACTTTCAGTCACGTGAATTAGCCTCTGTGAGGTATATTTGAGCACATAAATTAGGCACTTCATCAGAGTCTCTCTCTGGAGGGGCTTATCTCTTTGCATTGATCACAGAAGTTGTTAGGAAGAACAGCCACCTAATTCAGGCACAAATGCTTTTCTTTTGGCTATTGCGCCTATATGAAATGGAAAGCAGTGTTTTGGAAGACATTGCCATATGTGCCTTCTCTGCCAACAAACAATAAATGTTTCCCCCACAAGTTGGTGTCTGATGCCAGCAGAGGCCATGTATGTATGTATTCAAAGGTTTAGGTTTAATTACATTGACCTTTTGTATATGACAGAAATTTAGTATTTTAACTCAACATTTTACATCTCTTCACCCCCAATAATTTTTTTTCTCCCTAAATTTAGCCTGTACAAAACTCTGAAGGTTCTTGTTGGCAGGCAACTTACCACTCATCCTGGAAGTCAGAGGTTTATGCTGATTGTTAATGGTGGGAATGAATGGCACCAGATGAGGAGGCATAAGGCTACCCCACAGTGCTACCCTCCAGCAGAGCCATCAGAGAGTGGAAAGGGATTTTTCATTTTTTAATGATTAAATATGAGGATGTCAGATCAGGGAAAACAGATCAGATGTGACTGTAGAATTTGGCCACAGAGTAAACTATAATTAGGATTTTGTGTTTTCTTTCCTCCAGCTGCAGGCTGCAGTTACTGTACTTTCAGATGTTACCAAACTGCACAGTGAAATAACATCAAGAAGCCATTTCATCTTCTAAATTAGCACTGGCCTTTCATTCACCTTTCCATCCTCTTGGGTTACCCAACTCCATATTAGAAGTGTTTGTCTGTCTTGCTTCTATACTCCTTCATTGCTTGTGTAATTGGAAAAAGTCAGTAAAACTGCCCTTTTGTGGTTTGGATTTAGTTGCTTCTACTGGAGACTGTGTAGAATATTGCTATACATTACAGTTTAGAAAATCACTTGTGTACAAAGGCCTTTCAGAAACATCATTTCTGAAAGCTCTTCTGTAAATTCACACGTTTTGCCACCAAGTTAAGGGAACAGATGAAGGTTACTGTGACCCAGGATGGGTTACAGGAATTTTGACAATGACAGGGTAAGCAGTTCTCTGCAAAGCTCTACCCATGAAACATGCCTCTGACTTTATGTTTCACAACATATTCAAAGCCTGATTGCTACTCATGATCTCTCATATCCTGCTTTTGCAAATACAGAGCCTTTTTCAAACAAACTAGACTTCCCCGTGAAAACTGGGTGGAATGTAATGTTCCGTGTTGATTTTCTGGGACATTAAACCATTACATTCAAAATTAAAGTAATAGTAAATAGAAATGGACAAGTCTGCCATAGCTTACAAGTGAAAAAACTCATATACTCTCACAGTTCAAGTCCTGGTGCCTCATTTCTTGCTGTCTCTATATTAAAAACAAACATATCTCTGGCCACTTTGCCACTTGAGAAATGTCAGTTTTATCAGCATAGATAAAAGCTCCAGATACTTGAGATCAGTAATGCCCCTCTCCCCTCCACATCAAAGTAGAATACATAACACTTTTTCATTATGATTCAAACTCAAGCTGAATTCCTCTCTATGGGAATTCACTCAAGGAAAAACATTGCAAACTGACCATCTCTTGGGTTAGACAACTGCTTCACTACCAAACCCCAGGCTCCTCCGCTGCCTCCTTCTTGCCCACCTCTCTGCAGTTCCATACACCACATTTCAAAGCCTAAAAAAGCAACACTGAAAGTTCGTTAGTCCAGAAACTCAACAGTATGCCTTGAGGAAACAGCTTCTCTTCTGGAGGCAAGTCCCTTAAGTTCTAATTCCCATGCACGCTTGTTTTCCTTTTTCTCCCATACCGGGACTAGATGCTGGTGTTCAACATTTCTCTCCATGGGTTATCCTTGCTCCACTTTTAAAACTTTGAGTGCTCTTCAGCAGATGCAAGAGCCTCAGGCTCACTCACCCTCTGAGCCACAGAGAAATCCTGATTATACAGGACCAGATATTCTGTGTCAACAGAAGGCATTGTTGGTTGGAGTTGCATTTTCAACAATGAGCTGTTGAACCTATAAAGACTTCTAATTGAATTGCTAAAATTCCACAAGGGAGGGCTGGTCAATGCAACATAATTACCTCCAAAGCTATTTTTCCACTCCTAATGTTTCTCTTTTTAAAACTGGTTTTCATTTTCCTGGCAGCAATTCTATTATCTAATACTGCAGTTTCTCTTCTGCAGTTACTCAAATTAAGAAGTTTGATTAAAATCCTTTGTGATTAAGCTCTGGTATTTTCAGCTGTGTAAATGGTAGGGGATTTTGAGAGAAGGGGAAACTCCTATAGTACCCAAAGAAGTGCTTCCCATCCAACTTTCTGATACAGAGAACAATGAAGATCCCTTTTTCTGAGCAACACACTTCAACATCTGAACTGTCTTTTTTCAGAGACCATACTGGAAATAAATGTTTGCTACCTCCATGGTCTACAGCCTATAACTACAGTAATACAGCATTAGGTGATTCCTACCTCCTAGCACTAACTGCTGCTCTGATACATGTTGTGAGTACCCGTCAGTGCCATGAGTGCTCTCATGGGAGTCATGGTGCCAAATTCCTAGAGAAAACCTAGGACTGATTAAAAGATATTTAGACTCCAGAAGTGAGTCTGCATACTATGATACTGTAGTCCATACTACTGAGTCTATACTACTACTATATCTGCAACATGCAGCATATAGATGCTTGCTCTATTAATCCACTTTCATGGCATGCCTACAAGAAAATAAATTGTATTACAGCAGCATAACACTCAAACAAAGCAGTTGTAAGTCACGCGTCATACCTCACAACTCAATTCACACACATCCACCCTCCAGGCATGTCTGTGTGTACATATATATGCATCTATAAACATATACAATGTGCATGTTTATGTATTTGACTCTGCATATAAAAATTGATATGCTTTTCTAGTTTGAATACTTTAGCAGGAAAAAATATACTGAAGTTCAAGTTAGGGCAGTCTCATCAGAAAATACAAATATTTGTGATTCTCCTGTGTGTCCACTTGTTTGAGCTAGGCCTCTAATCCTTTTCCTCTAGCTTAGGGTGAGAGGCATTTTGTTCATATATGACAGTTTCAATGAACTCTTAATAACTTAGTGGGAGCAGTAGAGGCTGTCAGTTAAAATAAAATCCATAGACACAAACTCCAGAAGATGTCTAATAATGTAGATGACACCTACCTGAACTGTGTTATTGTTGTGCTGGTTAAGCCATCATCATTTTATGCTGCCATCCGTTGCCTGATCACACAGGACAGCACTGAACTCAGCAACATCCCCTCAAAAGTCTTCTTTCAAAAAATCCTGCTATAGGTTCCTGTAAGCCCAGCTCCTCCACTGCCCACTATGGTGCCAGCATCGCCTGCTGGACACAACGAACAGAGAGGGCTCCCTCAGCGACCCTTCATATGGAAGGGCACCATCAAGAGAGCACAGCAAGATGAAAACAGCCCCACTAGAAGCCACACCTAACAGGAAGCTCTTCTAACTAATCAGCTCCTGGTTAAAATAGCCCTGGCCTCACTCACCACCCCAACCATGACCACCTGGGTAAGGGCAGAGACACAGGCGGGCCAGGTTCTGCCTCTGGAACATGAAGCCAGTAGGAAAAACAAAACATTCTGCTAGGTTGTGACTCATCCACACGTCAACTCCAACTCAGGGCCCACAGCTCAGGCACCAGCACTTCAATTATCCTGTGGAAGTCGCTATTTGTCTGCAAATGCATTACAATAATGGATTCTTGTACACTTGCTGCTAATGTTTTGACTGATGAAATCTTTCTGCTTATTTGTCTTTGTTTAAATTAGCCAATGTCAACAGCTCTCTAACTGTGGAAAGGTACACAGTTGCAACTGGTACTATCATAGAAGTGGGTTCAAACAATTTTGCGTGGAAATGAGACATGAATGAGTACACTTGTCAATGCTTGCAGGGGCTATCTCTATGCTATCACTAGAAGTAGGCATGAAAGTTGGGTATAATACACTATCCTGATTGATAACTTGTGGAGAAGAGCTTTTAATAACCAAATTCTGCACTCCATTTGTCTATATCACAAGAATGAAGATTTTTATATTGTACTTATCAATAACACCCACTGCACCTTGTTTCACGCCTGCTTAGGCTCATCTATGATTTGTTTTGTCTGCTGGGCTTTGGCTTTTGAGATATGTGGTAGAAGAGGCAATTGGGGAGGTTTGTCTGTAGATTTATCTCCCTACTCACAATGCAGACATGGCATGTTTAGACCTACACTAAGGGATAACAAGAGTTCAAGTCTTCAGGCATTCATCGCTGCTGTGGCTTGGACATTTCATCAGCTCTACTGGTGAATATTGCTGGACTCAAACTCAATGAACACACAGTGAGCCTAAACGAGGTGTTGGGTTTTGCCCATGCTTGAATGGCAATTTTGAAGTGCAGCTAGGTTGAAAGGTTTCTAGACAGAGAAATCCTAGGATTGTAGCCTAAAATGATGGAAACCTGCAAAAAAAAGAGGAGATAGAAGTGTGTTTTGCTATTTGTTGCAACACATATGCCCCTGCCACCAAGGCTTTGGTCTCTGAAGCCCTTCTGAATTATGACTGTCAAATGCTACCAGAGGATAAGGTGCCAGACCACACATTCCTTACATAGCTACACCACCTGGAAAGGCTTTGGGAGAAGGATGGCACTAGAGCTGCTACTGTCCTTCATGGAGTTTCATTCAAAGAAGAGATGCAACAAGCAGCTTCAGCAACTCTAAGGCTTCTCTACAGTACTGCTTTCCTGAAGCCTCAACATTGACAAGGTACCTTGACAATTCATATTTTGACAATGAAAGTTTGAGGTCTTGCACACAAAATTAGAAGTGTACAAATGCACATCCAGCTTAATCTTCAAAATCACGAGACACATTAAAGTATCACAGATGCAGGTGCCAGATAGTTGGGTTATTGTGTCTTTAATTTTCAGTGCCAGTATCTGAATAAAAAAGATAAAACATTGTGCTTTTTTTAAAGACCAGGGTGATCTTAGGATACTAGCATTAAAAAAATAAATGATAGAATCATAGAATCGTTGAGGTTGGAAGGGACCTCTGGAGGTCATCTTTACCCTCCCACTCAAGTAGGGTCATGTGGAGCAGGTGACCTCTTTTAACATTTAATCAACTTTTTTTTTTTGAAGGTTTTTAGTTGAATTTTCAGTAGGTGGTCCTCCAAGTGCTTAACTGAATTTAGATAAGCATCCAGAATTCTGACTGCAGAGAAATTGACTTTCTCTGACCTCTAAACAAATCCTACTGAAAATCTCATGAAAATCACTTATTTTGTCACAATAAACACAAATGCAATAGAAATTAATTTACTGAATAGCTCTCTAGTTTGTTTACCAGAATTAGAACTGTTGCTGGCATCATTCCTTGAAATTTTGATCACTTTTTTCCTTGAGATTTCTGAAAGTTCCTGTTTCTTCTGTTCTTTGAACTAAATTGATCAGAACAGTCTTTATTTCGCTCTGTTGGTATTTTCATGTACGGATAAATAACAAAAGGATGAACGCACACATGAACCAAATCTTTTCATAATTGAAAATGGATTTAGTTTGAGCTTTAGGTTAATATTAAAGTCACTTCTCATTTTAGATAAGCCATTTATTTCCGCTAATCAAACACCAATCTTAAGTTCAGCCAAAACCTAATCTGAGTGTGAGCTTTTCCCTCAACATGAATAACTTTTCTGGGAGCTTATGGATTGAGAAGGAATTGCAGTTCATTAGTGTTCTCCTGTATTCACAACCTTCTCCGGTTTTCAATTACTTTCAGGTAACAGAGTTCATGGCCAAACAGTGATTCTAGTAGAAAGAATAATCTAAGTCTCCAATGTATATAGACAGTACACTTGCTCCGAAAGTAAAACAGGGTAAAGGAGAGGAATAGGAACTGACACTGCCTAGTAACTGCATGATTGTCTTGACAGCATTATTAACTTTTCAGAATCTAATGGAAGGCAACAAGGTGAGGAATTGCAGGGTGACTGCAGAAGATGGTATTAAGCACATCAAAGGCATGGAGAGTACAGAGTTTTCAACATGCTGCTTGTCTGAACTAGTGGCAGTATTTATATCTGTTTCAGGGCAGAACAGATTTCTTCCTTACTTTGAGATCAGAGATGCTGCAGGAATAGGCTGTGTTCTTTTACAATTTTCAAGGCAAAATCATCAGCTCAGATAAATCAGTATAACTCCATTGTGGCTTTAATTCAGTTACACCAGTGCCTGAGTGACTTCTGCTTGAATATTTGAAAAAGGAAACTTTTCCTTCTCAATGAGTTTATCAACTACTTAGATAGGATGGAAGAAAGAAAATATTATTGCCTGTAATAAAACTTACTTATTACAGGCAAGTAATTAAGGGTAAAGCCATTTTCTTCTTCACCAGAAATCTCTGCACAGAGTTGGGAAAGACATCAGGAACATGGTTGCAGCACGCTAATTTACATTGTCAGTCACAGACAAGCAGTATTTTAGAACAGCTCTTATGTTTGGTGTCCCATAAAAGGACTTTCCATGGCTGGAAGGATGGTATAAGAGATTTGTTGTCAGTTCTTCCTCCTTGAAGTGCAGAAGGAAGATGATGCAAAATCCTGTACAGTTAATTTGCACTGAAAAGTTCCCTTTAGGTAAAAGTATCAAGGACACAAATCTTTTTTATGGGTAGTATGAATCAAAATAAGAAAACTTTGCTCTGAACTTTTTTCCAAAGGAAAGCCTCAGAAATCAATGACAGAGTACAGTTTGGAGCCCAGAATTGAGGATGTTTCTAACTCTCCTGTTCATGTAATTGTCCTTACTCTTTAACTTATTTCTCATATCTTTACTCCTGGTTATGAGAATACCTTGTGTTCTCCAAAACATTTTTGTGAAAAAAATGCAAGATTACATTTTGTCAGTCAAATACACATACAAAGGAATCAGATGTTACAAGAATAATTCTATGACACATTTTGAGTTTTCTTAGCCACTACTGTATTTGTGTCCTGATATTGTTCAATGCACCTTCCCTTCAGTGTAGATCACAGGAACATAGATGTTAATCTTTGCTACATACTCTTCCTATTAATCTTTTGGTTTGTTTACATCTGCTTATATTTAGAAGACTTTGTCTCTTCTCTATGTAAACTCTTTTAATTTTCCTCTTCAGTTTCCTTTTCCCTCTACTTCCAGTCATTGACCCTGTTATTGAGGTCACTTTATGCACTGATAATTCTAAAATTAAATCTAAATGCATTTTTAATAGCTATCTGAAATACTGCACTAAAACCAAGTCACATTTTTACCGTTCCACTTCCATACGCACTTGATCCTGCCATGGTATCCTGTGCTTAAACATATGGAAACCTACCCTAAAGGTGGGTTTCTGAATTTTATTTCACTTACATCCATTTATTGCACACAGGATCTGTGCCTGACATGTTGTTTCCCACTTCTCAGATGGAAAACATTTCATTTGAGGGCAGCTTTGATGGTTCAAATACTTATTTTTGTTCTGTGCTGAAACAGAACTAGGACTCTTAAAATGTTCCTATGGAAGTGAAACTATACCAAAAAAGGTATTATCAGACCAGGATGTCT
Source organism: Eurystomus gularis (assembly GCA_013400335.1). Classification (NCBI taxonomy): domain Eukaryota; kingdom Metazoa; phylum Chordata; class Aves; order Coraciiformes; family Coraciidae; genus Eurystomus; species Eurystomus gularis. The sequence goes on from VZZY01018018.1 coordinate 21,405, forward strand.
TTGACTCAGGAAGCCTGCTAAGTTTGTTAACTATATTCCCTTTATAACCCCAGCTGTTGACGTTATGGGGCTATTATGTGACTCTGTAGAGTCACAGATAAAATGCATAGTGAACCACAGGTAATACTCTTGTTAAAATGTGGATAAGTATGAGAACCCTATGAGAATACTATTTCACCATCCTATCAGGACCCCTCACTGCAGTTTACATAGGAAATTATGGTAACAAAACCCCTGTCAGCACTCCTTGTCCAAGAAGATAGTTTCTCTTCTTGCCATAAACAGGAGACAGTGTTTGCCTACCAGTAGAGTTCAAAAGATTTTGGGTCTGCTTATGGCAAAAATGAGACAGCAATTTAGAGAATTTAGAGACTGCAACCTAGAATCAGGTGGCAGTAGTTTGAGAGAGTCACAGTTGCATGAACACCCATCCTAAGAAACTCACTTTTTAAATGACCACATAATTTAAAAGAGCAAAGGAGAGAAAGGGGAAGAGGAGAATGGGAAAGAAAGCCTCTTTCTCACAGAAAAATAAGACCGGTTGAGCACAAGGGTAAAAGCTACCATGGCCCTGCCAGTGACCCACAGTTGCCAGGAGCTGGATCTGAGTTAAATGGGGTGAGCTAAGTGTAATTTTGTGTTGTGCTTCATGGTAACAGTTCCCATTACATGAAGGGAAAAGAACATGCTCCTCAAAATGTGCAGATACTTCACGCAAAAACTGAAGTTTGGAATTGCAACATTCCCTGTAACCTGTTGGCAGTAATTTGGAAATTGCAAAACTAAAGCCCAGTGGGGCAGCCTTGGATGGCTGATGGCCTCCTGGAGCATTTGTCTGGTGCCTGCTGCCAGCTCTTGAGCAGTGTTGCTGCTGGGGTCTCTAGAGGTTGGAGGGGTACACCAGAGAACCACAGAAAGGGGCACAAAACACGGACCTCTCTGTCCAAATTTCTGCTTCATATTTTCAGGGAAGGGACCAGCTCTACCAATCTTCCCAGGAGGCCTAGGCTGGAAGATGAATTCTTCCTGAAAAGAATATGGCACCAAACTGCAGTGGTTGCCATGAGAGAGAAGCCCTGTGGTCAGTGAGTTAGCTCACTGCCTCATTTAACTATCTAAGTCACTGGAAATGACTGTTGAACTGCCATTCCTTGTGGGAAAATGAATGACAAAGAATAAAAATGGCCAAGCTCAACGGTGCAAATGATATAATTGTAGAGCATGTTAAAGAGGTATTATTAAGTAAAGTGGGCTGGATGAGTTACCTGAAATCTGTTCAGTGAAAATGTTACACTGAGAGACATAGGACAATGCCAAGGTTAATCATCTGCATGGCTTGTCCACAGCCGACACTCCCTGCATAGACATCATATATTCAATACAAAAAGTAGTATTTTAAATTGCCACATGGTACTAATGAAACTAGAAAGCTAATAGAGTGTAAGTAGAGCAGCATATCATCTCCTACATGAAGTCTGCATTTTAAAGCACCCCAAGGCATATCTTTACATGTAAGAGACTGTGTAGAACCTAACTAAGGGTGTTTCATAATTCAGAAGTGTTTCTGTACTATTACACTGATCATTAAAGATCCAAAAGACTGAGAAACTCTTCCAGACCATTGGATTTCTTGAAGGCAAATTGATGTCGCTATTTATGGCTGGTTTCATATTTGTCAGGGAAAATATGATCAATACTGTCAAAAGTTTCTTCATTTATAAAATTGAGTACAATTCCAGACACTTCATCTGGTCAAAAAGGGCAAATATATTATTTGGATTCTTGGCAGTGTTAGAGAAACAGAAGTTTCACACAGCCCATTTCACAGAGTCATCCATGATAATTCCACTATTTACAACATTTGTCAAATTCAGTTCTAGTTTACAAAGGTTTAAGCGTTTGGAATTAAGTGTCTGTAACTAGTTAAGATGTATTTCGCAGGTTATCTTGTCTTCAGAAAAATGAATTTGGGAGTTCTCATTTCTGCATGATTGATATTCATATTAGAAGAACTGTTACCTTGCAATACATAGCTGCCTTCAAAATATTAATCGGACATGAGGAACCAAGGAATGCAACAATGTAAGAAGAGACAAAAACCTTGGATGTTGCTATGACAGAATTATCTTAAACATTCAAAATGACTTTTGCAGTAATTTTCAATTAGGAGTTATCAAAGAGTTGAGGTGTATTTAAGAATTTACAGTATTGAAGTGTAAATTCCCTGTTTAAAAGGCTAAAAAATTTTTTTCTTTGTTTTAAAAGATATTTGAAAAAAAAAAAAGTGACCATGCAAAGTCAAACTTTGGAGGAAAATCCTCCACTGAGTTTGATCTATACTGAAAATGCCTCTGTTTCTCTTACTTTTAAAATCTTCACCAAGATGCAGAATTTAGGATTCTGATAATGTAAATGGTGGTGGTTTTTTACCACTTCAGGCCTGGGTATTCGAAGTCTTTTTCCTGACAATATTTGGATGACAGAGAACTGTGAGAAAACATCACGTATCTGGGCAAGAACATCCCATGCACCAGTGTAAGTTGGGGATTGACTTGTTGGAGAGCAGCATAGGGGAAAAGGACCTGGGGGTCCTGGTGGACAGCAGGATGACCATGAGCCACCAATGTGCCCTTGTGGCCAAGAAGGCCAATGGCATCTTGGGGTGTATTAGAAAGGGTGCGGGAAGCCCTGCACCCTAGGCCTCAGGCAAGGAGACAACAGTATTTTCCAACAGGGGTCATGCTTTATATAAAGCTAAGGAAATGGCCTTTTAAATGTAAGGCTTCATTATAAGCAAATAGTCGATTCCTTTGTCTGTTTGTGTGTCCCCAAAAGCCATCGAAGAAAATGTGGCTGCAACCAACACCAGCTCTATAGACTGATGCCTGGGAAAGGCAGCTCTTAACCATGCCCTAAGAGGGTGTGTGGTACTTCATCGTAACTGAGCTTAGTGTTTCTGGTCACAGACCTCATCCTCAGGAAAGTCGTGTGATTAAAGATCTAATTACATTGTTTTCCCTATACTTCGTCTGATGCCCTGACCTGACGTTAGAAGTCTAATTTGTTTAAGCAAATGAAAGATGTCTGACCCAGCTAATATATATTTGGCAACACTGCTGTAGAAATTTTTCAAAGAAAACATTACTTCTCTCCTCTTGCCAGAGGCAGGTAAATGTGATGTGAATGACAACCAGATTGCTGGTTCTGGGTTAAGAATGAGGTAGGTGAAACTTGAGACCCTATTATGGAAGCACAGAGGACAAAATGTCTTAGCAGTAATGAGCATGTTGCAAGCTCTCTGCAGAACCAATGACTACATGTCAAGGCTTACATGAAATTCAAGAGAAAAGGTCACTAGGAAGTGTTGATTGTGAAATTTGAAAGGCCCTTTTCTGAAAAACTGAATCTTGTTTAAAAAGTTTAAGTTTCTATCTGAGAGATTGTGAGTTAAAGGAAATCAGATCCTATAGTTGGCCATTTTTCTCCTTCCCTCATCTCTAACAATAAATATAAAGAAATTCTGTTAAACTCCATCATGATTTCTCACTAGTTGTGGCAGCCTGACTTTCTGCCAAATCTCCTGCTGGCAAAATTCCACTACACCACCGGAGAAATCCTTTGGTTATATGAGCAGAAAGCTTGGCTCATAATCCTCAGTCATAAAGAGATGTAATTGCAATTTCTGAGGTGTGCCTAAGATGAGGGAGGTTACAAAAGTACAGCACTAGAAGTAATGCTGCTATTTTAGATAGGCGTTTTAATATCTTTTCTTTTCAAACCTATTGAGAATGGATAAATAAGTAAATATTTAAAAGTCAGGAGAAAAAAGAGACAATCCTTTTAATTTCATGATGTTACACAGGACAAGGAGACCTTTCTGGAGGGAGAGGGAGGGAATTGTTAACTTTTGCTAGTAGAACTGGGAATTACCACTCGTAAGAACAGAAATGGGGCATGTCTGAGAAAAGTCCTGGACATCCACATATGTTGAAGTGAAAAATTTGGTCCTAATTTAAGCTTAAGTGCTGGCAATTGTTTCTACTCCATCATCAAGAAAGTGTCTCCTTTAACTGTATGACCTTTTTCAATATTAAAATTCAATAAAGAATATGTGGGGAATCTGTAAGTCTGAGGAGACAACTGAAAGTAAAATACATTCTAGGTTCTTCTCCTACTGTTTTATTCTGTAATGTTATCTGAAAAGAGAGTGATGGGAGTAAGCATTGTATTTTAGCTATGTTTCCAAATGTGGAACCAAGTTTTCGTTGTAAGGCAATTTGGTCTTCTATACAAAGGTACTTCGAAAGCCCTGGCAGCAGGACTGTAAGAGCCCTTCCCAATGTCAGTAAATCGTAGAATCATAGAATACTTTGGGTTGGAAGGCACATTTGAAGGTCATCTAGTCCAACATCCCTGCAGTGAGCAGGGGCATCTTCAACTATATCAGGTGGCTCAGAGCCCCATCCAGCCTGACCTTGAATGTTTCCAGGGATGGGGCATCTACCACCTCTCTGGGTAATATGTGCCAGTGTCTTACCACCCTCATTGTGAAAAATTTCTTCCTTATATGTAGTCTAAATCTCTCTCTTTTAGTTTAAAACCATTACCTTGTGTCCTATTGCAACAGACCTTGCTAAAAAGACTGTTCGCATCTTTCTTATAGGCCACCTATAACTACTGAAAGACTGCAACTAGGTCTCCCTGGCGTCTCCTCTACTCCAGGCTGAACACCACCAACTCTTCCAGACTTTTTTCATAGTAGAGGTGTTTCATCCCTCTGATCATTTTTGTGGCCCCCCTCTGGACCTGCTCTGTCAGGTTCTTGTCCTTGTGTTGAGGACTCCAGAGCTGTATGCAGTACTCTGGGTGAGGTCTCACCAGAGCGGAGTAGAGGGGTAAAATCACCTCCCTTGACCTGATGGCCATACTTCTTTTGATGCAGCTGAGGTTACAGTTGGTCTTCTGGGTTGAGAGTGCACGTTACCAGCTCACATCCAGCTTTTTATCTACCAGTATCCCTAAGTCCTTCTCTGCAGGACTACCCTCTATCCCTTCATCCCCTAGCCTGTACTGATAGTGGGGATTCCCCCAACCCAGGTGCAGGGCCTTACACTTGGTCTTGTTGAACTTCATGAGGTTCCACAGGCCCACTTCTCAAGCTTGTCTAGGTCCCGTGGGATGGCATCCTGACCCTCAGGTATGTCAGACACACCACTGAACTTGGTATCATCTGCNCAGACACACCACTGAACTTGGTATCATCTGCAAACTTGCTGAAAGTGCACTTGATCCCATTAAGTCATTGATGAAGGTATTAAACAGCACTGGTCTTAATATGGACCCCTGAGGGACATGACTTGTCACCAGTCTCCACCTGGACATTAAGCCACTGACCAGTACCATCTGGATGTGACCATCCAAC
>VZZY01018020.1:0-54846 GCA_013400335.1 Eurystomus gularis
TAAAGGTCTTTTCCAACCTAAGTCATTCTATGGTTCTGCGAAAAAGAGTACACCACTTGATGAGGGGAAAAAGCTGCATAGATAGCCTCATAGGTGGACAGCTGTCATCCCTTGTTTAGGTTAGAGCATTGGATTCAGTCTCAGGTTTTCCTCCACTCTTGGATGCTTGTTATAGTCACTGAAAGGAATGCCTGTGGATAGCAAAGAAACCAAGCTTTAGAGGGGAACCAAGTCTCTGTAATCCAAATTTTGGGTTTCTGTGATACAGATTGTTGCCAAAATTGGTGCATCCAAGGAGAAAGGATTGCAATACTCCGTATCACAGAAACCCAAAACTTGGACTACAGACACCTGCAAAAACCTCAATTTCTGTGAAAGCTTAGCTGGTCTGTGATGCAGGTACACATCGGACCGCTAAGACAGCTACCAATCCAGTTGTCCTTTTTGTTTCTTGGCACTGATATGCTCTTCCTGCTTGGGCTGAAAGTGATTTTCTTCAGTTTTAAATCCTTGAACAGAATAGGTCCTGATCATGTCCACCTGTTTGCCTGTGGATTGTGGTGTCAGTGACCAGCAACTAGATAAGATTGAATGATTTTCAATGTCTGTGGACAAAACAGTTTGTCTTTAAAGACTCAAGTTGACTCTGTGAACACTACAGGCAAGACGTAACATTCATCTGTCATCCTCTCTAGCAGCTTGCCAACATGTATGCTGATGACTTCAAATTAAAACCACTTATTTAACATTATGTTAGGCAGTACAAAATAACGAGAGGAGTTCAATGAGCTTGTAAGTTTGGCAAAAAGGGTGGACAGTTTGTGAGTCATGCTTGAGCAGCTCAAATGCAGCCTACATGCCTTGTCCTGTAACAATCAACAAACTCTTTTCATCCAGGAGCTTCTGCAAAATCCAGACTTCTGGTTGTGAAGGAAGTGAGCCACTAGTGAGTACCAGGTCCCTTGCATCATCCCAGCCCTCCCCATCCTGGAAGGGTGCTGCAGGACCCCAGGCAGCCAGCATGATTTTCTTGCCTAGGAACCATGGCTGGTGCTTTCCCACTCTACTGGTGTGTGTGCTTTCCCACACCCTACAAGTGCCTTAAGAGAGACTACAGGTAGATGGCAAGAACCCTGCCAAGATCCCACAGCATGTTTATAAAGTCAGAGTCCTCTGAATGGAGAACCTTGAGAGATCAACAGATGCTTTCCATCAACACCACCTTTAGTAACATTTCCAACAGTGGCAATAACAATTAACTGAAAAGAATGTGTGCAAATACTGACTGCAGTCTGCAAAATCTGTAATTAATTGGCTGAAATGTTTGCTTTTGGCTAAATCTGAAGATTTGGATTCAGGTATCTTTCCTTTTTTTTTTTCCCCATTATAGTTGCATTTCCTTTTAAGGCTCAGGTATCTTGACTGAACATCCTCTGTAACAACTCCCCACGGGCAGGAATTTCACAGAGGAAAATATGGCATATGATCATTGGTGTAGTTCCAGTAAGAAGTTGATTGCATAAAGGAAAGCAGTTAGCTGACTCTAGCTATGAAGCTTCGTTGCAAGACTTATGAATAAAAATGTTTGAGTCCTGTATGACCTTTTTTGCACCAAAATCTGACTTGCTGGCAGACCATGCATCATAAGCGCTTTTTGTTAAGAGGTAGGAAAACATTTTCCAGACAGTTAACATTTTCCAGACCTCTGCTGCTTTGGGTGAAGAGTGACAAATAACGCTACACATCAAAAGACTATTTCATTTCAGTCCCCATTCTCTCTGGCTTTCTCTCTGTGTCCAAAATACAAAATCCCAACAAGCAGTGCCTCAAGTATGTGCCAGTGGAGGAAGAAAGGCTATCAAATAAAGCCTTTATAAGGAGAGAGTTGCAGAAGTGGGCTATAGCTGTGGTATAGAAAATACCATTCCTTATGCAAGATTCAGTCATTGAGTCCATGCACTCCTCCCTGTATCAGCCATGGTCCCTGCCTGTCCTGATTAATGAGTATCAATGAGTATTATTAATGAGAGTATTAATGAGTATTAATGAGCATTAATGAGTGCCTTAAAGTTGTCAGAACCTCAGGCCCTGAACTACACACAGAAAGCAAGTTCTACTGATACCACTATGAGCATGATTTTTGTTCAGTTTCTACCTGATTAGTCCACAAAGGGACACTATTTCTATGCACAGAATTTTCTTATTTTGTAAGAAATAGTGGGAATTCTCCACATGTGAGTAATGGTATGTTTTGTTGTGCACTCTTCTAGTCCATCCAGAAGGCACCGTTCCTTTAAATACCATTCTGTAGTGTTGTTGTTCTTCGGATCTTTATGAAAGGAAATACTAAATTTGAAAGCACAGAATTTAAAGTAAAATTTGATAGGAGAGATACTTCTTTAGTTTGTTCCTTTTGGTTTGGTTGTTTGGGTTTTTATAAATGTGTTTTTTAAAGATGTTCATTTAGCAAGATTTCTTTTTAGCACTTGGAGGAACTAACCTTAGCCATCAGTTTCATTGTAAAGAGGCCATTTTTCTTCTGACAAGCTTGTGAGCATCCTAGCCTATAATTCACCCAAATTTGTGAGGCATTAATTCTCTCTGGCAGCTTAATCCATTAAAGACAGTAGAGAATTTGGATCAATTAATACATTCTTTTGACAGACACAGTAATGAAATTGCTGCTTCCATTCTATTTGCCCTTTGACGTACAAGCCCAGATCAATCCCAAGCTGTTACTGGGACTGTTTTTCTGTCTGCTATCCAGCAGTGACTAGCTATTCTCTGTGTCTTCTGGAGTTATGTCCCTGGGACTATTTATATATCACAGCAGCATATTAGTGTGTCCAGAGTCACCAAATTTGGTGGCCTTCTATGGTGGGATTACAGAGTTGGTGAATAAGGGAAGAGCAACAGATGTCATCCACCTGTACTTGGGCAAAGATTTGACACTGTCTCTTATGACACTCTTGTCTCTAAATTGGAGAGACGTGGATTTGATGGATGGACCACTCGGTGGATAAGGAGTTGACTGGATGGTCACACTCAAAGTATTGCGCTCAATGGCTCAATATCCAAGTAGACATCAGTGATGAGTGGTGTTCGTGAGGGGCCAGTACTGGGACCAGTGCTGTTTAATATCTTTTTTGACAACATGGACACTGGAACTGAGTGCACTCTCAGCAAGTTTGCCAACAACACCAAGCTCTATGATGCAGTTGACATGCTGGAGGGAAGGGAGGCCATTCAGAGAGACCTTGACAGGCTTGAGACATAGGCCCATGTTAACCTCATGGCTAAAGCCAAGTGAAAGGTGCAAGTGCACCTGGGTCAGGACAATCCCAAGCACAAATACAGGCTGGATGGAGAATGGACTGAGAGCCACCCTATGGACTTAGGGTTGTTGGCTGATGAGAAGCTCAACATGACCTGGCCCAGAAGGCCAACCGAATGCTGGGCTACATCAAAAGAAGAGTGCCTAGCAGGTTGAGGGAGTTGATTCTCCCTTTCCACTCTGCTCTCATGAGACCCCATCTGGAGTACTGCTTTCAGCTCTGTGGCACCCAACATGAGAAGGACATAGACCTGTTGAAAAAAGTCCAGAGGATGGCCACGAAGATGATCAGTGGGCTGGAGCACCTCTCCTATGGAAACAGGCTGAAAGAGTTGAGTTGTTCAGTGTGGAATGGAGAAGGCTCTGAGGAGACCTTATTGCAGCCTTCCAGTATCTGAAGGAGGCCTACAAGAAAGCTGGAGAGGGACTTTTTTACAAGGGTATGCAGTCATAGGACAAGTGGTAATGGCTTTAAACTGGAAGAGGGTAGATTTAGATTAGATGTAAAGAAGAAGTTCTTCACTGTGAGGGTGGTGAGACAGTGGAACAGGCTTTTCAGAGAGGCTGTGGATTCCACATCCCTGGAAACGTTCAAGACCTTGTTGGATGCAGCTTTGAGCAACCTAGTCTAGTGGGAGGTATCCCTGTCCATGGCAGGGGGAGTTGGAACTAGACAATCTTTAAGGTCCCTTCCAACCTGAACCATTCTATGATTCTGTGATTCTATTAATTGTTCCTAATTTCTATTTGTAAAAATTTACCTTTTCAAGGATATGAAAATGGTACCAGCCTCTTGGCAGGGAGTGGTGCAATGTAGAACTGCCTTTCCACTCTTGGTGGCAATGAGAGGTGTTCTCTGTAGTCTCTAGGGCACAAGAGTGTGACAAGGACTGTTTACTCATGCCTGACTAACTGAGGTGTTTCTCTGATACCCAGGTACCCATCTATGGAGTTTCTTAGGAAGGAGAAATAGAGGACTCCAGGAGACAGGATGTAAACCCATTTGGCATTACAGCTGGCTTGGTGGACTTCCCTGGCCACCCTCTCAACTCCTCTGTTTTCATAGGAATCGTAGTTGGATCCAATAACCTGATAAGATCAGTAGTTGCACTCATATTAGATGCATTTTTAACGGTTAAGTGACAGGTATGAACATTTTTAATACTGCATTTTTTACCTCTTTCATAATTTCTTATATCCCTATGTTTCATGGAACTGAATTAAAATGGCCTTTAAACTCAAGTCATGGAATCATAGAATGTTTCAGGCTGGAAGGGACCTCTAGAGGTCATCTAGTCCAACCTCCCTACACAAGTAGGGACATCTACCTAGGTCAGGTTGCTCAGAGCCTCATCAAGCCTGACCTTGAATGACTCCAGGGATGGGGCCTCCACCACCTCTCTGGACAGCCTGTTCCAGTGCTCTATGATCCTCATGTTAAAGAACTTTTTTCTAATATCCAACCTAAATCTCTCTTTTCCTAGCTTAAAACCATTACTCCTTGTCCTATCACTACAAACCCTTGTGAACAGACCTTCCCCTGCCTTCTTGTAGGCCCCCTTCAGGTACTGGAAGGTCAAGTACAAGGTCTCCTGAGAGCCTTCTCTTCTCCAGGCTGAACAGCCCCAGCTCCCTCAGCCTGTCTTCATATGAGAGATGCTCCATTCCCCTGATCATTTTGGTGGCTCTCCTCTGGACACGCTCCAATACGTCCACATCTTTCTTGTGCTGGGGGCTCCAGAACTGGACGCAATACTCCAGGTGAGGTCTCACCAGGGCAGAGTAGAGGGGCAGAATCACCTCTCTTGATCTGCTGGCCACAGTTCCCTTGATGCAGCCCAGGATGGGATTGGCCTTCTGGGCTGCCTTTGGTTGCTCAGATCCAGTTTTTTATCCACCAGCACTCCCACGTCCCTTTCCACAGGGCTGCTCTCCAGTACATCCTCTCCCAGCCTATAGTGATAATGCTGGTTGCCCCTGCCCAGGTGCAGGACCCTGCACTTGGCCTTGTTGAATCTCATGAGATTCATCTGGGCCCACCTTTCCAGACTGTCCAGGTCCCTCTGGATGGCATCCTGTCCCTCAGGCATATCAACTGCACCCCCCAGCTTGGTATCATCTGCAGACTTGCTGAGGGTGCCCTCAATGTCACTGTCAATATCATTAATGAAGATATTAAACAACACTGATCCAAGCGCAGACCCCTGGGGGGCACAGGGGGCCAGGGGTGTTGCAGACCTTGCTAATGATTTATAAACATGTACGTTTGGCTTTGATGATATAGCCTGTTTCTTTGTGTTTCTCACCTTCCCAAATCCCCCGAACTTCTGCACCTCATATACTAGAATCTGATTTTAGAAGAGAGCAGGATTTTTTCTGCTATGTTGTTTTTATTATAGATATAAAGTATCAAACACCTTGTTTTGTCTTGGATTTTTGTCAAGCCCAATGAAAATTTAAGGCTAAATGATGTGTTAAGAAGGGGAAAGGGTTCATGTGAATACATACTATTTTCCACTGATGTCATTGCCAGTAATTTAGAAGTTCCTCAATTTTTCTTCTAATTTAAGTAGTTACCCAAATCCATTCATCCTGATACCAACGTGACGCATTGCCTGTGTAGCAGCAGCCAGCATGGTAACCAAATGTGTGATAGCTTTTTAACTTCTATGGTTACACTGCTAGACACTCTGCAAGGGAAATTATCACAGAGAAGCTATTTGTGGTCTACCTCAAAGCTAGATTTAGTAACTCAAAGCAGGAGTACTGGCACTTGCAAAATGTGCTGGTAATGAGTACACGTGTGGATGACACAATGCAGGGAGGCACAGCCATAAGCAGCACTAGGTAGGGGGACCAGAATCATATGCACGAAAGCAAAAGACATTGAGTACTAAAGTAAGAGAAGTGAGATCATAGATGACAGTAAGGAATGCACCACTAATAGTTGCAACAACATCTCAACTCAAAGTCTTATCAGTTAGAGATGGCAGATCAGGATCTGCCACAGGGAGATACAGCTTTGAAGAAAACATGTATAAGGTGTACGTATTTGGCACATTTTTTTCTGGCAGAAAGAATACAAAAGATGATGCTGTTGTGCAAGACACTGGCACAGTTCATCTGAAAAGCTGCACACAGTAGCAGTTCCCTGCATGAAGTGTGAAAACATGAACATATTCACAAAAGAGCTACCAGTATGATCTAAGGCCCAGATCATATTTTACAAGACCCTGTTTTGCAAGAGGAATGTGTCAGATACAGGCGAGGCTGAGAAGGGGTATATCACTATTCATGTACCACAGAAGTAAACTCTGAGAAGAAAGAAAAGCTATTTAAGCTAGCAGAGAATTTTGACGCAGTTTCCAAGAGGTAGCATTCAGACAAGAAATCAGAATCAACTGAGTTCTGTAAGAGAAATGAGGACTGGTATGGGTTTGCATTAAGAACAGAGATTTAAAAAAAAAAAAAGAAAAAAGTACAACTGTTCTGAAAATAGTTCTTCCCAGCTTTAAGAAAAGCATATGATGATATTTCTGTGACAATAGAGTACTGAACCTAACAAACTAGATCTGGTCAATCCCATTTTCTGTGTTCATAGGAGTTCCTTACACCTAGAAATGTTATTTTGGGTCTTGAACAGAATCAGTTGTACCCATTTACATCTGCATTCACACTAAGAGTGAAGTGTAATCATACCTGAAATGTGTTTTAAGCACAGCAATCACTATTTTGCAGAGCTAACTCTCAGTAATTGTTACACATTGTTTAAAGATTTGTTTTCAGCAGGAGAAATCTCCTAGTCCTTTGTCTTTTCTGAGAGCAGATAATATTTACTTGACAGAGCACGTGAAAAAAACTCACATACACGCGTACACACACTCTGTATTTGCTTTTAGACTTCAGGTCCATTCAGACTGTTACTGTAGGGATGTGTGACTCACTCTACATGGAAACCAAGTGAGTTATAAATGTTAAAGTGAAATCAAAATAAGCTTTTAAAATGCTTATTTGTTCTTCCTGGTTTGTATTTTTCTCAAAGCATCACTGAAATGACATTCTGAACAAGACTATGTAATGCTGCTCTTTGCCTACCAAAAAGACATTCCTCATGTTTTGTACATTGGCTCAGAAAGTCTAATACCTGATGCTTTTTCCTCACTTCACTATGAGGATGTACATTCTAAAATGGTTTTAGCTTCATCTTCAGAATAATTCTATTCAGAAGCAGTATTAATGAACTGTCTCCGCTCTTTATCACTCATTGTTAATGCTTTTCCCACTCAGTTCTTGACCTGTCTGGCATTTCAATATCACAGACGTACTTTGTTCTTTATAATACCTCTTGCATACCTTAATATATATTGTGTGCTTCAAATAACAGGACACTTACACCTTCCTCCTGCAACAGCATTTTAATAGATTACAGAAAGTCTCTCAAAGCTACTGGAGTCCTGTGACAGCATCTTTTAATGAATCAAGGGCCCTGTCTCACTGTCTACTGGACTCTTAGGACACATCTGCATTTTTACATTTTACACTCAGCGGAGACATCTGAGTATGTAGCAGTACAGTACTTGTCAGTAGGAAATCCCAAATATGCCCTGGGTTTAGACAACGGCCCAGTAAGGATGGATTTAAGAGGCAGCAGAAGAAATCTCTTTTCTTGGTGTGTATTTGTTAACTGGCTGGTTGACTGCAGTTCAATGCATGGATTTCAACTGGGAGTGAAAATCCAAGATATCTCTGTCATATTTGTCCTAAAAATGCCATTTCTTTTCCTTTAATGTTTCTTTATTTAGTACCAGTGTAAACCTTGAAACAAGTACATTTCTACAGGTGCAAACATATCTCTGGAAGGGGAATAAGTGTGGACATAATTTTTGCTATACCTGGATGAACGCAGTGCAGATGTGACATACAGCCTGTGTGTACATTTGGAAAATTGTTCTACTTGGGTATCAAGAAACACTGTGAGTATCTTAGGATGCTGTGTGATGAACATAAATGGAAAACTGCATTTTCTGACACTAGACCTTAAAAACCCCAGCTTACATCTAGGATGAGGGAGGCAGAAGATGAACCATCTTTGGGTTTTTGTTGTACACCACTGCCTGTAGAGAAAGCACTGCCATATTTCTCACTGGTACACCATGTAGACAAGCCTTGCCATATTGCACCTGCGGTGTTTTTGTAAGCTGAGGAAAACACTTGAGGTAGTTTGGCAAATGCAATGGAACAGATAGCAAAGGTGGGATCACAGAATCAGAGAATGGTAGGGGTTAGAAGGGACCTCCAGAGATGATCTAGTCCAACCCCCCCGCCAAAGCAGGTTCACCTAGGGCAGGTTGCACAGGAACACATCCAGGCAGGCTTTGAAAGTCTCCAGAAAAGGAGACTCTGCAACCTCTCTGGGCAGCCCATTCCAGTGCTCCGTCACCCTCACAGTAAAGAAATTTTTCCTGAAGTTGAGGTGGAACTTCCTGTGTTCCAGTTTGTGCCCATTGCCCCTCGTCCTATCACGGCACCACTGAGAAGAGACTGGCCTCATCCTCTTGATGCTCACTCTTCAGATATTTTTAAACATTGATCAGATCTCCTCTCAGCCTTCTCCTCAGCCCAAACAGCCTCAGCTTTTCAGCCTTTCTTCATAACAGAGATGTTCCCGTCTCTTAATCATCCTCCTAGCTCGCCACTGGACTCTTTCCAGTAGTTTCCTGTCTCTCTTGAACTGGGGAGTCCAGAACTGGACACAGTACCCCAGATGTCACCTCACTAGGGCAGAATAGAGGGGGGGGGGAGAACCTCCCTTGACCTGCTGGTCTCACTCTTCTTAATTCACACCAGAGATACCACTGGCTTTCTTGGCCAATAGGGTACATTGCTGGCTCATGGTTAACTTACTGTCCACCAGGACTCCAAGATCCTTCTCCACAGAGCTGCTTTCCTGTAGGTCAACCTCTAACCTGTGCTAGTGCATGGGGTTGTTCCTCCCTAGGTGTCAGACTCTACACCTGCACTTGTTGAACTTCATGAGGTTCCCCTCTGCCCAACTCTCCAGTCTGTCCAGATCTCACTGAATAGCAGCACAGCCTTCTGCTGTGTCAGCCACTCCTCCCAGTTTTGTATCATCAGCAAACTTGCTAAGGGCATACTCAGTTCTTTCATCTAGGTTATTGATGAAGATGTTGAACAAGACTGGACCCAGCACAGACCCCTGGGAACACCACCAGCTACAGGCCTCCAACTGGACTCTGTGCCACTGATCACAACCCTCTAAGCTCTATTGTTCAACCAGTTCTCAATTTGAGAATCTTGATAATTAATTTGATCTGGTATGAGCTTGAATTCTGGGTTGTAGGAGAAATGAGATAAAGTAAAGAAAAATATCTGAGGAAAAATTAATCATCTCTGAAGAAGCTGGCACTTCCACTGGAAGCCTGGCCCTGGTGGGACCCAGCCCGGAGCTCTCACTGACTTTGAAATGAGCAAACTGAATGACCATGCTGGTCTGGTAGTTTTATGAAGCGTCTGGTGGCCTCTACTGGTGAGTTGAAATGTTACATGGACATTTGCGCCTTCTCAGCATTCTTAAAAACTCTAGCTATTCATAAGGTAAAGCTTAGAGATGTTTAATATTCACAGACCATCCAGCTTGGGGTCCTGTCATGGTTATTATTTCTCCTGTAATGCACATGTAGTGGCCTATTAGGTCTTCTAGTCCAAGAGGTTTTCGCTCCTCAACTTGTTATGGCGTTTGCATGTATCTGGCCGAATAGATACATTTTCTCCTTTTGGATGGCACAGAGAAGGATCCTTGAATTATTGCTGATCACCTTTGACGTGCCCATGCTTAGCACAGAGTGTCACACTTTGTCCTGTTGCATTTTTATGTCTTTTCATGGATCATGAAGATAATACAGTAAAAACAGATTTCAGGTTGTTTCCTGAATCATTCTTTTATTGCAAAAGCTTTGTGTCTTGTTAGTATCAATTCATTTTGTACTTCTTAGTTGTGCATCCCTTCTAAGATTATTCAATATTCAAGTAGTTCCTACATGGTCTATTGTAATTTATTATCAATGAAGCAACAGTTAATGGGTATTTAAGAGGAGGTTACTGCTTGTGCTCGAACTCTGCTAACACTTTATTTGCTCCTTCATTGCTAATTAATTTGCTGTATCTTCACAGGTGTCTTCTGTAATGTGATAGAAGTTCAGTTATAGCATTTGAATTAAATAATGGGAGCTTAAATAAGCTGTTGATTTTTCCTTCTGTGATAGGTCTAACTTGCCATGAAGAAGTAGATTTTCATTTTATTTTAGAAGAGCAAGGGCTTCTATGGAAACGGTGTAACTAAAGGTCTTGCGAAATGAATGCAGGCTGGCACAGGACACAGGAAACAGAACTCAAGATTGTTAATTCCAGGACCTACCCTTGCAGAACTGATTGAAGTGAGGGAGTTTTCTAAGAGATTTCCTTCAGTCTTTCAAGTGCTCAGATTTCAAAATTCACACTCTGTTAGCACTAGGCACTAGGGTCTCAGGAAAGACATAGAGGTCTGCATCTCAGTTTCCTCCTATGCAAAACAAAAGGTGGATCTGATAAATACTTCTTTGTAAAACATTTTTAGATTTATGAATAGCATTCCAACATAAGAGTTTATTCTTACATGAAAATTGACCCATATTCTACCACTCACATTTACCCTTAAAAATGTCTTTTCCTATCATTCTTTGCAAATAAAGCTATCTCTGTGTTCTCAGCGCTCTCACTTTCTATCATGCATATGCTTATTCACTTGCCTATAAACTATATGCATGTTATTTTGAACCTCCCTTCTTTATGGAAATATTAGAGCCTGAATTCAAATGTTGACTTTTCAGAGTTGTGGGAGGAAGGGAGAGAGCATAAAGAAAGACTTGGCTTGATTTTCACTGAAAGCTTAACAGGAACATTGAGCCTCAGCTACTTCATAGGAGCTGCCTGGGTATGTGGGAGCTCTGATGAACCAGCTACAGGCCACTGTTTGAATTTCAGTTATTTGCATTAATAGGTTTGTTGTCAGCATTGGCTACCATATGAGATGAAGGGAGAAAGGTCATCTTTCTTCTCAGTTAGTATTGCAACTCTCCCTTCTATTAAGCTAGTAGGACAGGTAGGGGAGCTCTTGCATAACCTGGAGTCCTGTTTGGCATCCGTGTCCAGATGCTGACTACATAGCACTCTGTTGACCTGGATACTAGCTTTACAAAGTAACTGTGACCTTTCCTTGTCAGTATCTCTTTTCCTAGGGCTTCTCCCTTGTTTGACACCATCACGCCTAACACCGCCCTGAAAAATCAGGCTTCATATCAACCCTGCTGTGAGAAGGGGATTGGAGCAAATGAGTCCAGGTGTCTGCACAGCACGAGCCATTGTATGATTCTGTGTCTCAAGGAGATGATAATTTGAATTGCTAGTCAACAGCTTAAAGAAGATCAAATTCACTTACTGTATTCTCCAGTCATTTCATAGGCTGCCATGTCATCAGTTCCTTGCTCAGCTCCTCCAGGTGGCTTGTGTTTTGTTTTCTCATGTCACTGTCCTCTCTGCAATGTCATGGCACCAGCAAAAAGACTCCCATCAGGGCAGGTTATCCTTCTCCTCCAAAGGAGATGCCCTAGTGTGATACAGGAGCTGGAAGGTTGGGTAGACTTACATAAGCTTTCACAAGTAAATATCTTACTTGAACAATTTCTTAGCTGGCAAGGTCAAAACAACTTCTGAAAAATTAAACACACTCTCCACTGTAAGAGCTGATTATCACCCCAGTCATGCTAGCATCATTGAAGACATTTCCATTTCTTTAGCGTGCCCACCAATCTCTGCTCAGATTCCAGAGCCAAATGTAAGTTTGTATTGACAGCATACTCTACTCTAACTTTCTTCCCAGAAGGAAAGTCTTGTTGGTGTTTAATAAAGACATCTTTGGGCAGTCTCAAAAATTCTAGCTAACAATTAGTTTATCTGTTTGTAACCAAAACACTGATAGTGACAAGCTACATGACCGGAGCACTGCAGCAGGGGTATTGGCCCCTTGCCTTCAGTCTTCCCACTCTGCTTGCTCTTTTTCTGCCAGTTGCAAGGCTCATCTAGCCCTTCAGTAAGCCAGTGCATCTTGCTCAAAGTAACACGATAAAGCAGCGAGTGCCTTTTTGCCATCCTAGTAAACTGAATTGACTCGCTAGAGGATGGGCCAGTTACTGGGGTCAGTGCAAGGGAAGCAGTCTCAGTGACTCTGGTTGAAGACCTGGAAGGTAGCAGTTTGGTTTAGCCAGCTAGGGAAGTCTCACCCAAGCTGTGTCTCCTATTTTGGCTGTGGTTTTGTCAAATTTGATGGCAGACCTGGGAGAATCTAGGAACTCAAGGTATCTTATACAGTCTAAATGACTGTGCTACTAGTTTTTTAACCGTTTGTGTCACATCTACGATCTGTACTGTTTCTGAGGATGATGGAGGTTTCTTGTTGCAACCTGCCCCATGCTCTAGCAATCAAACAGCTCTATTATTCAGTGCAAGAAAAGCCTGGTAAGCCCTACAGAGCTGAATTTCTTCTCCCTATTTTTACATTCTTACATTCCTCCTTCTCAAGGGAATGTGACAGAAAACAATGTTTAGCTCAATTTCCTCTGAACAAAATGAAACCAAAACTGTCACAGAAGAATAACTCGGTGCAGAAGTGATAATAATGAGGATGGTCTGATGAGCAGAAGTCTCTCAATCACAACATGCTCCCCACAGGACAGCGTATTAACGGATACTGCATTGTGAATTGTCTTGAGAAAAGGCTTCTGGCCAAAACATTGACATTCACAAGCAGTTGCTGCACTCAGACAATGTAAGTTTTAATTATCTTGGGTAAAACAATCAATTTGGAGGGCAAGGTAAGTTAGGCTCCTGAATATTACTGATCACCTGGAAAATCACAATGAAGGTATGCTTTTCTTCTGAGTCTACCTTTCAACCTGCAGCTCATTCCCTGGGCTGTAACAAATGCATTCGATTTTGCTTAGCAAAGCAGCACCGCTGAAGAAAATCCATGAGAAGAAACCTGAAAGAAAGTGGATTATCTAAATGAAAAAAGGTATACTATTGTCAGTCACTTGCTCCTCATTCGTTTTATGGAGATTTAATACACTTGTGTGTGATTCCCAATTAAATAAAACAGTCGATCTACCAGTGTCTTCTCATTGACAACAACCGGACAACTGCAGTTATTTCCTTGTGTTTCCTGCGACTGTTTTAGGACCATCACAACTCAGTGCCTCGGATAGCCAGAATCCTACACGCTAACGCTAAATATGTATGTACATTGCCTTTTCCTCTATTTTCTCCTGACAGAAGCTGTAAACACCTATCTTGAAACTCCTACCAGGGTGTGCAAAGTCCAGTGCTTGCTCCCGGTAAAAGCAGGCTAATGCTGGCAGAGTAACAGTGGGTGGCAGCAGTGGGTTTTCAGCCAGCAAATTGAGCCCTGATGAGGATGTTGTCAGAAGTAATGAAGACAGAGAAATTAATTTTGTTTTGATTTCTGAGTGCTTGGAGTGTTATCCAACTCCAAATTTCTTCACTTTGTCATTTGTTCATGCCTCACAGTCCTGAATTCCTTCTTCTAACTAAACCTAACATTGTAATTGCTGTAACAATGACAGACTCCTCACAGGTTTAGGGTACGGGAGGACGTATCGTGTGTGTGTGTCATCTGCTGAGAATTTCAAATTGTTGCCAGTGCTTTGTAGCTGGAGGAAAATTGGGCAGCGATTTGTCTTTAGGATATCATCGTGTTTGTCCTGCTCTTTGTCCCTGCTTAACATGTCAGAGTTGTGACAAGGATAATAGAAGAAACCCTTTCAGAAACGTATTTTGCAATTACTGCAAACTTTGCTGGGCATATGACAGACCTGGGGAGCAAGCTGCCTGCTAACTGTTGTCTTCTGACAGGGGATTATCTTCACTTGACAAGTCCCATCTGAGTGGGCATCACTTGGT
The DNA here is from genome assembly GCA_013400335.1 of Eurystomus gularis. Lineage (NCBI taxonomy): Eukaryota > Metazoa > Chordata > Aves > Coraciiformes > Coraciidae > Eurystomus > Eurystomus gularis. Next base: position 14,366 of record VZZY01018020.1, read on the forward strand.
ACTTGGGAGCAGAGCCCTGGGCCAAGACAATTTGTTGAGCTGTTTCCTTCCTCTGGGGGAGATTAGGGTGAGGCTGGGCTCCAAAGCCAACATCCTCTCACTTTGACATACATGTTGCCTGTTGCTCTGATAATTCCTAGTATCAGTTGCTTTTTAGCAATATAGAGACTGAAATACACTTCTTGTAGTGAGACAAGTGGGGGATGTAGAGTTTTGAGAGCCCATACCTCAGAATATATCTTGCCATTGCCCTTAGCCATTAGTGAGACGTTCTCACCACAAGTTTGAGGCACAAACAGGGCTGGCTTCATTTCCTAACTTCAGTGATGCAGTAGAATGTCTCAAGATACTATTTGGGTTTTTTTTCCCCCAGGAGTAGGCAAAGGTTTTCCAAGTGTCTCACACTCCTTTAATTGGTCAGACTTCTCTGTTTCTGTGATTCAGCTGAGATGGCTCAAAGCAGTAGCACATTACATCTTGTGTGCTTTTGCTGCTGATTAATGCCCCAAAGCCACCAGTTCCCAGTTGAAAGTGGCTATGAAAAAGACCTCTGCAAAACCAAAATGTTTTCATTGTAGCAGACGCCTGTTCAAGCTGTAAATTTCTCTTTAAAATTCAGGGCTTTTAATGTGATCAGATCATAGTTCAAAACCCAGTTAAGGCTTTTTTACATAGATTGGTAATGTGCCTGTCTGCAGTGAACACCTATTTGTTCAACAGCTAGCATCTTGAAAGTCATCCACTGCCTTCTAAAAATTCTTTCCTCTTCTCTTTTCTTTTCTTCCAAGAGTCATTGGAACAGAATCTGGGGCAGCTCAGTTTATGGCAGGGTTGATACTCCTAAATCCTAAATGCCTTGAAGCTACACATAATTAGGTGCAATATACATAAGGAAACTTCGTGATTTGGCTACTCATACAGGACCAGTGACCAGAAGTATGAAAACATATTTTCCTGCATCATCTGTTGGGTCTTAATATATAAAAAGTAGGATGAACTCTGTTGTTTGGTTTGTCAAGTAGCGAGACGTGAGTATGTTTAGAAGACTAAACTGCACATGGATTTGCTTATGTTTTACCATCAGCTACACCCCAAGTACCTGTCCTGTGAAAGCTGGATGCAGCCTTGCATGGGAAAAATGAACCCGCATATCATGCCAAAACAAGATCTGGGAATGGATTTCCATTCTTAAAATAATAGAAATATATATATTATTTATAATATAATAACATATATGACATACATATAATATATAAATCAGCTACATAGCTGGCAAGAAATGAGAAACAAGACTCCTCCCCCAAAATAATTGCAAACCTTGTAAAACATCTGTTGGACTATGCTAAAACAGAGCAAAAGGGCTCAGAAATGTCCTCACTCTTCCACAGTGCTTTCTGCCCCATTTGCCACACTTAGTAGCAGATGCACACTGTTCCTCTGTGCCACCTCCATCCCACCAAGCTGCTGCCTGATGCAGGTACCACACAAATCTTCTCTTTTCGGTCCCCAAAGAGGTCCCCAGAAGCCTCCTTCAGTGCTCCAGACTGGTATCTGACCCATTTCACTGGCAATACCACCAGACTCAGCTAACTCTCTCAGAATCTTCTTTCTTCTTAAGCTTTCTCTGCATTTCTGTACTTGAATTTTGCCCCTGCTGTGTTTCCCTGCATATTTCTACCCATGGTGACTTCTCTTCTGTGGTTTGAGCTTCTCTACACAGCTCCATGCACCACTGGTGCCATGGTCAGTACTACAGTGAGAGGCTGGAGAGGGATCAGAGCTTCACTGGTAGCTGAAGGGGAAAGGAGATGTGAAAGGACTGCTGGAAGGGAGAGCGGGTCTGTAGCAAGCCAAGCTTAAATCAATATAAACCACTGCAGAATCCACTCTAAACCTCCATCTTCTCAGAACACCCTCAAGCATCTCGGGCAGTCAGAACCGCTGACTGTTTTCAGCACTTGGGAAGCCACATTGATCATCCGTAATGCATGTTTACACAAGAGTTATTTACACAGATGTAAAATGCAGCAACTCATTGAATAATTTTTCCTCTCATGTCACGGAGCAGAAGAAAATTTGGCTGCTACATAGCAGTTTCTACTGAAGTGGCTAGGACATAATACATTAACATTCAGCTGAAGCAATCAGCTTGAGATATTTTGTATTGAATATATTCTGAAGAGTAATTAAGGTTCCTACAGTAAGCATGTTTGTTAAATTGGGTGTTACTACTCATTACTTAAAGCAGATAATGCTACACTGTTTCAAACAGCCTGTCTTGTCTCCTCCTGTTTTTCACATGGCCTCCCATGGTAATGCTCAAGTCTGTAGCTGTCAGAGCAGCAGCATCCAACATGCAGTTGGATGCTAAGCACATTCTTCCATTTCTCAGGGCCCACTCTGTCACTCTTGCTGACACACAGTACTTTCTCTTGTTACTGGAAGTTATGGGACTGCTCATCTTCCAGGCATTACTCAAAGGAGTAAGAGAAGCAGAGGCACTGAGACAAGGGTAAGATACCACCACTGCTTATAAAAGTGAGAGCACAGAGTCCTGCATAGTTTACATTACTAACTTGGTTAGTTAGGGCAGAGAGAATAAAAACTTAAGTCCCTTGAGGAGCAGGGATTTGCTGTAACCTCCAAATCTCATGATTTGTTTATCTAACTGCAATGCCCAGGCCTTATTCTTACGGTTCAGGACCAGAGTGTGTATAAACACCAAACGAAATGAAGTTCCTGCTTCTCCTGCAAAACAGTTACTGCTTTAGTATAATGCTATGTTAATGTGATTAGAATTTTCTCCATAATTAGAGTTTACATTATGGAACACCTCAAAGCATAAATGACACTGTTCCTGATACCATGCAAATACGTATCACTTAAATGTGCATTATTTGCAAGTCCCGAAGGAGCAATTGAGAAGTAAGCTAATTCTTCTGAGCGGGATTAGTATATCCCATGAGAAGCCATGTCACATTACAACTGATCTCTTATTTTTCTCTAAAAATGCAGTTGCTGTGTTTCTATGTACTGTATATGATCCATTTTCTTACATTTCAGCTCTGGGATAGCAGTCACTAGGGAGGATTTTTAATCTCATGACTTTTATTAAAACACAGGAGCAGAAGCATAAACCATATTATTGCTGAAGGAAGCTGGTCTGAGAAGCTGAATTCCCACATGCATGAGTAAGTGAATTACAAGTTAATCTATGTGCAAAAGAGTTTTAGTGATCTCTGCCTGCCTTCTGTGATTTCAGCTTTCCCTGGAAAAATGAACCAAACAACACCACAAACACATATTCTTCCATTGTCAAATATTTCTCATTTCTAGACGCAGTCCCTTGGTACCTTAGTAACTTCTTCTTCATTCTTCACGTGGATTACCAGTCACATAGGCAACAGGAACAATTTCCAGCAAGTAAGCACACTTGCCATGGAAACCTGCCAGCTAGTTGGTGAACAAGTGACATCTCCATGACTGGTAGAAGAAATCTCCACGTAATCTCTTTTATTTGACAAAAGCTTCTACACTAGGAAAGATCTGAAAAGTAGCCCAAGATTATCAACAGATTAAGGCAGGCGCTGTGTGCAGCAGTTCTTGGTTTGAGCGTTTATCATCATGCTAAGCTTTTCCAAAGTGTAAAAGTGACTGGAGGTCAAACTGACACCCTCTTTTGGCAATTTGCATGCTTGTCCCACAAATCGTGCATAATTCTTGGTTGTTCTAGAAACTGATTGAACAAATAACACATCGTATCCCATCTTTCTGCGCTCCTGTAAAGTCACTGATATTTTGGAACAACAGCATATTTGCGTATGACATAGTTATTTCTTGGCAGGATCCTCATTTTTGAAAGAGCTAACTTGTTTAACAGAATGTGAGTGCAAGCTTCTTGAGGAAGAAAGGTCTTTATTTTGGTTTATGTTTTGGGTTGTCAGCAGGATTTCCTATTTGGTGGTATAATTTGTCCCCTGATTGTTTCTGCATAGCCTGAAAGGTCAGATACTAAAGTCAAGGCTGTTACAGCGTAAGTTGAGTAGTAGTGAGCTCTGCTGTGTATGGTATCATATGGTGGGTTTGGACAATGTCATCTTCTTGCTCTTTTTCCTCTCAATCCTCCCAGTCAACTGGGCACTGGAACAGGCACCTTCCCTGTATGTCCTTGTTATGGTTCTGGTCAGAAATATCTTGCAGGGCAAACTGATGCTCATTGCCCTCATCTTGCTAATGATTGGGAATGAATATTCTGGTCTTTCATGAAATTATTTTGGTGAATGCATCAGGAGTGCATCTTCTCAATGTGTTTACTAGTAAATATTCATTTCTTAAAATTTAAACTATAATTCTGACTGTCATGGCCAAGAGTTTTCATCAAAATTCATGTTTCCAGAAGTCTAAAATGTACCTATGGTCCATGCAATACTGACTCTTACTAACTTTTTTACAGTTGCTTCTTACATACCTTCACCTGTCACTGCTGCTTTTAGGAGGAAGCATTTTATATCAAGGTGGTGTTGGATTTGCAAGGATCACAGTGTTGCTTGCACTTGCCTTTCCTTCTGTCAACAAATAAGGTTAATTATATGAGTGACTGCTCAGGATTACCTACAGCCTGGCTTCTTCTATTTCTATGGCCTTTAAAGGTTCCTCAGACTGGGTGACAACACTGTGACTGTAAATGTCCTCAATCTGAAAACTTAGAACGGTTCATGAAGAACGCATAGCCACGGGTGCTTTTTTTTAAAAACTGTGTCAGAGGCAATGTGATTCACAACCAGTTGTTTTCCATCCCTTGTAAGGCTCACACTTGTGTTGATGGGACGAAATTTGAGACACATGTTCAGAGGGGGGAGAATGGTCTCCAGTCACAGAGGAGCCTGAGACATTAGATGAAACCTAATGCAAAGACTACAGTCTTGAATGCCTGTGTTGCTTATTAAGCAAATTACTTCTCTCTAATCTAATATCAATGATTTTCTTTAGGTGTATTGAAATATGTAATTGTTTGCATACATGGATTTGTATAAGCCAGTTGGAGTCCTGAGAACAGAGAGAAGATTACATTAAGTGAGAGGCGATCAAGAAATATCAAAAAGCCAGAGACAGCTGAGGAATCTCAAGGCTATCTCAACTCATGAGTTTCTGAAAACTGAATGTGGAGAGTCATACACTAAGGAAAAAACATCCCTCCAGAAATTTTGAAAGTCTACAGCCTCTTGGGAATTTTTGGAGTTGCATTTTGTCTTTGATAATTTCCCAATGTCAAACTGAAATATGTTTCTCTATAGTCTTCACTGGAAGCCAGCATGCAGCAACACCTCTGAAGAGCTGAACTCCTAACTTGTCCTCAATTCTTTGGAAGATAGATTCCCAAATACCTTTAAAAACATAGTCTTTATATTGCCACATTTTTGAGAAGGCTAGAGAAGTCCTGCGAAGGACTACACCATGCAGAGGAAAACTTTTCATATTTTTGTAGGAGTCAGGAAAAAAATACAGAGAATCCCTCAGAAAAATTGGACAAGAGTTCAGAAAACGCAAAGCAAAATAAGAAAATTCCAGGAAGTATTATTATATGAGTAAAGGCCAGTGATGTCTGTACCATAATACAGACCAAAATAAAAAAACTTAGCATTTTCCATCCATATATTCCAGTGGCTTTGCCTCCTCAAATGTTTAAAAACATGAGCCTCAGAATTGCTCCTAGGCTTTCTTACAGCCCTCAGGGTCTGACAGAAATCTTTCAAAAAGTGTGGTTCTGTATGAAATAAAGAAAAAAGCCACAGAAAATGTGATATGAAAGTTTTACATTAAGAGGATAATAATTATGTTGAGTAATACCCACTGTGTGCTAGACACTTCACCAGATACTTCATAAGGAGAAAAGCCTTTGCTCCAAGGAGCTCACAATCTCATGACTGCAAATTCAACCTTAATGTTTTATTTATTTCCTTTGTTTTGAGTCTTACTATGACTTTAAACGTTTTCTCAGAATAGTTGGAGGTTTGGAGTTTGAAATATATAAATATGCATTTGAATGATAACAGTGCTTTTAGTCTAAAGGCTTTTATCTCAGGCATTTGATAATAATTACTCTATAAATAAATATCACAGTGCTAGATAGATACAAGCAATTTAATCTAAATTATTAATTTGTCGTCTTAGCTAATTAAACTTCCCTGGCCAAACCATGCCTTGCATATATTCAAATTTGCAAAAAAGGAATAACAGGACAGAACAACAATACTTTTGGGACCTGTTTTTTCAAGACGCTGACTCAGAGTAGCCGACCACACTGAAAAGTCAGGGCCAGAGCAGACTTTGAAGGAACTCTGTAATGCTAAAGGGGGAGAGCATCTGTTATGCTGATATCTCTTAGGGCTGAACATAAAACTGTCCTCTGGGGTATTGTTAAATTGGAGACAAACACATCCACATCCCTGCTGTAGCTCTCATACAGCAGCGAGCAGACATTTCGGTTCAGGACCATCTGACTTTTTGTATTTGCTGTTTAGACTAGGGATGACAGCATGTGTTAAAGTATTACAATTATTTGGATCGCTCTGTCTCCTTCAGCTAATATAAGGCTTATGTCTTATTTTACCTGCCTTCAAGTCTTCATTTAATAATCAGGTCAGTGCACACAGTCCACATTGAGAACAGTGTGCCACCACAATGAGGGAGGAGAACCACAATGTTCAACATCATCAGACAATAATGACTACAACTGTGTCTTTAATACAGGGTGGCTCAAAAATACGAAGTGAGCATCTGGGAATGACACCCTGGTCACTGTGGCACTCCACAAAGATGGTCTTTAGCTCTAATAGTTCTTTTAGTTATAGAATCATAGAATGGCTGAGGTTGGAAAAGACCTTTAATATCATTGAGTCCAACCATAAACCCAGCACTGCCAAGTCCAACACTAAACCATGTCCCTAAGCACCACATCTACACATCTTTTAAATACCTCCAGGGATGGTGACTCAACCACTTCCCTGCACAGCCTATCTCAATGCTTAAAAACCCTTTTGGTGAAGAAGATTTTTCCTAATATGGAACCTAAACCTCCCCTTGTGCAACTTGAGGCCATTTCCTCTTGTCCTATTGCTCATCATTTGGGAGAAGAGATCAACACCCATCTTGCTATTCAAAGCAATTTCAAAGGCCAAGATGATCAAGTAATTGTCAGGTACTAAAATACATGACCTGACATTTAAAGAGTTAAGGAAGAAGAAACCCCTAGATACTGACCATTTGGTCAGGAGTGCTTGACAAAGGGGAGGAAATTTCTGGCACAGGTGATGCAACTCCCTGGGGGTTCCCCAAAATACCTCCTTAATTTTCAGTATTAATGACTAAAAGCACAGGTTATAGAGAAACGGTGGCACTTTTGGAACTTTTAACTAGAAAGAGGATGGTGAATACTGGGGTTGAGGTAATCCATAATACAGCATACCATAGAATTTAACTGTATTAGACCACAAAAAAGTGTTGTCCAAGTTTTCTTGAATCAACAAATGTCATGATTCATTATTTCTATCACAGAGTTTTTTTGGTTGCCTTTTGGTCACCTAAAAGGCAAGACTGCCTTTTAACTTCGTTTAATTTGCCTTGGTGCATCTTGTGTATCCACAGCTTAACATCTGTAGATACAGGCACAACAGCTGACTTAAAAGGTGGACTGACTCCTTCCTTAAATGATATGCAGTGTTTAAACAAGCAGCTTACCCTAGCTGAAAAATAAGCATTATTTCCTATATTGACAAGTACCTTGAACAAGATGAAGGAAAAGACTCCATATGAGGGAAAAGTTCATGCCTTTAAGAAATTGTGAATAAGAGGATTATGTAATGGTTGGAATATTGAGCTTGCAGATGTGTGGCAACTGGTTTGTTCCTTTTTTTTTTTTTTTTCCATGCAGTGTATTTCCACATATTACATAGTTAATTGTATTTGACATATCATATATTTTAACTTCATGATATTTCCTTCAAAATTTACAGTTTAAGGGGTTAAAAAAACCCCACAAATACCAAAATACCAGATGAAAACAAGCTAAAGAACTGATGTGTTTTATCTGACATGTTTGTTACAAAAGAAACACAAAAGCACAAAAACCTGGGACTGAAAAGTTCAGGATAGTATAACTGATACCTGCCACCATAATAAACAGTGCTCTCCATTACTGCATGTCTTCGTCTCAGCACGACCCTGTTCATTTGGGCCAGAGTGCAATCTCAGAAGGTCAATATACAGNCAGACGGTTGAGGTTGGAACTAGAGAAATGACCGTGCTTAATGTAGTATTTGCATATGTTTTCATACAATTTGTGCTGTCAGTTAAAGAACAAGTTACTAGATCTTTCCCAGTTCAGAGTGCCTTGTGAGGGAGTATTATTTTGTGTCCCACACTGAAAGAAGAGTCACAGTGTTTCAGCATAGTGTTTGAAAGATCACATCTATGGTGTACATATATCAAACAATTCAATATCCATAGATAACTTTTAACAATAATAATTTGCTAAACTGTTAATTTCATTTCAATTAACTCTTTAGATGTTGCATATTACGTCAGGAAACATCTTAAAAATTAGTTATTTTCACTAAATTTAGGTTTTTGAAAGATCACAGTATAGTTTCATGCTGACTCAATGCCATTTCATGAAGAAAATGGGACTGCACTGGGAGCAACGTTTGTGTTTTATTATAGGAAAACCAAGATTTAAATTAGTTCATAAGCTCAGCATCAAAGAAAAAATGTTACATATAATAAGTTGCACACTAACCTGTGTGTGCATGCAAATAACTGGAAGAACACTTAAAACAAAGTAACTGCAAAATATAGGGATATAGGGTAAAATCTCTTGGTACAAATGCTTTAAGGAAAGGGAGTGTTTTCAAGACCTACCACTGATTTATAAAACCAACACTAGAAAACAGAATGTGTGTGGGTGAACAAACATTAGAGACTGAGAAACATAAAGCTGCTTTAAGCAGAAAATTATACTTGTGCAGATGCCATTGTCTAAAAGAGAGTCTCACGGTTTTAAGTTCCTTTGTTTATTTGTAGATTCCCTAGTGTTGTGTGTTTTGTAATTTAGGAACTATTGAAAAAATTGCACATGACCAAACGAGAAAAATCTGCCAAGAACTCGTGAGTGCATGTTGACTTAAACCAAAGATGTAAATTGGTATCTTTTGGTATGATTACTTTGATAACTCTTATTTATAAAATAGAACCCACTATTAGAGATGATATTGTGAACATTAAAACTATTTATATTACAGCATATTGTATGTAAAAAAAATCGCCTGGGAGGAATTAATACATATTTATCAATCTTGAAATTAAGGAAAAATTCAGTTCGTAACCATCTCAATTTTGTTTCCTAAGAATTAAAAAAATTATTCAGAATATGTTTTATTTTTAGGATTCTAGAATACTTCATCAGAGAAATCCCATTTCTCCAGATGTGGTACTGTTATCTTCAGGTTTAGTCTGAGCACTGATTATCCAGCTGAAGGAAATGACTTCATTGATATGATTTTGCTTACTATACTGTATGATGCCTTAAGGATTATTTTTGGCCTAATTTCCTAAGGGAAGAAGGGCTCTGGTGTTGCTTTCTGTCTAGATATATACCTCCCCTCAGGTAGCTGTGGAGCACTTGGGATAATTTCAGGGGATGAGAGGATGGGCCCAAGTGAGGGCCCAGGCTGAGCAGGCACCGGACCAGACTCAGCACCAGTTGAGAAGCTGTCTCTCCCCTTTGCTTCATGTGTATTTGCAGCCTGGTCTCAGCAGGGGCTTTTCCTTGCTCAGTAGATGAGGGGAGAAGCAGGGCATTGCCTCACAGTGGGGAAGATGCAGAAAGCAGCCAGGGACTCTGTAAAGATCTGAGGTGCTATGTGGAGGACAGAGCCTGGGGAGCGCTGTGTGTATGGGACAAAACTGGGAGTAGAAGAAAAGGATGATGTGCATGTGGAAAAGAGACCTACGACATGAAGCCACAGACCTGCAGGCTTCACAAGTTTGCACTGCAGAGTTCAGCTTTTGAACACAGTGGGCAACTTCAGCAGAGTCATACAAAGGAAGTACATGTCCTGTACGAGTGGGATCATGAACACGTGGACAGAAGTTAGGGCAACAGGAGCAGTTCACGCGCGCTGGCGGGGATGTGATACTGCTCCTCTGCCTTAATAGGCTCAGAGGAATTTGTATATGAAGTATTTGCACATCAGAGGTTGGCAGCATGCATTTTTTCCTTGTGTTTCCTGTCTCATGGGATGCAACCAGTATACAGCAAGACCACAAAAACTCCTCATCCTCTCAGCCCGTGGCCAAATACTCAGACTGAGGATATAAAAGGAAAATCTGGTAACAGAGAAGCAAGTTCACTTTCTTCTCCATACTGACTATCATAAGGCTGCCACTGCAATCCTTTAATAATCTCATGATTCAGCTTTATTAAATAACCTTTCTTGGCCCATGTAACCCAGATGGATTGTGCAGGTACCTCAGCTGAAAATACTGTACACCTAGGAGCCTTTGCTAGTGCTCTTGGCATTACAGGCTACAGGCTGGCACTAATCCTCTTTGCATTTTTCATATTTGTTTCTGAAGAGACATCTGGACCCAATTAGTGAATATATTCTAAAAGATTCATTTAACTAGAAATGCCAGGAGTAAATCTGATTCTTCAGCCTTGTAATGGGAACTCCAGCATGGGGCAGAACCTCACTCACAGGGGCTATTTCTGGTGGATAAAACACACAAGTAATCTGAAAAAAACATTGGCTTCTGAGTGAAGGCAACTAACTTCCATCTCTGTCTTCTTTTGGGTGCACATCCTTTCATAGGTGAGGTCCCTAGGACTAAGACTTGTCCCAGCTGACACACTGATTTAGTGATACTGTCTAAAAATTAGGTAGCTCACACTTTGGCCTCTGATAGTCATTCATTTGTTCATACAGATAGGGAAATACCAGTAATTCCCCATTTCCTTTAGGTCTATAGGCTGTTGGAGATGTTGGTTCGTGTGTTCAGTTTTGGTTAGTTGTTTGAGGAGGAGCAATAAGAGGAAGGGAATTGTTTTTGTTGATGGTGCTGCTTCTTCTTGAAGGAAGTCCCTAATATTTTTAGCAATATCGTTCCTCTGCCAGGTTTTTGCTTAGAAATTTGAAAGGCATTCTGGATAAATAGTGAGGTCTTGTTTGCACTTATTTCACCAGTAAAACTTGTACAGAAATTAAGTATAAATTGGCAAATACCAAATGGTTCAACTTTCTTAAAGGGGACATGGGGCATTTTTAGTCAATGAATGGGGAAAAGATCAAATTTCGTTGTCATATAACTCAGATTGAATATAATAATTTATGTTTCTTACTTAATATGATATAAGCACCATTATTATCCAAAATATAAGAAAATACATTTCCACTGGCTTGAAATGTATGATTATTCTCCAAGTCATCCTTGTCCTAGGTAAACATGTGCACAACTGAAATGAATGTCAGTGCATCTCCAGTGGCATCGCAGGAAATTCGAAAGCACTATCCCTGTGGAGAAGTTTACTCTCCTCCTTTCTGTTAGCAATGAGTCTGTGCAGTCTAGCTTATTGAAACTTAGAAGAGCAGAAAGGTATTTCAAATCCCAGGCACTCAATGAATGAGATGTGAAATGAATTTCATGTGGATCAGCCCCCTGGAGGCTTGTCACAATAGATAAGGTGAAGTGGATTGATGCTGCATTAGTTCATGTATGCTTCTGAGTAGCAGAGCTAATAACTGAATCGTAATTTCACTCCAGGACACAAGGCTACTATATACTGTCCTCCTTTGATCTCTTCACCCATTGCAGCAAACTCGAAAATATCATAATAACACTTTCTAAATACATGCAGGAAGAAAAACAGTAAAATCTTACAGAATACCCAGAATATTCCACAAGCAGCACCTATTATTAACCCCTTTAAAAAGAAAGGTGCCAGACATACTTTTTATTTCTAGTCCTCAAAGTATGTAAGCTTAGTTTCAATTATTTGTATGTGGGGCAGCAGTAAAAACTTCATGTGTGACAGGCTGGGCTTGTGTTTTACAAATTCTTCCACTTCACTCTTATTTAGAAGATGATATATAGACACTGGAGCTGATACTGTTATTGAAAAGCATACTTTGCTTAGACCACATCGACACATTTATTTTTCCTCCATGAGCGATTAATTACATAATTAATGGAGTACTGCGGAGGTGTTGCTTTTCACCAGCTCTCAGTAGCTGAGTACTCTCAGTAGGTACTACAGAGGCTGTGTGGGAACAAGAAGGATGAAATGTAACGTGTTAGGACATTGATCTGGGATTCTCAGTGTGGAAAGATGAAGTGTTGTGGGTTTTGTTAGCTGTTGTTCCAGTATCAGCTCTTCCAAGCACCCGCCTCCTGCCTGCCAAGTCACCAGGTAGGAAGCGCTACTACCAGCAGCAAACACTAACTCTGCACATGACCAAAACTTTTGGTTTAATACAAGAAAATACCAGAGAGTATTGGTTGGTCTGGTTACTCCTTCTCCTCCCTTTACATCAGAAGTTGTCTCCAAAACATGTTGAGTTACTGTAATCCCAGGAAACACCAGATTTACCTGAGAAACAGCAGATCTACCCTAGAGATGCTGCTGCATCAGATCCCTTTGTTAATGCTGCTTCGGTGCAAGTCACACACCATTCAGGTGCCTCAAGGGACCCTTTGAGAGTAAAAATAAACCACTGCTTACTCCTGTGATTTTGGGTTAATAAAAAACTGCGCTTTTGTTTTCTGAGGTATTTGCGTACCGTAATTTCTCACATGATTCATTTTCTGCAAATTCTAGGTGAATTATGGACTGAAACTTTTCATCTTATGTCTCTGTGATTTTTTTCTTTTATTTTTTTTCTTTTTTTGTGTATCCATTCCATTTATTTTGATTGACTTCTGCATCACATAGCAAAGCCCGGCACAGTGTGCATTGGCAGCAACTTTAGGTGCGGGGTATTTTATAGCTCACCATTATGGCTGAGCAAACGAAGGAGGGATAGCGCATGTGTTACTATTGCCTCTAATCTAAACACCCAACAAGTGAATACTAGGGAAATCAGTGTCTTTGCAGTCAGAGATAAAATTGCAAACCGTTACCACTTATGACTAGCTTCCTGCTCTGATTTAAGTAAGGGAGGCACAACAAGACAGCTTATCATCGCAATGTATTTTTTATTTAATATAAAATTTCTAACAAGTGGATTCTGGAGTTACCACAATCTATGAATCACAATGTAGATTAATACTTTCCAAATCATTTGCATCCATTCAAGTTAATAGAGTTGTAGTTGAACCTTCTTTTGTGAATGCTCCTCGAAAGAGATAAAGTGTGTTCCTTGACTCCGAATAAAGGCACAATGAAAGATGATTAAACACTGATTTGTAGGTAAAAGGAAAAAGCATCTAATGAAAATCCTCCTTACTTTTAAGGGAAACAAGGTCTGAAATGCTTTTGAAATCTGAAATCAGAATGCCCCAGTAAATCATAATTTGAGAGATGAACAAATTGCTCCATATAATCAGCCTATTTTACTGATAATAAGATGATAACATGATAGTACCTATTGCTCCCATCTGTCCTTTGGTATTCCAATGTTCTCATTACCACAGGCTGAGAATTCCCATTTCAGAAGCAATCCTCACATCTATCTTAATTCTTGTTCTGTTAATCACTATTTGTTTTCTGGTTTGTGTTAAAGAACAAGTTTTATTTGCTGCTAACTCAGTTTTGGAGTTTGTCCCCTGAGATTTCATAGGACTTACTTCCACTATGTCAGAGAACAGGCAGATTTTTGCTTGCCAGGTTCTCAAGCCTTTGTTTCTCAAGTCATACAAGTGTGTTTGTTCTAGCACAAAAACACAAGCCAGGCTTCCATATCTATTTCCCCTGTAATTTAATAACTTTAATGGACCATTTCTCTAGGTAATTAACTGCTGTGTGGGGAATTTGCACACATCTCAGTTGACAGATGTTCTTCAGTGTTCCATTTTAACAGTGCATAAAAAAACCCCAAAGACGTTGTGAGTAACAACTGTAGGAGAGGCTTTTGTCTGTCATTATACAAATAGGATTTTAATGTATATGAAATTTGTTATAAAGTCGCTGCTTTTAATTTCTTTAATGATTACTTAGGGTCTACAAAATGGATGTACACTTCTGCATCAGTGGCAGAAGAGTCTTTCCTGCTTTCATAGCAGTGTGGTTCTGCAACCAAGTATAGATGGTCCATTACATGGAGAGGTCAAGGAAACTCTCCTCTGTTAATCCTGCAGATTTTTAGTGTCCCCAGATAATCATGGAGGAGCCCTAAGGCTGAAGCACAGTGTTACTCTGTTTTATTCAGGAACCAGTACCACCCAGGAGGCAGTGCCAGGCTTCTGCTGCCCAATCATCCCTCAGGAAGATTAAACACTGTGATGAGGATTTGGTCCTTTATATTTCAAATGTAAGGCTTTTTTCCGTATTATCAATGGTCCCCAACTATTCAAGCTTATGCATTTTTCACTGATGTAGTAGTTGCGTGTAAATTAGCTCACCAGTAACTGTCACCTCTCCAGAGACCACTCTGTAAATTGCCATTAACTGATATGGACACAAGCAGGTAAGCATGTAAACACATAAACCTTTCTTAGAAAACAAAGTGCTTCTTTGTCCTAAGAGAATTTTCTTCTCTTTTTCTGCTTGAAAGTTATGAGGTATGAATATTCTTGAGGAATGAAGTAAACAGAACAAGTAGTTAAGATTGTCTATTGTCCTTGGGCTCAGCTCTCTCGATGACACTGGTCACCTGGTTCTGAAGCTCCTTATTTTTCCAAATCCAGCCTTTTTCATGCTCACAGTGTTAAGGACAGATGTCTTGCGATTAGTAGGTTACTGTCACTGTATATGCCTGCTAATGGAAAACATACAAGACACAAGAAATGTGCCATAGTACTCCCAGGTGCCTAACAGCTTGGAAAAGAGCCATTCTCTTGCCAAGTTCTTCATGGAGAGTAGCTGAAAGCCTTTTCAGCTACACTTTGTTCTCTAATGTAACTAATCTTGTTTTATTGCTGCTTTCTTAGATAGGTACATCTCAATTTGAATGGTGTTTTTTTTGTTGTTGTTTCAGGTTGAGGTTTTTTTGTTGTTTTAGTGCAAAAAAAGCTTGTCATCATTGTCCTCCTTTTTAATCTCCTGCATACAGTCTAAGGTTATAGGGATAGCATTTGTGGCAACAGAAAGATCTTAAATAATGTTAGGGGTACAAAGCATTTTAACTTGCCAACAATGAGTTAGAAATGTCTGGACTTTAAATCAGGCATGTGGTGGTAATGTAGAACATGCATGCTGTGCAGGATGTCCTGAGGCTTGTAAGATCAATTCAGCTTTGCTCAGCCATGTTGACAGTGACTGTCTGAAAACGCTGACATGGCTCAGCTTGATAGGCTGAAGAAATTTAACTGCTTTGATAAGGTTAAAGGGGGAATCCAGGCAAGAATAGAAAACAAAGCAGAGCACTGCTCAGAAGCTCAACTGCACACCATAGCAACCCGTTGACGACTGACAACACAACTAGTGCAAATTACCTTTCCTCCAGAAAAAAAATTAACAAGCCCTGTGTTAAAAAGGAATCAGTTGGTCTCTAGAATCTCTCCTGCTCTATCTGCTGTCTGGCAATGACACCAACAAAGCCAATTACACTTTCTGTATCATAAGCCCTGTCAGTGTCATGGGGCTGAGAGCTTCAGAAGAAGACATTGCCTCCAAAACGCAAAATCGTATCCTGGATTTAAACTTTTCTACCGGAGAAGAACTCAGCAAGTAGGTGTATGGCTTTTAAAAACCTTTTGGTAGAGGAAATAAAGCAGTGACTTACTGCAGAAAAGCTGATAGAGCTTTAGGGTAAAATTGGAAGCCCACTTGCAAGGGACAGTCAATGAAAGGGACCTCATGCTAAGACCTTTGACAAATTGGTTTCAAATCCCTTATCGTACGCACATAGTTCAAGTCTGCTCTTAAGTCTTTTAAAGACTGTATTACTTCATCTGTCTATTGACTCATTTTCTAGATGAAAGCTGGTTATTTTCTGAATAACTTATTAATACAATATTGCTCTTGAAATAACTTTTGTCTACTTTACTGCCTTAACAAAAAAAACCACACTCCAAAATTTGTCATCAGTCACCATCCACCACACAATGCAACATATACACAAAAGGCACAGGCATTATTAGGCATCTGCCATGACCAGTTACAGGAACTAAGCCCCTCCAGAATGTTTCATCACTTTCTGTTTCCACCAAAGCTTGTGTCCTTTGGGCTATTTCTAGATTTTGTGGTCTGCAAAGAAACACAAGCAGTATTTGATGCCTGGAACAGGCCAGGCTGACTTTTGTGAGACCCGATCCTTATTCCTTGTCTGACAGACATGGAGGGATGATAACCAAAACTAGCCTCCTGAGATGTACAAAATTCCTGGTTAAGTGGGAAACAAAGGGATCTAATCAGTTGCTAAATTAAAGAATAATTGAGTGCTTCAGGGGGTGGGATTGAGAAAACTGTATGGAGAAGGGCTAGGAGAAACTCAAGATAGACAGGAAGTAATTTTTAGGGAGCTACAGGTAAGGCCAAGCAGGCATAACATGCCTTAGAATAGCTAGTACAGAACTATGGGCAATGCAACACCTTCTGGAGAGCAAAGTGATGAAAACCTGCACTGTTAGGACTTGATCAAACCAAATTACATGGAAAAAAATATTGTGTTGGCAGAGATTCAGGGATATATGCTAACCTACTTCAAATAGGTCTGTGATGTGAAAATCCTTATTAATCTAACAGGCCTAAGTAATGGAAAATGTAGATGAATAAGTAAAAAGAAGTAATCAGAAATGTAAGGCAAAACTATAGATCGGAAAAAAAAAATGCATGGGATCATACAGTGCTACATTTTGCTCAGTATTATGTTTCTAGAAGACACCAAATCACTGACATTTCGGGGTTATGATAAGATGTCATTAGTCATGCTGGTGTATAATTTGGAAGAGTGGTTACTTTTCTGATAAAAGAATTTCATGTGGTGTTTTTATACTGAACTATCAGACTAAATTCAGGAAATCTTGGTGCATATGTCCAAGCTATTCAGGCTAACTTGGATGAAAAGGTTTGGGGGCTTTTTTGGTTGTTTTTTTTTTTTTTGCTTAGAGAGTACTACTTATTGCCTTCTTTCAATTGGCATTGTGTTGCAGGAGGGAATGCAAAGATTAGCCCTTTTACTTAAATTTGATAAATCTTATTTTTGGCTATTTTTTCTACTGGGAATTGAGAAGAAAAGCAGGTGGCATTGTCCCCCAGAGATACAAGAGAACCAGAAACTGCAGCTAAATATGAATTAGATTTATTAGAACAAATCTGGAGGAAAATGGCACAGAAATAAATGATTTTTGTTTTGTTGCCTTCAGTCTAAAAGTTACAATGGTTCATATATTACACAAAGTGATTGTATTTCTCAAATGCAATCACTTAAAAAAAAAAATTACTGACAGTCAGAGTATCATGCTGGCCTTCAGAAAGCAGACTGGGCTTCTAAAAACAGGTGCCTTGATAATTTGGATGACAACCTTAACACTACTTCAAGCAAAGAAAGAATAAATCCTACACCAGTGTTTTGGTGCTTATAGCCATTTCAGGGAGATTATTCTATGGGAAACCTTGGCAGAGATGCCCCATCTCATTTTATTGGGTAATCTTCTAGGCAGCAGGAGAGTTACAAGACAGGACAGAATGATGTGACCTTGTCCACTCACGTTCTTTATCTAGTTTTCTAGCCTTTCCCTATAACGCAATGACTCTTCTGATGTTACACTTAAATGCCCTGAAGATTAGTCAGTCGTCTCACTCACGACAAAGTTGCTGGGGCCTGCCTCATGTTTCTTTCTTTTGATCTCCAATTTCTTGCTACATAGAAAAAGAAACAATTGAGGAAATGGTCATTAGTCCAAGTTCCATTTGTTTCTTTTGTTTGTTTAAGTTCTTACTGTTTCAATGTCAAAATACTGTGTTTATATATTAGTGTCATTTAAAAGTTTGTGTTTCTTTGTGTGTAGCATATATTCTCATGTTGACTTTCTATAATGTTAACCATTAAAATAATAATGTAATTATTACTGAGCATGAACTCTTCAAAAATGTTTCGGTATAGAAATTTTATATTGGCCAGTGTTAACTAGCACTCCTGGATTCCATTGTGATGCTGCCACTGGTTTTGTGAATAGACTTGTTTAAGCAACTGTATTGCTCTGTACGCGTTCTTCTTCCAAAATGTTTGTCTCTTTTGCTGACTCAAAGTATTACACTAGAGCAAGATAATGTACATTCATACATACAAAATAGTAAAGGCTTGACATTCTCACAACTGAGGGATTTAAGGTGAAAGTAGAATTTGAAATGCAGAAATTAATGTGGATAGTAACTTATTTAAACTCACATCAAAAATATAAGATGCACAGCTTTTGTCTGGGTTTTATTACCTCAGAATTTTACTTGGGACCCAGGAGATGTGCAGCAGAAATTTCTACTTCTGAGAAGACTTTCATTGTAAAAGTAATACAAATTTCCTTGTCTTGATTTCTGTGATTCCATAGATGCATAAATGCATGTACAGTTTTTAAAATTTATAAAAGTAGCTGTTGGGAGCAGGGGGTACTAGTCACACCAACACACATTTTTGTTTTGTTTGTATAATACTTTAGACAATCGTGGTTTATTCACCCAGTTCTGTGCATTTGTAGTGCTCACATACTACTTCTCACGGTACCAGAACTGCGGTACCACAGCAGTGACACTTCCCATTAATTTTCTCGGAGCAGTTATATTAATATTTTTTAAAATTTGTTCACTTTTGTGGGAACCTAACTTAGCCTTCTTTTCATTTTCATTTATTTAGCCAAGATGAAGAGATATCTGTAACTCTTGTTTTTTAATGTAACAACCTTTTTTTCTCTAAGTCAAGATTTCTTCATTTAAATTTATCAGTTTCTCGGTTCCTGTTGATTTGATATATAACCAAATCAATGGTGTGGTTTCAGAAGTATGTTCAGGGTATTTAATTTGACATTGTACTTTGCCTAGATTCTACCTCTCCTCCCAAGTTATGTCACTGTTTTGAGTAGATGATTTTAGAGTATCTTGGGCTTTTTGTGCAGCAATTGTTCTTTCAGATGATGCAGCATACCTCCAAAGGCTGTGAAACTGCCATTTAAACAGGCATCAGCTACGTGTGTACCCACAGGCACCAAAGAGCTCTATGAAAACTCTGGTTGTTGCATGTCAGATAATATAACCAGGAGGAAAACAACATGAAAAGATTGCTTAAATGATCAAAACAGAAACTATGAATAACGACACGACACTGAGCATTTCTGAGCGTTGAACCAGTAACAAAGCACACTTCTCAGTTCTCCTCCAACACAACCTGTCAGGAAAACAAAGCAAGTCAAAAACAAGTAGCACAGACACGTCTTCTTTCTCCTACCTTTTGATCCATGGCCTACTACTTTGAAGAGTGAGTTGCATAATAGCTTGAATGAACTGTTAGCATTTTAATTATTTAAAAGGTCATCTGTGTGGGAGAGCTATGCTAGAAGTTAGCGAAGATTTTTGAAATCAAACAGAAAAGACAGGAACAAACTACAGGCAAACTTATAAAGGATAGTTGAAGTGGAGGAACTCACCTTACAGAAAAGTCTTCATGGAGACCACTTGACTCATTCACTTGCCTGTGGCATTGAAGAACTGCATTGAATCTAACCATGTGTACAGTCACAGCATTCATATCTCCTTATTTAATAGAATATAATTTGTTTTTATTTTATATATGCTTCTGCTGTGCGATTGATTTAATATCCAGTTACCACTGATAAGTTTAGAAGTTGTATGATAAAGCTTTTTTCTAAAGAGGAATGATGACCCATAATTTTGACTTGTGGGATACCAACTGCCACTTTTAATTGGAAATCAGCAGTCAGTTCCAAAACCAAGCTATTTTTTACTTCTAACAAAAATGAAATAAAAAAAAAATCTGTGACTAAATGAGTTGGAACTAGGACTGTCACAAGAAGGTTCAATAGTTGTAGAACAGAATACATGGCATACCTACTCGGTTACTAGGCTGTCTGCAAAAATAAGGTCATGTTTAATGACAAAAGTAGTGCGTCCTGATATCCTGAAATACTTTAAGACTACAGAGAGACAGAAGTTTATGTAGTGATTGATAGGGCTTGCTAAAGACAACGCAAGTGAAGAAGTATTAGAAACTCCCTTAACTATTTAATAGAAATGTGGTATTACAGACACAGTTTTGGAGCAATGGTAGTTGAGTGTGTGTATCTATCTGTGGGATTCCAGGATTTTCTTTTCTTAGCAATCCCTGAAAACTAAATTTCGAAGTTTGTTTGGTTTCTCCTTGAGATCCAAGCATCATTTTACTGGAAGAGATGCATAAAACTTATGTATATTCTCCTAAAGCTTTGGTATCCCTGTGTTTTGTACAGTTCCAACACAGAGTTTTAAGCAGCCAGTCTCAGGTTAAACTCATTCCTGGAGCTTCTCCAGAAGCCTGAGTGTTCAGCGTCACTGCTTCAGTTCTGGCCCATCTAACTGCCACAGCTACTTTCTGTTTTCTTTCAAGGATGTGTTTCAGAAAAGGGCAATAGATAGCGGAGAGGTATTTCACATACGAATTAATGTAATAGCAGGGAGGATCAGAGAATCATAGAATGTACTGGCTTGAAAGGCGTGGGGGTCAACAGCTGGCCTGCAGGCCTCACAGAAAGCTTTGACCTTGACAAGATCAAGCTGTACCCTTGAAAGAAGATAAACAGCTTTTGAGGAATTCGAAGAACGTAGAAGGACGATGTTGACAGAAGCTAACAAAGACACGTGGGCAAGAAATGTTAACCAAAAAGAGAATGGTAGTAACAAGCAAAAACCAATTATTGTGTGACACGATGGTTTAGAGCTAAAGCTAGAGAGTATAAAAGAAGAGCTGTAAAAAATAAAGTTGGCTATTGCTGCTATTGCTGCTTAACTTGTCCAGTGTCATGTCCGTCTCAACTACAACAGGAAGGGACCACTAAAGGCCATCTAGTCCAACACCCCTACAATAAGCAGGGACATCTCTTAACTAGGTCAGGTTGCTCAGAGCCCCATCAAGCCTGACCTTGAATGACTCCAGGGATGGGGCCTCCACCACCTCCCTGGGCAACATACTCCAGTGATCCACCACCATCATGTTATAGAACTTCTTCCTAATGTCTAACCTAAATCTACCCTTTTCTAGCTTAAAATCATTACCCCTTGTCCTGTTGCTACAGATCCTCGAGAATAGATCTCCTCCTGCCTTCTTATAGGCCCCCTTCAGGTACTGGAAGGTCACTATAAGGTCCCTCTGGAGCCTTCTCTTCTCCAGGCTGAACAACCCCAACTCTCCCAGCCTGTCTTCATAGGAGAGGTGCTCCAGCCTGTGTGCTGGATCACTTTTGTGGCTCTCCTCTGGACACATTTCAACAGGTCCATGTTCTTCTTGTGTTGGGGGCTCCACAGCTGGACGCAGTACTCCACCTGAGGTCTCACCAGGGCAGAGTAGAGGGACAGAATCACCTCTCTCGATCTGCTGGCCACACTTTTTTTGATGCAGCCCAGGATGCGATTCGCCTTGCCCTTGGCTTTTTTGAACCGCATGAGGTTCATCTGGGCCCACCTCTCCAGCCTGTCCAGGTCCCTCTGGATGGCACCCCATCCCTCTGGCAGATCAACTGCACCACCCATCTTGGTGTTACCAGCAAACTTGCTGAGGGTGCCCTCGATGCCACCGTCGATATCATTAATGAAGACATTAAACAACACTGGTCCCAGTACAGACCCCTGAGGGGCACCACTTGTCACCTTTTTCCAACTGGACATTGATGATGTCCAGATGCATAGAGGATGCATAGAGGGACTTGAAAATGCACGTTATTTAAATACACAGGGAGAGGATATATGACTCAGAGGATGGGAAGGCAGGAGCAGGGTCATCGGCTTGAGAAAATATTGGCTTCTCAGCAGTTGGCTTTTCAGAGCAGATCACTGCTCTGAAAGACCTCAGCTGCTTCACCTGTAACACCAAAAACAATGTAAATCTCTCAGTATGAGCATTCTTGGTGTTTCTAACTGCATGGTTGCATTTCCACAGTTGTTATAATCTTCTTCAGATGGACCATGGGTAATTAAGGGTGAAGGACAGAAAAAGAAGAGTAATGAGGATGGAAAGCACAGCATTAAAAAGTGGTAACAAAGTCTAAAACAACAGTGAATGAGGCAACTGGTAGTGGGATGCTGTTGCAACGCAATTGTTTGTCTGTGCCTCTCTCTTCACATGTAGGAGTATTTAAAGCACTATTTTGCTATTGTACTTGCACTGCAGAAAGTTAATGATATCTGCCCAAGGAAGAAAATCCGTTCTCCATCCTTTTAAGTCAGAGAACTAAACACAAGTAACTTTTGTAGTCTTCCCCTTTAGATTCTCCAGAATCTACCATGACTTCTCTAGGGTTTTGTTTTGGAGAACTAGCTGGGTCCTCCCTTTGCAGACATGGGAGTCACTGAAAGACCTTTGCAATGGGCTTAGACACACAGATCCTACCAAGTCATTTAGGGAGTGGCCTAACTTCTACCAAGTCATTTAGGGAGTGACCTGACTTCTCCAGCCATTAGGTTCAGGAAATTATCTCTGGGGGAGGTTTTGTGGGAGGTAACCATAGTAGTCTTGTAAGAGTTTTTGGACCTAGGTGTCGCGGTCGGGCGCGCAGAGGTCCCTCCACCTCCCAAAGGGAGAAGGGTTGAGGGTAAAGAGCAGGTTAGTGTGAGCACTGTAGGGACACAAAGTGGTATGTGGTACATGGAGAGTGAGGAAAGTCTGGAAGTGTCACCAAAATAGAAGTATGAGGGGTGAGGCACTGGAATTTGGAGGAGAATATAGAGAGATATGAAAGGAAAATTTGTTTGTGTGTTATATACTTCAAGGTTGCTACTATGTTGAGCATCCATGTCTAATACTCAAAAAATTTCTCATACCATTTAATTAAAAATTGCATAGATGGCCAGAGAGGTTTTGCTCTTTCACTCTTACTGTTTCTCATTAAATGGTCTATTGGAAGCTACAAAAGGAGTAAAGAGGTATTTCTCTCCTTATAACTCATGTATGTCTTAATCCTACTATGATAGACTATGGTAAGTAGGGTCTTATGAATGTCTTTTTGAAGGTGAAGCTACCTTTCTTACAATGAAATTTAAAAATAGTCATGAACTCCTTCTGTTTCCTCTCTGCTAAGCAATCTTACACAGCAAAACAGGGTCACTGTGGTCATATTTTCCAGGCTGGAAGAGAAAGCTTGGTGTGCATAGATTTTCTGCCATCAAAACTGAAAACCTTGCCCCTGCAGCAAAATTGCAGAGCAGGTGCTTTATGCAGCTCACCCCATATCCCACAGGATCCCAGCAGTGTATGCCAAAGGAGTCCACCACAGCTCCTTCCCAGCTGCTGTGTTCTTCCCCAGGGACATCAGGGCAAGGAAAACTGTGCACACCTGGGATTCTTCTTGACACGGGGACAGCATGTGGCCGGTATATATTGCACATCCCGTGGGACAGACATGACAGGGAGTGAGTGAACCCTGCACTGTAGCTGTGCCCCTGTGGCTTTGGGAGATTTCAGACTTCTGCTGATGCAGCTTTGCTATTTGAAGATGAATATGTACCTAGTGTCTGCACGCCTTCCCTTCCTTCCAGCTCAATTCCCTGGCAGGCTTGTGTTGCAGGAGCTTGATCTTGTTCAGCTGAAGCAACTGTCCCAACAGTTAAATCAGAAATCTCCTCATACCCTGTGACCAGTGCCCTGTGCCTGCACAGAGGTGTGCATATTCATCCCTTGCCCACCAGTGCCTTCCTTTCCAGGAAGCTGCACCATCTCTGCTCAGGCACACAGCTCCTCTGTCTCCTTACTCTTCAGCCTAATGTTACCTAGAGACTAATGGCACCTAGTGCATCTCATAGCACACCAGAATGAGATAATACATATAGGATAGAACATGCCTCCCACCTCATACCCATAAGAACAGGATCTAGGGCAGAAATATGCACATTTTGCCCATTTGCAAAGTACTAGTGCAGAACGATGCCTGGATGTGCCATCTGACCCCTGCTGCCGCTCCACAGCTTTGCAATAAACATTTGCACCACAAAAATATTATCTTCACTAGCTTCGTTTTTTAGACTTAAAAAAGGAACAGGAACATTTTGGTCTGTGGTTGCTCCTGATTGTCTCCACAAGCCCATAACTGAATTTTCACAGGAAAAGTTGCCAGGTCCGATATTTGTGTACTCAAATTTCTGTCAACACTTGAATTCCTGTTGCAACATGTATGACCAATATTCCTCGTGGGAGGAGAGGTTAACTAGTGCCTACAAGAGTTCAGAAATTGAGTATGCTGCACTTAAGGGCATGCTAAGAGATGGAATGGCATTGAATAATTGCACATTGCTATACTTCTGCAAAAAGCAATAAAAAAGTAAGCATACTTACCAAGGAACATGCCTTGTGGACCTTCTACGTAATGGAGATAATGAAGAAAAACTATGAAGCAAGAAAATTAATGACTGATCAATTAACCTACACATTATTATCAAAATGAATTACTTAAACCTGAGTTCTACTCAGTGCACCAGCTGCTGATAGTAACTATTTCATACTCAGCTTACTGAAGAGCTGGGAGGGCTGAAAGGTTCAGAGGTACCTCCAGAGCTCTGAGCACCAGAAAGAGTGAGTCCAGGAGTGGTGGGCTGTGCAGTGGCAGCAGAGCTAACCGCAGCCAGCCCTCCTGGGTATGGTGCTTGCTGCTTGGCCTCTCCGTTTCCAAAACACATCACATCCCAGCCTGGTTTTGTTTTCTGCCTGTGAGCTAACTTTGCTGGTGCACCTCAGGGAAAATATTCTTGAGGCACTATTTTAGTTTCCAGGTCACCTTGGGAGGCAACCTTTAGTTTTTATTTTTGTTTCTAAGCAGCGTTTTTGTCCACAAAGCATCTCTGTACTTCACAGAAGGTCTAAGAGCTAAAAAGCTATTTTTAGCCCCATTATACATAAAATAAACTAAAAAACACAGAGATATGCTTAAGAACTACATGGGAAATTTAGGGGAGAAATACAAATGTTCATGATTGCAACATGGCTGCCCTAAGGCAGAGCCCTTTCTTTTCCTTAGAAGTTTTATCTGGCTACATGTCTTAATGATCCACATTTTGATGTCACAAGAGCTAAAGCAATCAGTATAAAATGGAGACGCTGTAAGCTTTGGGAGGATTTCTGGTCATTGGGACATCAGGGCTCTGCTTCCAGCTTAGCTGTGAACTGTCTTTGAACAGGTCTGGATTACTCCGTTTTCCATCTTTATGAATAACTGGGATTTCAGTGGCATTTGGCTGCTTAATGCTACTTTGAGTCCTACTGATGAAACATTATGAAGAGAAGGCACATTTGTTGAAAACTATTTTTAATCTTGTGGTTTTAGCAGTACAACATATTTGGGAAGGCAAATTTTTACACTGTACTTAGAAACGTTTGATGTACAAGGCTTGAGACTCTGAAGAGAAGAAATTAAGACCACAAGCAAGTATGCAAGTGAAAGTCAAAACCGCCATCTCTAGTTGTCTTCTGTCCTGTGAGTCAGCTCCTTGTTTGTCCTGGCACACAGCTGCTTGTAAACTTGATAACACAACATGATACAGAGAGGCCTATAATTCTGTTTTGGACTATTTTTCACCTTTCCCCTTGGTCACAATAAGTTTCTTTGACTAACAGAGCAGGCAATGACTCACACAGTGCAAATGAATAATACACTGTGCTGTCAGCCTCTTGGTATGTCTGCCCAAGCAAAACGTCAGCTTTTCTTTACCTTCAGCAAGTAAAGGAGCCTAAAAGGCTTTACATCTACACAAACACACACACATCATCTCCAGAGTAAGAGAGAAAAAAATATAGAGCAGTTTGCTGCTTTCTCCCAGCCACCTTAATTTAATTTTCCTTATTTTTCAGCTGCTCTGGAAGAATTTTCTCTCTTCTTATTCACAAGACTCCAGAGTGCTCTCACATTTACCTCTGTGAATGGTCCAGGCCAGTAAGGGAAATTAAATTTACATGTGGAGAACTAACCTTCTGGTAATACCTATCAAATGTGACTCTGTTTAGCTGACACCTCCTGCACAGCATGTACAGGTGAGGAA
This sequence comes from Eurystomus gularis, assembly GCA_013400335.1. Taxonomy (NCBI): domain Eukaryota; kingdom Metazoa; phylum Chordata; class Aves; order Coraciiformes; family Coraciidae; genus Eurystomus; species Eurystomus gularis. The sequence continues at coordinate 40,740 of VZZY01018020.1, forward strand.
GGACTCTTCCATTACAGAGGCCATCACTAGTCACAGCGGGAGTCAATGTGCTCTTTCTTATTTGGAATTTCATATAAAAATCAAGATGCTAAGAAACTTCTTTATTTCAACTCTCCCAGTTTGTTCCCAACTTTCACAAATACTTAGCTGTGCAATCATAGTCAAAATTGAACCATTTCCACCAAGCACTTTTATTTTGCCAAATTCCAGGGATAGAAATGTGCCATCACAGTTTTCCCAGGCAATTCTATTCCCTGATGGTGTGTTTCTGCTCTTTCAAAAGCAATGTGACATAAGTTCTCAAAGCTATTGCTCAGGATGGAATCATTGACAAATACAGTCATTTTTGTGGAAGAGGTGATCTGAGGATACTGTAAGCCTGAAAACCCAAACTACCTTATCCATTCTAGTGTGGCACTGGAACACAGAGTACAGAGCACAGAACTAAATTATGGGTGCACACTCCATCATTTCTAAATACAGTATTCATAACGGCTTGATTCCCCTGACGTTTCTGTCTGTAAGCATTGCTGACATGGCCAGTCTGCAGCACTCTGTAACAGCAGAGGATTTTTGGCCTGTCTTCAGGTCATAAACCTTTTGTTATGCACCATTTGTCACTAGAATTCAATTAATTTAGTCTGCTGTTAGTAATGTGTGATTTGTTTTTTTTCTCCTGATTCACTGGTGTCTGGAGTGCCTAATACAGAAGGGTTACTTTCATCTCTGTCCCATAACTTCATAGCTGTTGATTTTAGAAAAGAGGGGGGATATGCTAGGCTAGCCATGATGCCAGCTTTAAAGAGCTGTAGATTGGCTCAGACTTTTTTCTTTTTTTTTTTGGAAGACAAGATCCATCATAAGCTACTCTTAAAAGAAATCTTTAAGCCTGAAAACTTGCTGCAAGATTGTTTAGCCTGTAGCCAGAAGAAGCTTACACTTTCACAGTTCTAATTTCATTTTGCCCTAACGTGCTTATCCTTGTTCGGCTTTCTCAATACATTTCTAGCTGCTTCAAGTATGCAAATTTTTATTCAGTGATGGGCACGAGTTACTGTGGCCAATGAAAATGTTTCTAAAAAGAGTATAGAACAGTGCTGTTCTTGAGATGGATATTTATTTACTGGTGGAAGTGGCTTGGGTTAAATAAGAACCTGCCTGAATTTTTGCCCGGGTACTTTCATTGCAGGTACTTGATCCTGAACCTACCTTCAGGCATAAAGAAACTGCTGCTGGAGTCTGGCTCATATGAGGCCTGCGTTTCCCATTCAGTCGTGCGGAATATCGTGAATTTCTCTTAAGCTGCTTTTTCATTTCCCCTTTATCTGAAAACTCTGAATCAAGTTATGTTTCCTTCTGTCTCCTAATTCCACCCGTAAGTCCTTCCTTTAGCATTCTATATAACTGATAGCCTTCCCAGTGACCTCAGATGTGTACCTCCTTTTGTCGTTGTTGGGTAATTTAGGCTTTGAGAAAGACCTGAGTCTGCTGTTATCTAGTTGACTCACCTCAGATGAGCAATAATGTTGAAAGCCATCCTGAAGAAATATTTAACCGACCTTAATTTCAGCAAGTAAAGGAGCCAAAAAAGTTTCACATCTACACACACACCATCTCCAGAGCAAGAGAGAAAGTAAAGGAGTTTAACTAGTGTTTCATAGATAGTTACCTGAGCAAACCAACAAATGCTTAAGCCTATTGAAAGGATTCCTACTGAGGTGTCCAAAGTCAAACACTTTAAAGAGAGATTACATACCTCTGTATACATTATGTCACAGTCCTCAATTGCCTGATGATATGTGTAATATGTAAACTGTATAATCCAAGGCCTCTGCTCCGCTTAATGAATGGGAATTAGGCAGGAATACCGACTGAAAACAGCTCCTATCTGTAAGATGCCTGCTGATGTATGGCAGAAGGTGGCATCTCTTGTGGGAGAATGGCATTGCAACAACATGATAGTGTAGCTTTCAGGGCTCCCTTGGAGAGCTAGGGTCTACTAGAGGCTCCAGAGTGATAGGCAGCAAATCACACCAAACTTCCCACAACTATCCAAAATCCAGAGCCCAAATTCTCTATGCAGTCAGTGGAGAGGGGTGGTGATTGACAGCTCCAAAGCCAGATGTCTGAGTGTATGAATAATTCCCAGTATGTGTTTCTCACTTCCTGGGTGCACAAATATAGCCTCTGAGACTATTCCTGGCCCCAATTAAAAATTTTTGAGAGTTGTTGTTTGAATGCATAATGCGCTACATAAAGCTAAATCCTGCGAATAATCAGACTTAAATGTAACTTGAAATCAGCAGATACAGTTCCACATCAGAACAATTCCACACCCACCACCTTACCTTTCCTGGAGGCTACAGAGATAAAAGCATTGCTGCTCACATCCAATAGAAGTGAGCTCCACAGAAAAGCCTGTGCTGAAATACTCACATCTCTAATGAGAAGAATTGTGTAGCATGCAGTAAATGAGTCATAGGACCATGTACTGCCCAATACAAAAAAGGAATATTGTTTATTTGTTACGAGAGGGGCTGAGCAGCAGGAGTGTGCAACAGCACCAGAGTTTGTGAGCTAAGTGAACAACAGGCAGGAAACATTCTTGTAGGCTTGTAGTCTTGCAAGAAGGGATGCAGAGCAGAGGGAGGCTCTTCCATCAGTGGCAAATGCCTTTGCCCAGTGTCCATTTGCTGTGAAGGTGGTGATGGCAACATTCACAGGACATTTTGATCTGGGTAGGTTCACAAATAGATAGATAAAAAAGAGGTTGGATAATGGGCCGCACAGGGTAGACTCTAACAGATTTGCTCTACTAATGTGCCTGTAACTAGTAGAGTGCTTGGGGGTGGTGGGCCATCCTGGGGCCCATTCTATCAGTGTTCTAGAGGAGACGATAGAGTGTGCTCTTGCCAAGTTGCAGACCACACCAGATTGGAAGGGACTCAAGATACACTTGAGAGCAGAGCTATCTTCCACAGGAACCTAAACGGGCTGACACAAATCTTACGAAATTCAGCAAGTACAAAAGCAAAGCTCTGCACCTGTGAAGGAAGAACCCTGTGCAACTGCATAGCCTGGGGAGCATCTCTGCAGGAAAGGACCTGGGTGTCCGGGGAGACAGCAGGCTGAGCATAAGCCAGCACTGTGCACTGGCAACAGAGAAGGCCAAAAGTATCCTGTGTTGTGTTAACAAGGACACAGGGAGTAGATCGGGGAAGTCATTATCCATCTCTGCTCAACACTCATTACACTATATTTAGAGTACTGTGTTCTTTTCTAACCCCCTGCCCTGTACAGGAAGGACATTGATAAAGTGGAAGGAGTTCATCAGAGGGTCACCAGGACAATTGGGACTTGAGCACTCACCCTGTAAGAAGAAGCTGAGGGACCAGGACTGGCTTAGCCTGCAGTAGAAGCAGTTTCTGGTGCAGCCAAGGTGCCCCCAGGCACCTGTGGGAAGGTTGTGAAAGAGTCAATGCCAGACTCTTCACAGCGAGAGACAATGGGAATAACCAGAAGAGGCTGAGACTGGATTTAAGGAAAACCTTATTTACATAGAGGATAGCCAGGCAGAGGAATAGGTTGCCCAGAGACATCGTGAGCAACAACATCTTGTCTTACAGCTGACCCTGCTTTCAGCTGGATGGGAGACCTCCTGAGGTCCCTTCCTATCTGACTTATCCCATCAATTTATAACATGACATAAGGGATGTTGTAGTATGACTTGGCATTGAATAGCATGTACATAAGTATGTGAGCAATAAATAAAAACTCATGGAATAATGAGTGTAAACCAAAATACTGGATAGCTTCTCATTCACTGACATCATTAGTGCTCTGCTCTGAGGAAGGCCTGTGTCCTATGCAAAGACACAGCATGCAGCTCTCTAATTACTAGGTAATAATGAATATTACTAAAAGAACAAAACGTTGCTTTCATAGGCAGTCTGAATTCCATTATTTCCTGACTTTGAGAAGCTTGATTTTTCAGTCTTAATGACCTTTTAATACAGTTTTCATGTAATACTCGATAAACAACACAAGAGGTTTTACACTGAAAATGTGTTTAGATGTTTGTTTTATCATGGTGCAAAAGGTTCCTCTCCTTGACAGATTGTCATACCGATATGTCTTGCCTTCTTTGCACTTAATCATGCATGAAGCATAAACAAGGTGAAGGGTGTTTCATTTCAAAGTCTGGGAATGGTAATCTTGCCGGCTGTGGCTGGCCAAGTACATTAGGATGTTGTGCAGTCTGTTGGTTCAGGTGGCAGGCTTGTAAGTCCCAGGAGGTAAAAGCCCATATTTTTGTATCCTCATGTTGGTCTCTGCCAACTGGATCTCTGTCAGACTGTTTTTGGACAGAGCAACAAATCAATGAATATGTATTCACATTCACATCAATCATCTTTTCTATTATGTGCTAAGTCCCAAAACCCCTGTCCACACAAAACTCTCACTGACATCATCAGGAGCTCCTGAGGATGCAGGCTTTCATAAAACAGCAACTGTTAAAAACAGGGAACATTTGAATAAAACATAAAATACAGCTTTATATTTAAACATAGAAGGTCTCCCAATACACTGGTAAGAAATTTACCGGGCCTGTATCTCTTCTAGAAGAGACTGTATATAGAGTCTCTTCTGCTCTATATATGTAGAGCAGAGACTTCTTCAGAGTCTCTGCTGCTGGCAACCTCTGCTCATCTTGGCCCAATGTGTGCATGGAACTGACATAACATATTCCTCTGGCTACAAATATATATATACAGCATGGCTGTGAATGCTACATTTCATGTAACTATTTCTTCATACAGTAAATAAGGGTTATTTGTGTTTATTTTGTGTGTTTTATTATATGTGTGTATTTATTAAGGGTTGTTGTGTATGTTTACATATGTGTAAAATTGAGGAGGAGGAAAAAAGGGGAAGCAAAAGGGTGAAGATGAAAATGCAGCCTACTTTCTGGTGTGCAACAGACTCCTGTCCTGTAAGATATATACACCCACTATATACCTGCTCAGCTAAAACTACTGCATCTTTACGGCCATTACTGTTTCTTCATCTGCTATCACAGAGCAACAGCAATGACAGGAGCAAGGTTTGCAGAGTTCATTACTGTAAATTATCTTCCTCTTAGATGGCAGAGTGTGTTACTTAGCAAAAATAATGTACACCAGAAAATGTTATTCTTATGATGTTCATTCATCTACCCCCTTTATGACACAGAAAGATCCATCTATCACAATAACAACTTTTTGAAAAGAAGATTATTAATAATGAATGCATTAAACTTTTGCCACAGTCTGCTGCCACTGGTATTGGACAGAAATGTTGACGGGGAACCAACCTGCACTTGAGGGTCCTAAAGCGGCAGAATACGTCTCATGTGATTGGTGTCAGATGTCACGGAACTGTTGGCACTGAAATCGCTGATATTCTGGTTAAAATGGTACTGAAAAATAATATAAAGAACACTTTCCCTATTTTCTTGTTTGCTTTCAACTGCAAAGATTTTCAAAATCACGGTATCACAAGAATTGCAATAGATTCTTCTTATCCAGTACCTGCTTTCTGACAAGGATGGAAGCAAGAAGGACAAGAAGAAGAGGGAAGAAAGTGGAATTTAAGAACCAAGTTGCATTTTTCTAATCTAATTACTAATGACCAAAGGTTTCCCTCATCAGTAGAGAGCAATGATGCAGTAGCTGTTCAGTAGCATTAACAACCATCCCCTCTCACTTTAGACTACATTTTAAAATATGACCTGTACTTTTGAGAGCTGGGACCAGTGGTTGAGGAGGTGTAAGTATTGCAGTGATATGACCATACAATAAGACATATGCTTGTGTAGCAACTACCATCTCAGCTGCTAGGAGGAAGTGAACCAGCATTTTCCGGCCATAAAAATATAAGTCTCTGTAGCTTGAACAGAAGGGCTGCATTTGGGAACTGGAGAGTGTAACAGCCATATAATTTAGGGAGCAAGAAAACAATAGGAATTAAAAATCCAGTATATGACAGGTAACATGCGGACACTTCAGCAGTCCTGTTAAGAAGACAGGAATTAAATTATGATTTAGTTATATTATTTTTAAGACACAAGCAATTTATTATAAAAACATTGTAGCTAAATACTAAATTGCATTTCAGGAATTAAACATTTTCCTGACTTGTTCTGAACACGAGACACATTATTTATTTGGTTTGCTCAGAAGTATAGATATTTTACTGCTCATCCCTGTTGAACAGCATGTCTCATTTGGTACTTAAAACCCCTATGTGCATGCAAAACTGATAACTACAACTGGGTTCATAAGCTGCTCAGAATGCAAAGATACACATTTTTCATGTTCAAATGCCAACTGGAATAAAGAAAAAAATGCATTTTATGTATGACAGGTGCACGCACTCAGATTTTGCAGATGCACCTGAGGTCTCATGCTTTCAATAATTTGGCATCTCTTCTGCAGTAGATACAAAACAGATCAAAGGATCAAAGATATCAAATATCTCAGAGCACTGCAATACCATCGTTCATTTCCCAGTGCTGTAAATACTCTCTTGAGGTACATGTATATCCTGTAAAAGAAGTTGTTTGCCTCGAGTTCGGTTGACGTAGCCACTTTAGTTGAAAGGTAGGACTTAAATGCAAAGCTATTTCTTCTGAGAATTCTTTTAATGACTTTTATATGTCCTTGGACTGTTAGATATTTTACGGAGGTACAACATACAGAACACAATCTTCTGTAATGAGTGAGAAAGTACGTTTTTCACTATTAGACCTAAAAGCACCTTCAGAAGTTCACTGTAAGATTATTCATTCTATTGTTAGTGTTTCTAGCTGTCTTTATGTTATTGGGGATTCATGTCGAAGGAATAAAGGAAAAACACTTTTGACTACAGGTGGTCTTTTTTTGTTTTCTTCAGCAACACGAAATCTCAGGTAAATCCCAGGCAGTGCAGTACTCCTAGCACCACTCTGGAGTCCTTAGGGTAGGACAGGTTGCAGCAGGATCCCATCTTATTAGTCCCCTTCTTCCAAGTTCAGTCACTCCAAACTTCAGGATTTCATGGAGAAACAAGAACATTTCTGAGCTGAGTAGATGGGTGAAAGAGCTGGTGAATAATGCTTTGTTGGTTTATTCTGCTTTGTCAAGCTCTACAGTTCCTCAGTTTTCAAAAACCCAGAAACACAGGTTGACACAAAGTATCTCTGGCTCCTCTTCCTAAGTTGAATGGCAAGGGTAGGGACAGAGTGGAAAGGCCCAGTCTGAACAGAGGTGGAAAGGTGTAAGAGGTCCTGTATAGTGTATTCCTCACCAAATAAAGTCATAGCAATGTTTGTAGCCTGCTAATTGAGTGACTTTTTTTGGTGGATTCTTCCTAGGTAAATGGACCAAGAAAGCCTCAATAGTCTCATACTGCACCCCACAGTCCTTTGCGAGGCTGTACTGAGCAGAGCTGCACGCAAGACATTTTATTCCTTAGAGCTATTGCTTCATGTTCTCGCACACCCAGGTAAGTGACCGTCTTACAGTGTGTTTGTCCCATTTCCTATCTCTCCTTTGTTCTCTTTTCCAAATAGAAACTTGGGTTGTTGGATCAATCTAGATTTTAGTTATGTCGCTCCAGAGCCTTGTTGTGGACGTTGAATTCTGCATATTCCATCTGGCACTACTCACACATAGTGCCCAAGAATAAATGAGCCTTAAATGTGGTGTTTTCTCTTCAGTACCACTTGGAAGTGGAAGGATTTTTGTGACTGACAGAATAAAGGTCAGAAGTTGTGTGAAAATATGGCAGACTCTAAATGTGGGACTCAACTCAATCTGGACCAGAATTATCAAATTCACTCTATTCACTTCTATTTCACATCATGACTTGAAGTAGCAGATTGCAGTTCCCTCATTACTTTAGGGTGTTTTTTTTAATGCCTTCTAAAAACAAAGTTAAAAAGCTACTGGGCTTATTGGAGAATTTGCTGTGCAGAGGGGTTTCTCTGTTGTGCAGGAGGTCAAGCAAGATGAGTGCTAAGGTTCTTTTTGGCTCCAAAATCAATGACTTTTTGGAATTACTGCAAAAACTTGGTGTACTACCGCCAACTCTTCAAAAGAAAAAAAAATCTATTTTCCGTGTCCTTATACTCACCCTGTCCACTTTGAAATTATACTGCTCATTGACAGAATCACTACAAGTGCAGCTTCCAATTTAATTGATGCAGCACTTTTTCAGTGTAGGAAATACAATTCTTTGTAGTAACTGATTTGTTACAAGTAAATAAAGGGTGATTATGTAGCCTGCTGTTCATTACATTACACAACCCATTTAAGATCCTGCTCTACAGATGTTTTAAGTCTATACAGATGCTTGGCAGCAGACTGAGGGCACATTTACTGCCTATTTGCAATGAGCAGGGACCAAAGTCACTAAATCTGCAAAATGTGATAAGAGATCATACGGATTGTCTAGCAGCTGTCCAGCATCGCATAGATAATTTGTCATGGAGTTGCACACAAGTTATTTAATCCTCCTTGTGAAGGCATCAATTAGCTGAGGGAGAGTAACCAACAGATGCAGCTAGTCTTGCTTTCAGATGCAAACGCTGTACCTGTGGCTTGTTTGTGTGCCACAGTATTACAGTCCCCTGCAGTTCCAATTTGGAGGCTGGTTTTATAGCTAAACTTAAGTGTCAACTGGTTGAGGGCAGATTTAGAAAAGAAAGGAACCAATATAAAAGAAAATGTATATTTTTAAAGTGTAGCTTTGCCTGTGTTAAAAGCAAGACTATGTACAATGAACTGTGAAAACATGGCAAGCAATGACGTCTCAATTGATAATATCTACAGGGAATAAAACCCTGCAGAAATATCAACTTGCTGTCAACAACAGCCCAAACATTATACACGTGGCCCATACAGCTAAGAACACAGAACTAGAATGTGCTGAAGTGCTAAACTGGCTTCTGACAGCACTAATTTCTTGCAGGATAGAGAAGATTTTTTTTTTTTCATTTCACTGCATTTCCTTTGTTCTGTTCAGTGACTATTTAATTCAAACCTGGGAAACCAACTGGGATTTGAAAAAGCAGAGAGGCTGAAATCCCTTCTCAAACTTCTCAAAAAAATGAGAGGTGAAGAGGAGGACATCTACTACCACTTCAGAAAGCTTAGTGAGATTGCAATCCGAAAGAACTACTGCTGTTCAATTCACTTGCAGATACTGTTCCCTTCTTTAAAAAGTCAGCTAGTTTTACACAGGAAGTTATTTTCCTTCATTTAAAAAAATTCTCAGTACATTTCAGGTAGTTTTTTCTTTCCTTCTGTGAATGTTAATTGACATCCAGTTGCTGTCCATATGCAGCTTGGGCCAAATGATAAGTAAGACAGGAAACTAGCACCTGGTAAGTAATCAGCAAGGTGCTTTCAGTTTATAATATGATAGAAATACTACAGATAGAGAATAAGAATAAATACTATTTATTGTCTCACTGTTTGCATCAGGAGGTTTCAACTTGTGATCTGTAGGGTTTGTGCAGTCTGTTAAGACAACTGCACTGGCTCAGCCCATTACTCATTGCTGTCTTTCCTAGTGATTTCTTAGGAGCAACCTGCAAGGCAGACAAAACGCTGTGTCAGCAGAAGCTTCATCCAAGCTGCTCTCTTTCCCAGGGGTCCTGCCACAAGGTAGGTGCATATCCAGGTGTGTGGCAGTCCCTAGAACTGAAGGAACTTGCAGAGATCCTCTACTGCCCATGCACCCAAAGTGTGGACATGTATTAACGGGCCAGCCTTTCTGATACTAGAGGAAGGTCTGAGGCCCACTGTATATGAATTGCTTAAACAAATATGAGTAGATTACAATGTGCAGTAGCAAAAGGAATCATCATTTCCTTTGGAAAAAGGCTTATGCAAAACAAGATAAAAATCAGCTATTTCCACTGTGGTTTTCAGCTTGCCAATCAAACTGATGGTATTTAAATATCTCTGTTTTAAGCAACGCACTAGTAAGTAGCTATGTCAGTATCCAGAAGTTGTCTGTACCCACACATTTAGGTCTCATTAGGAGCTCATGTTAGTTTTAGCATATCTGAATGAAAATTTATATTCTTGCAGCCAAAATGCCAGCCATGAAGTGGAATGACACATGTTGATTACAAGGAACCAAGCTTTTTCAGAGGTGCAAATTGCAAGCCAGGCCATGGCCAAGAGCTGCTTACCTGCACTCTTTATTTCATAACCTTCAGCTATCAAAGTTCTTTGGGGAAAACTGGCAGATTACTAGAGCTCTGCTAATGCTTTGGACTTCTCATTTTTTATTAATTTCAAGCTGTTGTTTTCCCTATTAATAAGGTTTTCTAAATTTCAAGAAAAAAGCAATAATATGGCTATATGGAAAGCACTTCTTAGGCAATAGACAATACAGGGTTTCCATGGGAAAAGACAATCTTCTGGATTGTAATTGACCCAAAATGGCCTCTATTCTGTATAAAGCTAAAAAAATTTTTGAAAGCCTTCCTTACTGGGGCAGAAATTTTAAAAAAACAGAGTTTGATATATTAGAACAAAAATATAATTCTAATTCTACGTAGTTCCTCATGACAATTGCATAAAAGCTTCTGTTACAATGTGTGATGGGGGCCATAACTCTAAGTTAGACAGGCTGACTTGACAATGATGCTTTATATCCTCACATTTCCTTGGGCATATGAAAATAGGCTTTCAAGTTGATGGAAAGAGAAATACCTCTGTCAGTTTGTAGAGGAAGCAGCCAGCTGCTGGTGAGGTGGAACAGTGATCTGCAACTGCAGAAATGTTTCTATTCCCTAGTATCAAGCCAGTGCCAAGTGAGGGAAATTGCTAGAAAAATAACATTAAGCATTTACTGAATATTGATGAGTTGAGGCCTGGTTTTACTAAAATGTTGACCATCTTCAGCAAACTTTATCGATCTTCATTATATCGTGGAGAAAGCAGTTTAGTTTTTTGTTGATCCTGTCTCAAAATCACCTTCATGTTAGATACAAGATAGATAACTCCCGATAACTTTGATTTCTGAAAGTTCAGGAGACTCTCTTCCTTTTTCAAAAGATTTGCAAATGCTTCATTACATTCCTCAGATGGAGGGTTGTTGAGAGAGTGTTAACGAGTCAGAGTTCAGAGCACGTGCCATTCTAATCCTGGCTTCCTGGAAATTTTAAGCTTGCAGTACTCATTTTCCTGATCTAAACCCTCCATCCTGGAGACAGACGGCACAAGCATTCCTGTTGAGATTAGGAAACCTAATGTCCCGGGGTTGTCTTAGGGCCATGAGTCTTGTAGTCCTTCCATGACTGCTCATATCTCATCTGACTTCTCTTCCATTTAGTTGAAATGCACCTAAAATGAAAATGGTTTGACTCTGAGTACTACTTCTATGTCTGTAAGTTCTTTTGGGATTCTGCTGGACCGTAAGATAGCTGATTTCTCTAGCACAGACATACTAACTTTCCCAACCCAACGTCTGGAGCAGGGTCTGAACCACAGCTAGGAGGAAGGCAGTAATACTGATAGCTATGGCAGCTACCTGCTCCAGGCTGGTAGCTACTGTGTGCTGCGCTCCCCTGAAGCTGTTGGGTGGTTTCTATTGTCAGCTTACAGGTGAATCACCAAAAGGGTGTATATACTAACTATTTGAATTGCTTCACTTTTCTTTCCAAACTATTTGCCAAATTTTGCTGACATAGTTGGGTTTTTACATTCCAATGAAAAATCTTTGTTCCCCCCACTTGAAAGAGATACAGATTTCCTCCATGAGGTAGGGGATGATTATCTAAGAAGGTTTCAAAGACCCGTATGATAATCAAGAAGAAATAAAGACATAATCAGAAATTTCAGCTGAAGGCTTAAGAAGATGTGACTGTCAGAAATAATTTCACAGTAGCAGTGCTGGTGGGAACAAATCCACAAAAGTCAGACAGATGGAAAAAGGACTTGAGATCATGGATAATGTCAACATAGGAGCAGAGAAAGTGTAAAGGGACCTAATTTATGTAAGAAATTTATATATATTTAGGCACAGACTTTCCACTTCTGATTTCAGACAGACATCAGTGTTGTAACTTCCTGCCTTATTTTTTGCTCTGCCATTTTTTAGGTTGTTTCTACTGATCATTAGTCACTACCCTATATCATCTACAGCATCTTAATTTCTTTTTATTCCCAATTTAACACTTATTTAATTGACATTTTTAAATACATAATTTCAACTGCTCATTACAAACACAGAAAAGCTATCGGGTGAGTTATGGATTGCATCAGTGGATGACCTGACATTGCACTATTTCAAGAACATCAAGTTATTAGAATTTCTTTTTGAAAAGGAATGGAAAAAATATCAATATTCAGAACTTAAGTGTAATACCTGAACTATATGAAAGGATTTCCAATCAGACAACAACTAGGGAATAGAAGGACTTCCCATACAGAAATGTTTGCCCAGTTTTTGCAAGCCAAATAATAGAATGGCAAATGCAATTACTGCCTGAGATATTTAGAGCAAAGAGGCCATCTTTTTGTGGTGTGACATCACTGGAATTAAATGTGGAGGAGTGAATGGAAGAGCTGGCAGGTCCTGTCTCATCCTCAGCAGAGGCCTCAGAGAGTGAGAATAAGGAAACTGGTTCTTTGTCTTCTCCTAACTCAAATTACCTGATCCAAGAACAATTCCTCAGATGAACCTGCAAGTACACGTGGTGTTTACCAACTCATGGCCACGCCAAGGCTGACAGTAGAGAGCAGCACAGCTCAGAGTGCCTGTGGCATGCTACTCTACTGCCCAGTCCCACTGGAGGACCTAGGGATGTTCCCATGCAAAGGATATGGGATAAATCACTGCCGTGGAAGGCAGAGGGCGTGACTTGTCACCTGCGGTGAGAGAGGCAGCACCAGAAATGCCCATGGACACCCGACACAATCCCCCTGCACAGCAGATGGAGTTAGAACAGGAGCACGCCTCTCACATGCCTTTGTGGGCACGTATGTCATCTTCCCATGGCCAAGAGTAGACCCTGGGAGCTGGTCCGTCCTGCGACAGGCCGCCCGGCCTCGCCGATCCAAGGCGGTTCCCAGAAGCAGTAAGCACACGTGCACCGGAGCAGGCCTGGCCGGCACCAGCAGCTCTCGCGAGAACCCCCCGCCTCAAGGAGCTGCCCCGAAGAGGAGGGTCCCTGCGCACCCGGCGAGGTCGAGCGATGGGTTGTGGCGTTACTTTTGGAGCACTTGGTCATACGGGCAGGGCCAGCGATGGTCGCGACCTGGGCAAAAGGTCCTGTAAGAAAGAATGTGGCGCCCCAGGCAGAGGTCCCTTAGAAGCAGGCAGGTGTCCAGGTCTCTGGCGGTGGAGAGTGCCAGAGCCTGGCATTGCTGGCAGAGAGTGATGGAGAGAACCCCTGTGTGCGGTGTGACCAGGGGAATGATCTGCTCAGCCTGGAGGCTGAGCTACAGGAGGAGATTGAAAGGCTGAGAACAATAAGGGAGTGTGAGAGGGAGATAGTCCGGTGGCCCTACCGTCCTTTAGGATAAGGCAGCATGTGGAGGCTCCATTAGAAGGAGAGGATCCCCTCCCCCCTTGCCACCAGGTAAAAGGAGAGGACCAGAGGACCAGGAAACAGCTCGGTGAGGCAGGCAAACCCACTCCCGCCATCCCTTCCCATCCCAGTTGCCCTTGCACAACAGGTATGGGGCTTTGGAAATTGAGGGACAGACAAATGATGATGGAGATTGTAGGTCCATCAGAGGAGTCACCCAAGGTAAGTCAGTCTCCCGTATGCATTAGGACTAGTACTAACGAAAAAAAGGAGGGTAATTGGAGTTGGCAACTCTTAAGAGGAACCGAGGGCCACATATGCCGGCCAGATCCACACATAGGGGAGTCTGCAGCCTCCCTTGGGCCAGGGTCAGAGATATTATTAGGGAACTCTCTGGTCTGGTACAGCCATCAGACTATTATCCTCTATTGGTTATCCAGGTTAGTAATGATGATGTTACAGAGAAAAACCTGAAAACAGGTAAAAAAGACTTCAGGGCCCTGGGGAGATCACTTGAGGGCTGGGGAGCCCAGGAGG